>CM051037.1:28245941-28520941 GCA_027627225.1 Congeria kusceri
TTCCCACGAGATATTAACTCGAGGGAACGAGAGGCTTACTCGTGGGACTGAGATGCTAACTCATGGGAACGAAATACCTATGTCGATGGAACGACTTACTATTTCGTGGAAACGAGATACTAACCTACAAGCATACTTTTGTACATACAGGTATAAATGTATACCCGGACTAAAATCGTACCTGTAGGAAATTATCTGATCCAAAACAAAATTAAGCAGACAGTCTTATTGCAAGCATTGTTTTATATTAAATGTAAAATACTTCAATGTTAAATACGTATATCAATAAGTAAATTAAACAAGTAAACAATTGTGTTTTCATAACATTGTTAAATGCACCTGTATATATATATATATATATATAGGAATAATAATGTGCCGACAGTTATATATTTGCACCTGTAGGCATAAATTATATCTGTAGGTAGCAATGTTGCTGTGCCTACAGGTATAAATTAAGACCTATAGATACAACATTTCACCTGTGGGCACACATTTTATAGCTGCAGGTATATTTATAGAAACTGTACTCGTACATATTCTAACTTTTGACTAATACGGTACGCCATATAAAATTGGGCGAAGATACGACGAGACGGCGTTTACATCGCTTCTGCGCATCGTGTCGGCGCTTCGGCGTATCGTGTCAGCGCTTTGGCGCATCGTGTTCTCAGATCATGATATAATATAAATAATATTCGATTTAGAGTTGTTTTTTTATCGGGAGAATAAACAACAATTTTTCGTTCTGATGCAAATATATTAAACCACTCTGGCTAATGCCTTCGTGGTTTAATTCCAGCTCATCATAACTCAAAATCGTTGTTTATCAGCCGATAAACAACACAAAATCGAAGATTATGTCTACAATATATTAGCATTGAGTTTTTAGGGTTGGAGCCAGAGGCAAATCGATTTGGTTTTAAATCATTCCATTAAGCGCAAAACTGTTCAACCTCCCGGTACGCCTTTTTATTCTAAAAGAATGCGACAATTTCAAGCATTTCCCAACTGGTTTTTGGAATAATGTTGTATTTTTTGTTTTTCTGTATCACCAGACAAACATGAAGGTGCTTAAACGCTGTAAAATAATTTTAAATTCAAATTATGAGGATCTAGTACTGTTAACCTTGAACTAGTCACGCGCTATTTGTTTTCCCGCCCATCTTTTAAAAGGTTCAAGATCAATTGAAAGAAAATTGAAAGGCTCATCAACACTAAAATTGAGAAAATAGAAGAGTAAGAATTGATAACAAACGCAACAAAAAAAAAGTGGAGGTTTAGCAATTTGGCCCAATATATTTTAATCCAGCAAAACGCATTATACTTAACATATCTAAGCGTTAAACTGATTCTAAATCTTAACTGGCATGCTATGTAATTAGTGTAAGCTTAATCGGTGTTAGGTCTATACAAATACAGTTTTGCGCTATATTCTTTAAAAGATTGTTGCATAGAGCCCTCGTATACACCCATATTTCTTATCTGCTGACTACGGTGTCCTGTTACGGCTATTACATTGAGCGAAGTTACAAAAATACGACGTTCATATCGCGTCGGCGCATCGTATGGGCGCGTCGGCGCATCGTGTCGGAGCTTCGGCGCATCGGCGTATCGTGTCGGCGCACCGTAGTCAGCAGATAAGAAATATGGGTGTATACGAGGGCTCTATGCAACAATCTTTTAAAGAATATAGCGCAAAACTGTATTTGTATAGACCTAACACCGATTAAGCTTACACTAATTACATAGCATGCCAGTTAAGATTTAGAATCAGTTTAACGCTTAGATATGTTAAGTATAATGCGTTTTGCTGGATTAAAATATATTGGGCCAAATTGCTAAACCTCCACTTTTTTTTTGTTGCGTTTGTTATCAATTCTTACTCTTCTATTTTCTCAATTTTAGTGTTGATGAGCCTTTCAATTTTCTTTCAATTGATCTTGAACCTTTTAAAAGATGGGCGGGAAAACAAATAGCGCGTGACTAGTTCAAGGTTAACAGTACTAGATCCTCATAATTTGAATTTAAAATTATTTTACAGCGTTTAAGCACCTTCATGTTTGTCTGGTGATACAGAAAAACAAAAAATACAACATTATTCCAAAAACCAGTTGGGAAATGCTTGAAATTGTCGCATTCTTTTAGAATAAAAAGGCGTACCGGGAGGTTGAACAGTTTTGCGCTTAATGGAATGATTTAAAACCAAATCGATTTGCCTCTGGCTCCAACCCTAAAAACTCAATGCTAATATATTGTAGACATAATCTTCGATTTTGTGTTGTTTATCGGCTGATAAACAACGATTTTGAGTTATGATGAGCTGGAATTAAACCACGAAGGCATTAGCCAGAGTGGTTTAATATATTTGCATCAGAACGAAAAATTGTTGTTTATTCTCCCGATAAAAAAACAACTCTAAATCGAATATTATTTATATTATATCATGATCTGACAAATACATTTTTTGCAATAACAATCGGAACTGCGTTTTACTATGCACCGCCAACCTTCCCACGCGAACGTTGGAACGCGCGACACCGCTGTTACAAGTGACGTCATTTAATGATACAAATTAATTATGACGTCACTTTCATTGATAAAAATTGAACGAATGACGTCAGAATCGGAACGTCCTGTTTTGCGTTTTTAATGGGTGGTTTTAAAACGGTAATTTTGTTCTTTGCCTAAAGAAAAATCGGGGCGTGTGCTGTTGGAATAACCTATATAACCTATTTAACACGTTGTTATTATGTTATCAAAGAGAACATCGGTAGACTTCATGGAACAATACTGACGCAGCTGGAGTTTCATGTATTTTATATTAAACTGATGTTAAAACTCTACCGAATAGCTAAATGATTTTTAAAATCGTCAATAAAGAAAATGTATCTCATTTGTTGAACTGTACATTATTTATGGAAATTCACACGATTTAAAATTGCAACTGAGACCATTGTTTTCTGGATTTCTGAATGAAACGATAAGCTCAAGATTTTTTGTAACACGACAATCGGGGGTTGAATTCTAGAAGGTACCAACTGGCAATGAAATCAATAGCAGTTGGTATGTTCTGGGTTTCATCCCTCGAAATATGACTCTTTGTCATAGTATTAAACGAATCTGTTGTTTATTGTTGATTTTTGTGTTCTGTTCTAGCTCACCATGAGCACAAAGTGATCATGGTGAGCTGTTATGATACCGTGATGTCCGCCGTCCAGTGTCCGTCATGCGTGTGTTCACTTTTTTCTTCAAACGACTTCTCCTCCTAATTCGCTTGGCAGATTTTCAAGAAATTTCACAAGAATGATACTAGGGAGACACTCTTTATATTTTGTTCAAATAGTTCCGGTCTCCTGCATATGTGGGTCACAAAAATTAAAACTATATTTAAAAAGGGATTTTTTAACCGTCTCCTCTGAAACCGCAGGTCTTAGAGCTTTCATATTTGAAATGTGGCATTCTCTAGTGGTCCTCTACAAATATTCTTCAAATTATTCCTCTGGGGTCAAAACTGGACACGCCCCGGGGGTCACATGTTTAATATAGACTTAAATAGCATGATGACTTTAAACATCTTTTCCGCTGATACCGCAAATTCCACGAGTTTCGTATGTAACATCGTATAGTGGTCCTCTACAAAGATTGTTCAAATTATGCCCCTGGGATCAAAACAGGCCACGCCCAGGGGTCGCATGGTTTATTTACACTTAAATAGCAAAATGACTTAAAATATTCTCTGAAACCGCAGAGCCCTCAGGTTTCGTATTTTGTATGTAACATGGTGTGGTGGTCATCTACAAAGAGTGTTCAAATAAAACCCCTGGTGTCAAAACTGGCCACGCCCCGGATGTCACCTGGTTTATATAGACTTAAATAGTAAAATAATTTTTAAAAACATTCACTTCTGAAAGCGCAAGGCACAGAGGTTTAGTTTTTGATATGTCGCATTCTATAGTGTTCGTCTACAAAAAAATAATAATGCTAAATTTATGCCTCTGGGGTAAAAAGTGGCGACGTCCCGGGGGTCACATGGTTTATGTTGACTTAAATAACAAAATGATTTCAATATTCTTGCACTCTGAAATCAGAAGGTTGAGAGCTTTCATATTTGATATGCGACATCCTCTGGTGGTCCTCTGCAAAGTTTAATCAAATTATTCCCCTAGGATAAAAATTGACTATGCCCCAGGGGTCACGTGGTTTATATTGACTTAAATAGCAAATTATTTTTTTAAGATTTCTCTGAAACCACAAGGCCAAGAGGTTTCGTATTTGGAATCTAGCTTTGTATAGTGCTCCTCTACAAAGATTGTTCAAGTTATGCCCCTCGGGTAAAATGAAGCCACGCCTAAGGATCACAAGACCTATAGACAAGTTCTATAGACCTATCTGACAAATGGAATCTAAAAATCATATTGTCTGAAACCGCAAGGCTCAGACGTTTCGTATTTGGTATGTAGCATTTTATAGTGGTCCTCTGCAAAGATTGTTCAAATTATTCCCCTGAGGTAAAACATTGCCACAGCCCGGGAGTCGCATGGTTTCTATAGACTTTTATGGCAATTGGGCTTGAAAAATCTTGAAATCAGAAACTACAAGGCCCAGAGGTTTTGTATTGGCTGTGTAACATTGTATAGTTGTCCCTCTAAAAGGATTGTTCTAATAATGCCTCTGGGATCAAAACTGACTACCCCCAGGGTTAACATGGTTTATATAGACTTAAAAAGCAAAACCACAAGGCCAAGACGTCTCGTATTTGGCATGTAGCATCTTATAATGCTCCTGTTAAAATGATGCCCCTCGGATACAAAGAAGCCACGCCCCATGGTCACATGTTTTCTAAAGACTTATATGGCAAGTGGACTTTATTAATCTTCTGCTCTGAAACCGCATGGCTCAGAGCTTTTATATTTGGCATGAAACATTTCGTCTTGTGTAGTGATCCTCTCCAAAGATTGTTAAAATTACACCCATGGGGTAAAAAGTGGCCACACTCCGGAGTCGCTTGTTTTCTTCTCCTCTGAAACCGCAAGCCTCGGAGTTTTCATATTTGGCATGAAACATTAAATAGCGGTCCTCTACAAAGATTGTTAAAATTATGCCCCTGGGGTAAAAAGAAGCGACGCCCCAAGTATCACATGATTTATATAGACTTAAATTGGAAAATAACTTTAAAAATATTTCAGAAACTGCAAGGTTTATTTTTTCATACTAAGGTGAGCCTTGCTATTACAGTTAGCAACTGAAAGCCAACTCTTTCAAAACGTGAGTGCCATATAGATCTAAAATACATGTTAAATGTTTGTTAATTTTAAGCTTCATTTGTCATTTCAGAGTTTCAGGAAATGTTAATTAAGTACTACAAGGAAAAGTACCATACTGTGTCTGTTTCATCATTTCGGCAATCTCTTGACAAACCTATTCAAGACATTTTTGTGTCACCGAAATTAAGACGTGTCACAATTAACAAAAGAGGATCTCGAATGAAAACGGACAATAGCGTTCATCAATACAAGGAATTACTTTACACAGGAAACAAGTTGAATAGTCGAATTTTCATACAAGGAGAGCCGGGAATGGGCAAAACTACGCTACAGAAAAAAATGGTGTTGGATTGGTGCAAAGCGGTATCATCAGAAAATCCTGAACACAATTCAGATTTCGGCGATGTAAACACATTGCAGGATTTCCCTTTTCTCTTTCATATCCAACTGAAATATGCAAAGAATCAAAGAAAGGTGATGGATATGATTAAAACACAAATTATCGATAGCATGTACAATGGTGATAAGGTGCAAGAGAATTACAAACTACTTGAACTCATCTTCAGACATGAGAAATTCCTGGTAACTATGGATGGACTAAATGAATGGACCGATCACATGAAGGAAACGCCTATACCATTAATGGGAACTGACGTCAAACAATATCTACTTTTAATTACCACACGTCCCTGGAAAATGATGGATATCATGGATTCACAAATTGACGGACTTCTAGAATTTGAAGGAATAACTGATCAAGAAGAGCTAACAAATCGCATATGTCGCAGTTTACAGAACGACAATCCAAATAATGACAATTGTTTTGCAGAATTTATGCATTACGTTAATACACGTAATTTGTCAAACTTTGTGTCGTCACCATTGCTGCAGACACAGCTGTTTCAATTATGGATGAACAAGAGTAATTTAGGTGGTTCAATATGCGAAATAAATACTTGTGTGCTTGACAATCTTTTTATGAAGGCAAATGGAAACGACGGCTATTTCATTGATCCACCTTTTCCCTGTTTAAACAATACAAAATACATCAAGCCGCAAGTCGAGATTTTAGATGCTCTTGCACGTGCTGCATTTCATTTCACGTTTACATCGGATAAGTCTCTAGTGTTTAACAAAACAGAATTACTGGAGTTTTTGACTAACCAACACTTGCAATTTTCCCTTCACGCTGGGATCTTAAGTGGAAGGTGCATTGACTCAACAGAACCAGAGTTTGCATTTTTCCATGAGACAATGCAGGAATTCCTTGCTGCATATCATATCGCAAATTCAAAGGAGGATATTATAGAAACGGTTCTGAGTAAAAATAAATATAATGTCTTTGAAATGAACCAGATAATAATTTATCTTTGTGGGCTCAAATTTGAAATAGCTAATACAGTAATAAACTTTCTTGCTGACAGCGACATCCTCTACGGCGTAGATCGTGGACTGAGCATATACATACAGGGACAATATGATGAGAGAACGAAATCATTATTTCAGAAAATCATTTGCACCAAGAAACAAGGCGTTAAATATAAACCGTCTGATAAAGAATTCCAGTTCCGTGACCTGGCTTTATCTGTATTATTCCAAGACATGATAATTACTGGTTATCGTGAGGCTAAAGTCAGCGGACAAAAATGTGATTCTCTGAAATTGAATGATTTCACATTCCATGAATATCTAAACAAGTCTGATAAAAATGTTTTAAAGGAAGTTTTAATGATCAACAATTCGAATGTACGCTCACTTATTGTAGAACCCAATACACTATATACCAACGAAATCGTGAACATACTTCACAAGTCAAAGAATTGTCTCGAACGCTTACAGACGTCAGCTACTCCAGAAATTTATAACGCATTACAAAACTTGAACATAAAAGAGTTGGCTTTTATCGGGAACATTGATGTACCATTACTTTCTGGTGTGCTACCATCACTGTCTAATTTAACTTATTTGAAAATAGCAGAAACAGATTTTAAGGAGGACATTTATCTTCCAGCAACATTACAATATTTATGTTTACTGCGAAGTAAATGCTCTGCTTCGTTTGTTGGTCGGTTGCTTGTGCATTTATCCAAATTAGACCACCCAATCCGTTGTAACTTGGACGAGGTATATGGAAAGGATTGTGATCTTGCCGTTTTGCGACCAGACATATTATCATGTGACATGTCCAATATCGAGATATGCGTCAGAAAGGGCACGGTGGAGTTGTTTGAAATATTGCGGGATTCGAGCGTAGGAAGTCTGCAGATCGAAACAGCTGATGGTGTTTCATCAGCATCAGACATTCTTAAAACCCTCAGCAAACTAGAACAACTTAATTTGTATGGTACCTATATGGGCACATGTAATATGAAGCTGCCTGGAAAGTTACAGATTGTAAGTTTGCAGGAAGGCGAATGTTCAACTGAGTGGCTGTGCAGCTTGTTGATAATGCTTTCATCGTTAGATCATCCAGTTAACTGTACGCTATATGATTTTGTCTTGCAAACGAGTGATGAAATGAACACACTGGTGTCAAAAACAAATATATCAGAATTGCAATCAGAAATGATCTTATGCAATATGTCCAATATCGCGGTATATGTCCAAAAAGGAAGTTTTGAACTGTATCAATTACTGCGAGATACAAGTATAGCGAGCCTGAGCATCGGGACGGCTGATGGTGTTTCATTGGCATCAGAGATTTTACCTTCACTCAGCAAGTTAGAAATATTACATTTATGGGGAACCTATATGGGTCGTTGTAATCTCGAGATGCCTGCATCGTTGCAATGTATAAGCGTGCAGAAAGGCGAATGTTCAACTGAGTGGCTGTGCAGCTTGTTGATAATGCTTTCATCGTTAGATCATCCAGTAAAGTGCCAGCTATATGATCTTGTCTTGCAACCGTTTGATAAAATGAACACACTGGTTTCAAATACAAATATATCACAATTGCAATCAGAAATGATCTTATGCAATATGTCCAATATCGCGGTATACGTCGAAAAAGGAAGTTTTGAACTGTATCAATTACTGCGAGATACAAGTATAGCGAGCCTGAGCATCGGGACGGCTGATGGTGTTTCATTGGCATCAGAGATTTTACCTTCACTCAGCAAGTTAGAAAAACTACATTTACGGGGAACCTATATGGGTCGTTGCGATCTCGAGTTGCCTGCATCGTTGCAATGTATAAGCGTGCCGAAAGGCGAATGTTCAACTGAGTGGCTGTGCAGCTTGTTGATAATGCTTTCATTGTTAGATCATCCAGTACAGTGCGAGCT
Source organism: Congeria kusceri (assembly GCA_027627225.1). Classification (NCBI taxonomy): domain Eukaryota; kingdom Metazoa; phylum Mollusca; class Bivalvia; order Myida; family Dreissenidae; genus Congeria; species Congeria kusceri. Next base: position 28,254,493 of record CM051037.1, read on the forward strand.
ATATGATCTTGTCTTGCAACCGTTTGATAAAATGAACACACTGGTTTCAAATACAAATATATCAGAATTGCAATCAGAAATGATCTTATGCAATATGTCCAATATCGCGGTATACGTCGAAAAAGGAAGTTTTGAACTGTATCAATTACTGCGAGATACAAGTATAGCGAGCCTGAGCATCGGGACGGCTGATGGTGTTTCATTGGCATCAGAAATTTTACCTTCACTCAGCAAGTTAGAAAAACTACATTTATGGGGAACCTATATGGGTCGTTGTAATCTCGAGATGCCTGCATCGTTGCAATGTATAAGCGTGCAGAATGGCGAATGTTCAACTGAGTGGCTGTGCAGCTTGTTGATAATGATTTCATTGCTAGATCATCCAGTAAAGTGCGAGCTATATGATCTTGTCTTGCAACCGTTTGATAAAATGAACACACTGGTTTCAAATACAAATATATCAGAATTGCAATCAGAAATGATCTTATGCAATATGTCGAATATCGAGGTTCACGTCCAAAAAGGAAGTTTTGAACTGTATCAATTACTGCGAGATACAAGTATAGCGAGCCTGAGCATCGGGACGGCTGATGGTGTTTCATTGGCATCAGAGATTTTACCTTCACACAGCAAGTTAGAAAAACTACAGTTATGGGGAACCTATATGGGTCGTTGTAATCTCGAGATGCCTGCATCGTTGCAATGTATAAGCGTGCAGAAAGGCGAATGTTCAACTGAGTGGCTGTGCAGCTTGTTGATAATGCTTTCATCGTTAGATCATCCAGTAAAGTGTGCGATGTATGATTTTGTCTTGCAACCGAGTGACGAAATGAAAACAAGCGCTTCGAATATAAATGAACCTGACTTGCGATCAGACATGTTGTCATGCAATATGTCGAATATCGAGGTTCACGTCCAACAAGGAAGTTTTGAACTGTATCAATTACTGCGAGATACAAGTATAGCGAGTCTGTGCATCGGGACGGCTGATGGTGTTTCATTGGCATCAGAGATTTTACCTTCACTCAGCAAGTTAGAAAAACTACATTTACGGGGAACCTATATGGGTCGTTGCGATATCGAGTTGCCTGCATCGTTGCAATGTATAAGCGTGCAGAAAGGCGAATGTTCAACTGAGTGGCTGTGCAGCTTGTTGATAATGATTTCATTGTTAGATCATCCAGTACAGTGCGAGCTATATGATCTTGTCTTTCAACCGTTTGATAAAATGAACACACTGGTTTCAAATACAAATATATCAGAATTGCAATCAGAAATGATCTTATGCAATATGTCGAATATCGAGGTTCACGTCCAAAAAGGAAGTTTTGAACTGTATCAATTACTGCGATATACAAGTATAGCGAGCCTGAGCATCGGGACGGCTGATGGTGTTTCATTGGCATCAGAGATTTTACCTTCACTCAGCAAGTTAGAAAAACTACATTTATGGGGAACCTATATGGGTCGTTGTAATCTCGAGATGCCTGCATCGTTGCAATGTATAAGCGTGCAGAAAGGCGAATGTTCAACTGAGTGGCTGTGCAGCTTGTTGATAATGCTTTCATCGTTAGATCATCCAGTAAATTGTGCGATGCATGATTTTGTCTTGCAACCGAGTGACGAAATGAAAACAAGCGCTTCGAATATAAATGAACCTGACTTGCGATCAGACATGTTGTCATGCAATATGTCGAATATCGAGGTTCACGTCCAAAAAGGAAGTTTTGAACTGTATCAATTACTGCGAGATACAAGTATAGCGAGTCTGTGCATCGGGACGGCTGATGGTGTTTCATTGGCATCAGAGATTTTACCTTCACTCAGCAAGTTAGAAAAACTACATTTACGGGGAACCTATATGGGTCGTTGCGATCTCGAGTTGCCTGCATCGTTGCAATGTATAAGCGTGCAGAAAGGCGAATGTTCAACTGAGTGGCTGTGCAGCTTGTTGATAATGCTTTCATTGTTAGATCATCCAGTAAAGTGCGAGCTATATGATCTTGTCTTGCAACCGTTTGATAAAATGAACACACTGGTTTCAAATACAAATATATCACAATTGCAATCAGAAATGATCTTATGCAATATGTCCAATATCGCGGTATACGTCGAAAAAGGAAGTTTTGAACTGTATCAATTACTGCGAGATACAAGTATAGCGAGCCTGAGCATCGGGACGGCTGATGGTGTTTCATTGGCATCAGAAATTTTACCTTCACTCAGCAAGTTAGAAAAACTACATTTATGGGGAACCTATATGGGTCGTTGTAATCTCGAGATGCCTGCATCGCTGCAATGTATAAGCGTGCATAAAGGCGAATGTTCAACTGAGTGGCTGTGCAGCTTGTTGATAATGATTTCATTGTTAGATCATCCAGTAAAGTGCGAGCTATATGATCTTTTCTTGCAACCGTTTGATAAAATGAACACACTGGTTTCAAATACAAATATATCAGAATTGCAATCAGAAATGATCTTATGCAATATGTCGAATATCGAGGTTCACGTCCAAAAAGGAAGTTTTGAACTGTATCAATTACTGCGAGATACAAGTATAGCGAGCCTGAGCATCGGGACGGCTGATGGTGTTTCATTGGCATCAGAGATTTTACCTACACTCAGCAAGTTAGAAAAACTACATTTATGGGGAACCTATATGGGTCGTTGTAATCTCGAGATGCCTGCATCGTTGCAATGTATAAGCGTGCAGAAAGGCGAATGTTCAACTGAGTGGCTGTGCAGCTTGTTGATAATGCTTTCATCGTTAGATCATCCAGTAAAGTGTGCGATGTATGATTTTGTCTTGCAACCGAGTGACGAAATGAAAACAAGCGCTTCGAATATAAATGAACCTGACTTGCGATCAGACATGTTGTCATGCAATATGTCGAATATCGAGGTTCACGTCCAAAAAGGAAGTTTTGAACTGTTTCAATTACTGCGAGATACAAGTATAGCGAGTCTGTGCATCGGGACGGCTGATGGTGTTTCATTGGCATCAGAGATTTTACCTTCACTCAGCAAGTTAGAAAAACTACATTTACGGGGAACCTATATGGGTCGTTGCGATCTCGAGTTGCCTGCATCGTTGCAATGTATAAGCGTGCAGAAAGGCGAATGTTCAACTGAGTGGCTGTGCAGCTTGTTGATAATGCTTTCATCGTTAGATCATCCAGTAAAGTGTGAGCTACATGATCTTGTCTTGCAACCGTTTGATGAAATGAACACACTGGTTTCAAATACAAATATATCACAATTGCAATCAGAAATGATCTTATTCAATATGTCGAATATCGAGGTTCACGTCCAAAAAGGAAGTTTTGATCTGTATCAATTACTTCGATATACAAGTATAGCGAGCCTGAGGTGGGAGCATGTAGATTTGCCCTGTCCGTCCGTCGGATTATTGGGACGCGCGTAATTCGAAAAGTATAAGTGCTAGGGCATGTGCACTTGGGTATTTTGGTGCCGTTTTTCCGACATCAGCGGAGTTATGACACTTTTTCCGCAAATACTGAAATTGTTGGACTTGTGTCGCGCGTAACTCATAAAGTATTATTGCTAGAGTGATGAAACTTTAAAAACATATGAATCAACATGTAAACTTGTCCACCTGGTATTTGGATGTAGTTTTTTTTCGACATTAGCAGAGTTATGGCCCTTTTGTGTTAAGCAAGAACTGCCATTTTTTATTTTTATCGCACGTAACTCAAGAAGTATTAGTTCTAGAGTGATGAAACTTTACAAACATATTAATCAGCATGTGAACTTGTGCACCTGGGTATTTTGGTGCAGTCTTTTTCAGACATCAGCGGAGTTATGACCCGTTTTTTGCAAAAACTGACATTTTTGGACTTGTGTCAAAAGGTATTACTGCTAGTGTGATGAAACTTTATAATATATTAATCAGCATGTGAACTTGTGCACCTGGGTATTTCGTTGCACTTTTTCCGACATCAGCGATGTTATGGCCCCTTTTTAGCAAAAAATGTCATTTTTGGGCTTATGTCGCGCGTTACTCAAAAGGTATTACCGCTAGAGTGATGAAACCTTGTAAACTTATTAGTCAGCGTGCGAACTTGTGCATTATGGTGCAGTTTTTTCTGACATCAGCAGAGTTATGGACATTTTTTAATACAAAACTGACCTTTTTGGACTTGTGTCGCGCGTAACTCAAAAAGTATTACTGCTATAGTGATAAAACTTTATAAACATATTAATCAGCATTGGAACTTGTGTACCTGGATATTTTGGTGCAGTTTGTTCCGATATCAGCGGAGTTTTGTGGCAACCAGCGGAATGTGGGGGCATCCGTTTCCTACGGATACATGTCTAGTTTTTTTAGTTTAAACCTATTTATTTTAGCTCGATTGCATTTAAAGCCTAGGGCTTATAGAGACACTCTCGATTCCGTTTCCTGGGTAGAACCAGTACTTGGTGTCTTTGGGGGAGATCTTGAGAATGCTCCCAGAGTGGGGATCGAACCCGGGACCTCCCGATCGCTATGCGGACACCATATCCACTACGCCTACGCGACCGTCATAGTTTTTTCTGCATTGGTTCAAAAGTGTCAGCTTTAAATTAGAATGAAAATAAATGAACCAAAAAGAATAAGGCCATGTTTTAAAACAAAACTACTAGGTATATGGTCAAGACAACAATCGGTCTCATATCAATCATTAAATTTGTAAAATATCGATGTGTCAATAGACACATAATTCTAAAAATCCATGAAATTGAAACGAGATGTCACTTAAGTACTTACACAATACAGTACAATAAACAACAAATTTACATGTCCACCATCGGTGATATATATTATACTAGAATAAGATCCACGGACATAAATAGAGGATATTTGTTGCTTGCGAAAGAATATCGATTTTAATATACGAGTGATCACAGAAATCCGTATTTTCTATGATCAAGAGTGAATAAAAACAATCGATATTCTAGCGAAACCAAGATATTTACTATAGCCCTCAAAATGCCTATGATATTTATATATCCCCCGCTGCAAAGCGGGAGGGGGGTTATCGGAATGCCATTCGTCCGTCCGTCCGTCCGTAACATTTTCAGGTCCGCTCCATATCTCCTATATCCTTAAAAGGATTTTCTTTAAAGGATTGAACTTGGCTCAAATGTTTAGGTCATTGAGAAGATGTGCAGAAGGCATGAGTCAGTCACGCCGACTCAAGGTCAAGGTCACACTTGAGGGTCAAATATTCGAGCCTCCTTTTCGTGTCCGCTCCATAGCTCGTATGCCTTTTGAAGGATTTTAATGAAACTTGGCTCAAATGTTTAGGTCATTCAGACGATTTGCAGAAGGCATGGGCCTTTCACGCCAGCTTAAGGTCAAGGTCACACTTGAAGGTTAAATTTTTAGCCTCCATTTTCGTGTCCGTTTTTCGTGTCCGCTCCATATCCCCTATACCCTTTGAAGGATTTTCATTAAACTTGGCTCAAATGTTTTCATTGAGACCATGTGCAGGAAGCATGAGCCAGTCACGACAATTCAAGGTCAAGGTCACACTTGAAGGTTGAATATTTGAGCCATTATTTTCAAATCCGTTCTATATCTCCGGTGCCCTTTAGAGGATTTTCATGAAACTTGCCTCAAATGTTTATCACATTGAGGAAATGTGCAGAAGGCATGAGGCAGTCACGCCTTCTCAAGGTCACACTTGAAGGTCAAATGTGTGAGCCTCCATTTTTGTGTCTTCTTCACTTCTCCTATGTCCTTTGAAGGATTTTCACAAAACTGGGCGCATATGTTTATCACATTGAGGCGATATGCAGAAGGCATGGAGCAGTCTTTCCGTTATGATTCATAAAGTTTCACGTACGCAACTGTTTGTCAATTACATTGACAAAAGGATTAATTCAAGCTTGTTGAAAATCGCCCCGGTACAATTCTCCAGAATTTTACCCAGCTGTTGTTCGTGCTGTTAAATATTTGTAATCGTGCACATTGTGCTGATATATGCATTAACAGAAACTAAAATATCCTTTATATCGTGTATATTACGAAAAAATATTGTTAAATTTCATTTCCTTATTTCCTTTTATATGCGACGTATCCAGCGTTTTATTCCTAAAGGGATCGCATAATAATAATAGTGTATCAGCATTTTCTTCCGTATATTAGCCTGTCTCTTCTGTTTCGTAGCGTAAGGATGGGCGTATTCATATGAAATGTTATGTCCTGAGTATTCTCAGTATACAAAGATCATAATCTCTTGAAAAAGTAACTGAAATAGTAAGACATTAATTGAACATCACTTGGTATATTTGAGAAAAAAAATCGTAAGTTATTTTTAGAAACAACAACCAGACGAACAAATGTTAAACAAATTCTGTTATTATTGCTTTTTGTATATTTTCTATGTGCGTGTTTTCCTATGACTTATTGTTTTTTGTATATTTTACATGTGTTTACTTTTCTATGACTTTTAACACCCATCTGAAATATTTTTCATTAAGCGTATGTTGATGTTCATGCTCAACTTATATTATTGTAAGATTTAATCGAGTCCTTGATTTTGGTCCAGTACTTCATTGTAGCGCACACTAAAGTATTGTATATACAGTTTATTGTTATGATTGATCATTAATATTGAGTACATGAACATTCTTCTGTTGTTTGCATATTTTTTCACTGTACTATAGGTGTTGTTTTTAATTATGTACACGGCCGTAATGACAAGAAATGAATTTCCAAGAGGTCAGTGAAAACGTGTTTTGTTTCGAACGCTTATATTTATTTGAAAGTCTTTGTCATACTGGATTTTGAAGAGATTTGATTAATGTTTTTATTGTAAATTGCAGGCTTGTATATACACTCTTTTGTATGCAAAATTTTTTTTCTCAAAAATATAAAATAATGCTTTTTTTAAATGGCCATTTTTGCAAAATTTCCGAAAGATAATGTCTAAAACGATGCTTAAGATTATTTTGTAATAAACAAAAATGTGGCCACACCATGTGCATTACGAGGTCATGTTAAATATAACCTGTATGTATTCACTCATGTTTTATTTAATTGCAATTGCAATTTTGTTTCCAGTGTACTGATCTTGATAATATTTAGTCGCTGTTTACTGTGTGATTTCTTCGTTTTATTTTAATTGTTTATCCCGTATTTTTATAATTAATTGTTTTTGGTTTTCAAGTTATATTTTGCAAAACTGCTTTATTTAATTGACCTATTCATGATTGATGTATTTGTTTGGAAATATTTTGTAGTTTCATCTCGCGATTGCAAATACAGGATGTAGTGTGCATAATTAAGCGTTCGATTCATTCAGACTAAAATATCAGACCACCAAATACGTATATGCAATGCAAATATTGCTTCCGCAAAAGCGCTTCTAAAATAGTAGAATTTGAGTAACTTGTTATTATTTTAAGAAACACTAATTAAAGTCATTGAATTGATGTTGTTTGTATATTATCGATTGTAATATTACACACGTGTACGTACACACTTTAGTAAATAAAACATGCAGACTGTAAATATATTATAAATCATTTTCTGTATTTTCATTCGAAGCTGTTATTTTTGCACATCTGTTGTAATATACTGTAGGTTTATTAATTTAAATTTATTGAAAGTTTATTATTTTCTTTTGTATGAATTTGTGTATTTACATATTCTGTTCTCAAAGTATTTAGAGATGGTACTGACAAAATCGACAGAACTACTGTTCACGAGTTTTTGTTATAAATTTTCATCTTTCGTAACCAATTTTGTTTTATGTGATTTTAGCAGAATACGGATGTCCACATTTCAATACGCTTTGACAATAGATGTTGTTGTTTTGTTACATACAACATATGATTGACATTCATTTTAGTTATAATTGGCTTGAAATCACAATTTATTTTAGAGAAAAGGATTTTAATGATGTTTATAAATACATTACACAGTCTTTATTACACAAATATGATTTAGACAACCACGACAACCTTGTTTGTTTACAAGAAGAGAGTCCTAAAAGAGAAAGACAAATGTCCACTTTCATTTCATTGCAAAGTTCCATAAATGCAGTGGTGAAAACCATTGTCTTGGCGAATTGTACTTGATATGAAGAAACGTTTTGTCGTTGTTGTGTTGTTTATACAAAAGTTATATTATTTATTGTAGAGCATGATAATGTGTTATTCTCAATTAGAATAGAATGCATTGGTATAAATTGTACACACAAACAACATGTATGGTATAACGTATCGATTACGCAAACGTTATGAACATATATTGGTATGTTATACATTGCATACTGGTATTACACTATGTTACATTGTTTCTGATATATTACATTGATTGCAAGTATTACTTTATGTATTGCTAAGAACTTGTCATGTAACTATCCAGTATGCACATTGTTTAGATGTGAGTTTTATCGAATGGCTATGATGTTTTATATACCAGAATTACGTATAAATGTGATTTGAAAAAGAAATTCAGTCATAATATGAACGAATGTGTTGATGAATTCGATTGTATAAGATTGATTTAACTCCATTTATATTTTATATTTAAATGGTTTAAGTATATAATTTTATATAATTTGATATTTTATTGTTGTTTTATGCTTTTGAAGGTACTTTGTTAGTAATTAGGAATCGCCACGTGCGTCAGTTTATCTATCTGTCCGTTTGCCCCTTCCGTCGTCTCGTTTTATGTGAGGAACATAACTCGACGTATTCAAGGTATGAGAATTCAACTAAATACATATATAAAAAGGATTGAGTATAACGTTATGTAAACACTATAACTCTTTATTTAATATTTTTGAAATTAGTGTTTTTATTTATGCTGTATTTACTTTCATGTGCATACCGTAACTCTGCTGCTAACAAATGGTACTAATACAGTACCAATAATAAAAGTCTTTTTCATTAATGTCTGGAGCTAAACCTTGTGACAATGCCAAAAGGGTTCAAATGACCTTACTGAGTTGTGTGTATTGTTTTAATTTCCTTTGACGAACAATTCGCATTTGTCAAAAGAGATGTATAATGTACTGTAAACAACGATCGCAATGTTGCTATGAAAGGAAGCTTTGAAGAACCATAAATATGTTATAAGTGTAGTATTTATATATTGATTCCCCGTTATGAGCGAAACTTCAAATGAAATAAGGAAGACAAAAACCATAACTATCTGTAGACATTTATATTTTATTTTGGGATTTACCTATCACCCTGTATTTTTTTAAAGTATCATGTCGTTTTTCTTAGTTGAACACTTCGGGGGCTTCCGTTTCTGTTTTTGTTATTTTATTACGTATTTGAATGTATTTGTATCGTTAAGTGTCCTACATAATAGTACATATTGGGAAATTGACTTGTTTTTTTGTTTTATTGTGTATGATGAATTATTGTGTACATCTGTAATGTAAGTGATGAAACATTTTGAAACGTGTTTTTAAAGAGGCAGATAAATCCGCGTATGAAACTCTTCAATGCAATGTGATTGTAAATATCTCGTCAAGGAGCACTGATGTTCAAAGCTCTATTGTTGCTATTATACCATCGATGTATATTATTGAATATGAAATTGAACTTAATACATTGTTGTTTGTGCACTCAATTATACACTTTAATACGATAATTTTAAATGCTGCAAATGATTTTAAAAACCATATTTAAACGGATATCCATGAAGCGACGAACCACGTGTCAATTGTTCAAAATGATGTTGATGTCTTCTTACATTACGTTCCCATAATAGTGTCAAATTCGTTAATATTTTAAGTGGATGCATAGAGTCAAATACGTTAATTCTTTATGTGGATACATGGCAGTTGTAAACATATAATACTTAAATACTATTTGCTAAACGACAAGCTCAACGTATTTCAAGTACTGCTATACTGCATTAAGAATATTTGGGATGTTTGCATTATTAGTGATTAAAGTTACTAATGTATTAGGTTAGTCGATATTAATGTTGATTTTTTTTTACTGAAACTTATTAAGATGGATTGGCGATTGTTCATGCTCGATAGACATGTTTCGTACAGCATATAACATAGAACATGTAAAGTAAACATGTAATGAAGACATAGTATATCCTTTGTCATAACATGTAAGCATGTTCGATGGACAATGTATGTATACATGTTCAATAGTACATGCCATGTAGAAATGTTCGATATGCATTAAATGTTTATAGAAATGTCCTGTACAGTATGTAGTTCATACATGATATGTAGACATCTAATGAATATGATGAATGAATATACATGTTACTTAGACATGGTCGATAGACGTTTATATAAACATGTTAAATAGTACATGTTATATAGACATGGTGGATATACATGTAACTGTGTATAGAAATGTTCTTTATACATTTGTTATACACATTGCCACTCTTTGCTTCAAATACTACATTGATATTGTCATGTATAGGCTAACAACACTGTTTAAAGCCTAGAATAAATGTCTATTATTTAGCACGAATAAAATTGGAATTGTGTACATATTTGTATTGTTCTAAGTCAGGACTTTCATTTACGACATTCCTTATTTAAGAAACATAATCGGTATATTGACTTTGTTGTGATTTGGTCCAATAAACCTATTGATTGCACGTTTCTAATGCACTTACATTAGTCGTAAACAAAATCAGGTGAAGTTGATTTTGACATTGAACCCTACATGAATGTATAAGACACTTTTTAATGTGAAGTCAACGTTACTTTGCTGTTATAAGCCTCGCTGGGCTATCTTATGCAGGGGAGACAAATGCAATGACTACATTCTGTTAAAAAAAGCTTACATCCGGAGTCCCTTACTATATAATTAAAAATAATATTAGAAAGTTATATGAGGCAATTAATTAATTAATAATCAGTGACATAGTCGGTAATTCATCTGAATACCAGTAATGACACAAATCCATAATTAAAAACATACTAAACTGAATGTGTATGTCACCTGGCTGATCTTGGTTATAGACGCACGAGTGGTGAAAAAGGCCATATTCAGAATGTACAAATAAACCAGACATTATATAGCCTGGCAAAATTGTCTCAATATATGCTACAAGCTTTTGTCTGCAAACACGTGCACTGCTGCATACTGTTCAATATAAAAACACTGATCCTCCAAGTAAACTGTTTAGAATCATTGGTTTTATTAATTTGTTGATCATCGGGGCGACGCAGATAAAATCCGAATATTCACCGTAAACTTTCGGCGACCAACACGATAGTCTAAATGAAACACGAGGAACCTCGGTCAGTTTCGTCGTGTTGAAAATCTAAACAATATACAGGAATTTATATATGTCACCATTTATTTTCAGGAAATATGATATATTTTTATATCATAATGCATTGTTTTTCTTGTAAAATCTACAATTAACTCCCAATGTTTGTCTTAATTTACAACATCTTGCATGTGCCTTAAAAAATAGATTACTAGTACAATTACAGTAATAATAATAGTTTACATTATAGAAACCACAGTTTTTATCAGATAGGGTTGAAACTTGTTGGGAATGTTGTCCTTTATACGAAATCTACGTTTTGGTAATACATTTTCTTCTAGGAACCACATGTTTCATTACGTCAAGTTGAATAAAAGTCAGATTATTAGCTTTAATAAAATAGTAATTATAAATGTTCAAAATCGAGGTCAGATAACATTTGTATTTTATGTCCGTTCCAAAACTGCTAAAAGCCTGGGGGCTTTTAATGTCTGTCAAAGGTCAATGTCACCATGAAGGTCAAATGCTAAATAATTGTCCGAAGCATGATATTTTTGACATTAGGAATTTTTAAATAATTTGGGAAAAATGATCACCGTTATGAGATGGTATGTCACGACAAAAATTCTGGTAACGGTCACACCTGGAGGTCAAAGGTCAAATATATGACTTACTATTTGTGTTAGGGCAATGTTTACAGACGGATTCTGCTAATACGTAGATCAAAGTGCTCACCATCATGAGAAGGTATGTCCCATGCAAGAACAACGTACGTGGGTCCAACGTCACACTTAAAGATCACATCTTAGTATAAAAATGTTTGGCAGCATAATTCGGTCCAACACGGAGTAATTTTTAAATAACGTGATAAAGTGATGATCATTATAAGACACACGCAAGGACCAGGTCTGTAGCTATTAGTGAAATGTCAAAGATCAGAACAGTTCTTTAGGACATATATTGTACTCTTCTTCGTGTATTTCCTCCCTCGTATGCATGTCATTGTGTCATTCAACATTGTTATGTGTCAAAACACCAGCACCAACTGTTCTTCTGTGTCAAAGCGGTATGTGATATATTAATCACCTTTATTGATAGCATTAATTACTTTAGTTTCAATTTGAATTGCAACGCTATGAGGTTTTAGTCCATGTAGAAATTCCGGTATCTTAATTCACTATGGGCCAAGTGTCACGTTCTTCGAAGCCTGTATACCGATAAAATGCGGTGATACATTTTTAATCCGTCTACATTTTGTTCGTTTCGTACTCTTCGTATTGCGTTAGGTGGTGTATCTCTACTCCCAGTAATTGATCACAGGCCTTCGATACACGTCCTTCAAGTGGTTATAACTACTTCTGTATTGCTCATGCAGCTAGGGTTTTGTATCATTTATATGTATGTTCATGTTCAAGAACATTGCATAGGCTTGACGCGCGAATTTTTACTTTCGCATGTCTTCTTTCATTCCCGGGAATGTTATATCTAATACAATCAGGCATATTTAAAGCCTCTTTAAAAACAATTAAGTCATGCAAAACACTAAGGATCGATACAATATTTCATTGGCACGGTCTGTCTTATTGTTTCTTTACAATATATAAACGATGTTCTAAATATCGGTAACATTTCCCAACACAGGAATGTTAATGTAACAAAGAGACAAAGAGCATGTACTTAAACAACGGCTGTAAATAATATATTTAAATGCAGATGTTTAATTAAAAAAAAATAAACTGGTGAACTGAGCTACTGTGAAATTCTAAACGCTGTTGAGGCGTTCAATAAATATGGTCTCGACGCGTAAGACATGTATATTAATTCCTATTGTATGCTAATTTCAAAAGTGGATATATACCCAAGCGAATTAAACGAAGTATGAAGTTTCAACAATCGTGACATGATAGGTTTTGTTTCAAAATTATACATTCGGTTGGAGGAAATCGGCTTTGCAGCTGTCGTTACTTCCAGTCATTGCGGAACGAATATCCATGTCTGTTTAGTAACATTTGAATAACTTGTTTACGTTATTAAAGCATATTTTACAAGTTATACTAGAACATGTATTACTTATTCAATTTAAATATGTGTTGCTGTCGAAAAGCCCTGGTAAATTAAATGTTATAAAACTACATTCTTCGTATGATACTACAATCATAAAAACAGTTACAGAATGGAATAAAAACAGAAGTAATTTATGTAACGATTTGGAATTACCATCCATTTAAAATAACAGTCTAAATCAGTCACCAAAAAGTTATTTCAGTTTCAATTTTCACTGCTGATTAGAAAATAAATACATTTAACAAATTTATTGGCTCATCCGTGAATCATGGAAAGTCAGAAATCTGCTGGGTAACATCAAGACAGACAGCTGAGAGAGAAGAACTGCATTGCTTGCCAAAGATCTAGCTAGGAATAACGTTGATATGGAAACCCTAAGCGACATATGGACAAGGTTCCGACGAGGTCAGAAAGGCTTTGAAACAACTCTCCAATGGCAAATCGCCGGGCTCCAATACGATCCCTCATACGGTGTAGCAAGCAGGAGACAAAAGCTGACTTACCACCCGAAGTCGTGTGGAACAAGAACCAGTAACCTCAACAGACGAAACGAACAGGACGGAGAGGACTCAGTCTCATCACCCAGCTGAAGGTCTACTGTGCAATAATACTAACTTCAATCCTATATGCCATCAAGACCTGGACTGTCTACAGCAGATATGCTAAACAGCTTTACCACGTTCACATCAGCTGTCTTCGCATATTTTCCTCAATCCGCGGCACAGAAGGATATGACAACCAATCTCGACGCCCCACACCCTTTTGCAGAAAGCACAAGCCATATGGGTTGGAATTATGGTCCGAATGATAGACAATCGACTTTATAAACAGCTGCTGCGTCAGCGCTAGATCTCACACACGCTACAAAGACTGCCTGAAAGCGTCCATCAAATACTTGGGCATCAACAGCAGCACGTCGGAGACACTCACTTGGAGCCGTCCAACTTGGAGTAGGGAGATCAGTGCAAATGAAACAAAACCAATCACAGAGGCGAAACGAAATCGTGCCTTGCGCATGGCCTGTGCTGCACCCACTTTCACGACCGACTCCACACATCAAGCGAGCGCTGAGAACCTGGATTGGCCTTGTCAGTCACTTCATGACTCACAACCGTGGATTCTCATCTGTCTCCTGACGTAATGAGCATCTTCGACAACGAAGGACGAAACTCATCAAAAGGATAATCGGTTTGAAAAAAAGTATAAATATTATATGCAATCTTACGTATGTTACATCTTCAATTATTCTTAACATTCATAGACATTTTTCATCAAACCAAGTTCAGGTTTCATATGTGTGAGACTATAATCACATTTGCATATTTACATAATTTCGTAATCAGTACGTATAAGGGGTAAGCATTTATCGTTATACGCATATACGCTATTAGTTATTTTAAAGGGCAACTATGACAGACCGTCTGTCAGTTTGTTCGATCAAGGTTTGAGTGAGTAAAATGCACTATCAATGTTTTTGTATAAATACAATTCAACAGTGCTCAATATAATAATATTAAGGTACACAATAATTATTTATCAATTTAATTTACATATTTGTCAACATTAGCTTAATCACTTGCTATAAAAATATCATGTAACGCGCACCGTATGTTTGACTTTTATAAAAGACTGTAAAATAGACATTTTATCGAAACAATCCGATGACCAATTTCCATTTGTAATTATACCTTTTGATAAAGTTGTGTGAGGATTTTGCAATTATTTACTTTTAAATAGATCGTGTCTTTAAGCTTTTTTAGAGAACTTTTCTTTTAAACCTCTAATTAATTTTCGTGTTCATCATACTATTAAAGTACATTACAAATTTACTCTACTATATATATGTTTTGATTAACAAGTTCACAAAAATGTCATGTTCTTCTCTACGATTCACATTTTAAGCTGCTTAATTAATACTTTTTTTGACGACAAGAAAACACATACTATTGCTTTTTTTGTTTTTCACTGTCTTGTGATTTGTTGTTCTTATGTTCGCTAGTTTATATTATGTTATTTAATAATGTTATGGTCCCTGACAATTGTCAGGACGGCATATACTCGAAGCTTTGTTTGTCCGTCGTTTCTTCCATTCGTCCTTTCGTCTCGTTTTCTTGCTCTCGCTATTTCTCATCAACCACGTACAGGACGTTTCAAAAGGTATGCATGGTATCAGGAAATTACGCTTCAATGTGATTTTTCCTGGCGATATGGGTTTTTCAAATAGCTTGATATTTTATGTTGCAAAGTGCTGGCTATCTTACAGCAACAACTTATATGATTTGACTAAAATGCCATGGGAAGCATCATACGGTGTGCATGATATCAGGTCGTTTTAATTCATTCATTTGTTTTTGATAGATGGAAATGTAGCTGCAAAACGTAAATAGTGCAACATTTATGTCCAAGCGATTTCTTAGGAACTGCTAAAATCAGAATGTAATACAGGGACAATTTATTTGTGTTTGTACTACGAGGTGATACGAACATTATAAGACAGATTCGTTACGATATGTTTCTGTTATTAATTGGCATTACATTTTTCCTGCCTGTAGTATATTCTCATTCACAGTTGTACTGGATATTGCTCAGCAACAACTGAGGTATCGTTGTAATCAAGGCTGCTTTTCAGAAACCTTTGAAATGACTGGAAGCTAAAATATCAGAACGAAATGACCATGTAACACCTCGGTGATTTTTCATACAGTTTATGGTCTTCGACATTATTCAGCATCATCTCCATATATGTACGATACGAGTGTTACAAGCTTAAAATACAGTTTGAACGATGTCAGTGATCTTGCATTTCTAGTGGCTTTTGTTTCAAAAATAGTTCCGCCCTTATAATTTGAGAATCAATTGGCAAAGTGCATAATTAAGATACAACAGTTTGACTGACATCCCTGTTTTACTTTTGTGTTAGTTAGAAGAGGCTTGAGGCTTGTACATACTTGAAAACGCGTTATTGCTGTTGCATCTAAAGATATTTACTTTAATAATAAAATAAAGGTTTAACACGCTGTAGGTTTTTGGATTCTCATTTAAATATTATTGGTCAGGTTTTTTATTATTTTACATCTAGATTTTTTGCATATTTTTAATTTAAATTTGTATTTTAAATTACTTTGTACCATTTTGAGAACTAGGCTGCTTTACAAGGAGTCTGATTCAGACTTTCCTTTTTAACACAGAGCCTTAATAGAATCAGTATAGAACAATTTCGAATATTTTCTTGCGAATTTCGAAAGATACATATACTGTTATTTATTTCAACTAATATAGCATATGTTTCAAAGATCGAATGCTCCTTTTCTTTTTAAACGATGACTGGAATTCGGAAATGAACGAATACTCTTTATTCTAATATTACATGTATAATCTAGTATAATTATGTCTCCTAGTTAAACATTGTGTTCACCTTAATCATTCAGATAAAGTAAATGCCAATTATATCGGTATTTAAAATGAACAAATTTTATACTTCGTCAGAATTTCATATAATGCTCTTGAATTTTGTTCGATGTGCGCTAGCACAATGTCGCCTCGTCTAATATGCACATATTTCGATCATATTTTTATACATGGGTTGTTTTTTAATCAAACAAAACTCATATAAAATGTGCATACCATTACCTGAACCAATACATCATGTATATGCGAGGGCTGTTTTTATTTGTTGAAGCAAAGTTTTCGTTGGCCGATGGGTAATTTTAAGTGAACTGCTTTTATACACTAAATATCAGTCCATTTAATAATGTCTACGCCGTACAATTTATAACAAGAGGGCCCTGAGGGCCCTAGGACGCTTACCTGAAACCTTGTAACCCAATAGGAATTTGCATCCCGAGGCGTGCCGTAGTTTGATCCCACATTCATAATTTGAACAATTTTGAACAAACCTGTTTGCCTTGCGGTTTCACGTAAAGATTTTTAAAGTCATTTTGCTAATTAAGTCTATATAAACCATGTGACCCCTCGGGGTGTGGCCAGATTTGACACCAGGGGCATAATTTGAACAATTTTTGAAGAGGACCACTACAATGTTACGTACCAAATACAGCAAAGATGTTGGCCTTTCCGTTTCAGAGAAGATTTGTATAGTCATTTTGCTATTTAAGTCTATATAAACCATGTGACCCCCGGGGCGTGACCAGTTTTGACTCCAGGGGCATAATTTGAACAATATTTGTAGAGGACCACTATACGATGTTACATACCAAATTGAAACCTCTAGGCCTTGCGGTTTCAGAGAAGAATTTTAAAATCATTTGGTCATTTAAGTCTATATAAACCATGTGACCCTTGGGGTGTGGGCATTGTTGACCCAAGAGACATAATTTGAACAAACTTTGTAATGGACCACTAAAGGATGTTACATACTAAATATGAAACTTCTGGGTCTTGCAGTTTCAGAGGAGATGATATTTTAAGTCATTTTGCTATATATTCTATACAAACCATGTAACACCCGGAGCCTGGCCAGTTCTGACCCCATGGGCATCATATGAACAATCTTTGTAGAGGACCACAATACGATGTTACATACCAAATAAGAAACCTCTGGGCTATGCTGTTTCTGAGGATAAGATTTTTAAAGTCATTTTGCTATTTAAGTCTATATAAAGCTTGTGAGCCCCAGGGCGTGGCCAGTTTTGACCCCAGGGGCATAAATTGAACAAAATTTGTAGAGGACAATTATGGGATGTTACAAACCAAATATGAAACCTGTGGGCCTTGAGGTTTTAGAGTAGATTTTTAAAGACATTTTGCTATTTAAGTTTTCCTAAACCATGTGACCCCCAGGGCGTGGCCAGTTTTGACCCCAGAGGCATAATTTGAACAATATTTGTAGAGGACCACTATAGGATGTTACATACCCAATATGAAACCTCTGGGCCTTGTCGTTTGAGAGGAGAAGATTTTTTAAGTCATTTTGCTATATATTCTGTACAAACCATGTGACCCCAGGGGCGTGGCCCATTTTGACCCAAGAGACATAATTTGAACAAACTTTGTAAAGGACCACTAAAGGATGTTACATACTAAATATGAAACTTCTGGGCCTTGCAGTTTCAGAGGAGAAGATTTCTTAAGTCATTTTGCTATATATTCTATACAAACCATGTAACACCCGGGGCCTGGCCAGTTCTGACCCCATGGGCATCATTTGAACAATCTTTCTAGAGGACCACTATAGGATGTTACTTACCAATACGAAACCTCTGGGCCTTGTGGTTTTAGAGGAGAAGATTTTTAAAGTCATTTCGCTTTAAATTGTATATAAACCATGTGACCCCCAGGGCGTGGCCAGTTCTGACCCCAGGGGCATAATTTGAACAATCTTTGTAGAGGACTTCTGGGCCCTGCGGTTTCAGAGAAAAAGATTTTTCAAGTTTACACTTTTTAAATCTATGTTTAGCTCTGGTGACCTACATATGCAGCGGACTGTAACGATTTGAACAACTTTGAAAGGGGGTCACCAAATGATAATTCCTGTGAAGTTTGGTGAAAATCTGCCAAGTGGTTTAAGAGGAGATGTTGTTTGAATGAAAAGTTGACGACGGACGCACGCACGGACACACGGACGGGCGCACGGACGACGGACAACGGGCGATCACAAAAGCTCACCATGAGCACTTTGTGCTCAGGTGAGCTAAAACAATGTGGAGACGGACAGTGTTGTCTCGTAACATTAAACAATCACCTTATTAATATTGATATTGATTATGGCTTTTACATTTCATTGTTTTCAAAGTTTTTATTATAAATCTATACAACCATTCAGCGCAACAGTGACTACGACATATCATGTGTACAAGGTGTTGACGAAAGAAAATATTTATCTAATGTTTTCACTGTTTTGTCAAGCTTTACAAACCATTCATTTTTATCTCTTTAGCTCTTTAATTTGTTTGCAATTTAATATAATGTTATTTTTTAAATGGAGCTTTATGAACGCTAGTTTTAAAACAGTTGAAATGTATGCTATGGACTTTCATTGTTTATTGATTATATGTAACAACAGATATTTAATTTGTTTCAAACTGGTTAAGAAACTTTAGTTGATCCATTACAGTTTGTTAAGTTTTGTACATTTTATATTTTCTCAATCAGGGTTTCCTTACATGTATTGACCGGTCAATTGAATATTTGCCGGCCGTCTATACTGATAAAACCGGTCAATACGAATTAACATAGGTCATTCTGGTAAAAATTGATCAACAGTGTGAACTTTACTTACTCTAACAAGGATAAAATTACTATTCATAACTTGTGAAGATACAAACAAATTGTTATATTGTCATGCATTGACAACAATTTGGAAAATTTGACTGATACACATTGCCTGAGGCATGGCAGGTTCTTTCTGCCTAAATGGGTCCTAATTAAGATAAGAGACTCTTGCATTAAATAATACGCGCGTCCTAACCTTAAATCATCATGTGCCATATTTATGTCATGAGCAGTACATGCATATAAGAACGTGTTAAGTAAAGACATAACCAGTACAGATGACTGTGACCTGAGATTTCTTACTAGTATTAGTTTACTAGCACGGTGTAAACCAATGTTATTTTATCCGAACTAAAACATCAGTTTGTGTGGTTACTATTAGTGATATTATAGATGTATGTTTGTGATTAAAATAGCAATGCTTATAGAATAAACAAACAGGTATCAAATGCTTTTATCTCCCAAAGGATATATATAAAGAATCCGCAATTAAGTAACTCTCATGAATATGTGTTTATAATCTGCCAAATATGCATATATCACTATTGCTAGTTGAGTAACTGCATGAAATTATTTACAAACTTACTTTGGTATTGAGCGTTACAGTATGGAACTAGTTATACTGTTTACAGTTTAGGAGCATTCAACTAAAATATAATTGCGCTTAAAATATACAGATTGAAAATAAGTGTTACGTTTGCGAGAAAATTCATTGAAAAGTTTTATTGATAACTAATGAACAATATGGACCACTTTGAGAATAGTATGGATTGAACCTTATTTTTGTAAAAACAAAAACAACAGTATTTCAGTATAAAATTATTTTTAATTGTGAATGCATATTCATAAAATATGTTCAAAGAACCACGTTAATATTTTTAGCTCTGCGTCATGCTATTTTTTTTATTAAAACATGTGTGAGACAATTCACTGTCTTGTTTGAAGCAACACAATGCTGTGGTATGAAACTATTTTGATGTATTTATTTTATATGAACTTTTATAACAAAGTTTTATGGATCACAAATGACCAATATTGACCAATTTGGTTGTTTAAGTAGAATTTACTGTAACAGCCAAATTTTCAACACCGTTTTTATGTCAGTGTTCATACAGATTAGGCTAAAAAAAATTAATGAATGTTTCTCTGGCACTTTTTCCAAATAATCAGGCGGGAGGGCGAAACAAATATTTATTGAAGTACTTTTTTTCTCCTACTCTTTTCTTTTGGCACTATGTAATGGCTTATTAAAACTAGTAAATAAGTGCAGATTAAAGACAATTTTAAGTTTTAATAGCAACATAATCATCACTTTTTATAAAATTCTAAATATAGATGTATTAATCACAAATAGTCATTTATGCAAGCTGAAGTAAAAAGGCAATCAATTTGAATGCTCATCATTAACATAAGTGCCTTCAAATTGATATACCATCAACATTAAAGTATTCCTATTTATAGAATGTATATTTTCGTAATTCATATTTTTTTATAACTGTCAAAAATAGGAATTATTTTCGCAATAAATCACCAATATTTTTTGAAAGGAAAAGCGACACTTGTCAATGCAGATGGCATTTTCATTTGTTTCCATAGGACTTATATTGACACAGACCTTCTTCAAAAATTATGGAAGGCTAAATATTACACAAGCAAAAGCATCAACGAAACAAAAGTTTAAGTCAACAAATAGACGATATTTATAACGGTTCCCAATCGAATATGACTTGTTTTTTTGTTTAAATTACACAGTACTTCACAATGTGTGTATATCCGATTTATATAAGTAAATCAGAAAGGAAGAAAGTTACTGGAAATACCGAAATTTCTACTTGGTAACTCTTCTTCCGCTATCTTAGAAGGCGAATTCGTTTAATTTTAAGCCGCTGTTCGTGAGATCTTAATCAATACATCGTAATTTTATTAATAGTTCTTATTAACGTTTATGGTGTTTATTCGTCCGAAATATGTTTCTTATTTACGAAAGGCATCGTTCAAAACACTCGGTACGAACGGAATATACTATAATATACATGCTGGTTTACTCAAGAGTCATCCCAAGTTATCGCATACAGTAAAAAGACGATAGCAAGTTACCAAAATGTTAATAACTCACCGATTTGGTTAGTTTTTGTATTTTGTTCGGTAACATGTCTATTAGAAACACTTTCTGCAAAAGTTGTATTTTTATTAACATATTTCTGCACTGCTGCTTAAAAACCGGGGGCGATCGTCAAAAAATAGTCAATAAATGTGTTTTTGGTATTTTAATGAAATTCGTGGCGGGCCATTAGAAAACGTTGCGGCGCTGCCTGAGAAACAAATCATTATTTTTTTTAACCTTAAGTGAAAAATAAATTGCAGTAATGTATGAAGCAAAAGAAGTTTGTGCATACACTGCTGCATATGAAAGCAACATATAATATAAAGAAAATTAGTATATAGGTTTTGTTTCCATTTTGTATCACCACTGAAAGTAGAAAGCAACTGATCACATATCACGGTAGTATTTGGTTAAGTGTCGTCCACGATTGACAATCTGAATGTCAAAGTTTGTCATCGAGTCACCATTGAGTTTTGTCATAATATACGGTAAAAATTGAAATTGGGTCATGATTTATAAATGTCTAGGTCACTGGATTGAATGTTACCAAATGCTTACTTAAAATCTATCAACCACGTTTTCAATCTTGAAGAAGGAAATCTGGTAGTACTGCCCTACATGTTCGGATAAAAAGCGGTCGTCTGCGACAGAAACTAGGCTACAATATATACTCAGACTTTTGACCATACCATAAACTGTCGTTAACACTCTTCAATTTGTAATTACTCAGTTTGAAACGGTGCCATGCAAGGAATATAGATAATGTCTATACCAAAAATTGGTCAGTTTGGTCGAAAACAAATAAAATGCTAGGTCAAGTTATGCAATTTACATACGCTCTGTTTGTGTTTGTGTTTATTATGTCTGCGATAAAAAAAATGTCATGAGGACAAACTGTATAATCAACCGACTATGAAAGCAGATTTTACATTTTAAGAACTTCATACGAAATTTAAAACTTTGTCGATTACATTTGCAATTTGAGTCACATTGCTTTTTCGATTGAATTTGTATTTTGGTTGACATGATTTGTAAAACAAGGTCACTAGGCCAAACAATGTATACAGTCATATCGACACTTAAATATATGAACCACATTGTCTATAACATCAGGTTGAAACTTGGTAATGCTGTTCTTTTCCATAAAATCGAGCATTATCAGCATATATTGTTTTCATTCTTTTACTTAAGCGAGCCATTTACGTAAACAGTCGCTTACCTGTCAAACAGCTAGATTTCACTGGTATTGGCTTCTATTTTAAAAGTAATGTATAACGTTTGGAATATTAATAACTTCTTGTACTAACGGTAATAAGACTTAATGACTTACATTTGAACACGCAGTGTTATATTTTCTATATCTATGTACATGGCCTAGGTATAACACGCGCTTGAATAACTGTCGTAAACCTTCATATAGTTTAGTAAATTTTCTTACATAATAGGATGTGTCACACGTTGCACTAAAAAAGTTAACCGAATTAAATTAAAAAGATTGATGCGATTTTTATCGATGCTGGGTCTATTTGTATGTCTTTTTACAAGTTGCCACACAAAATCTTAAAGGCCATTGAAAACAAACTTAGACTGTTGCATTCCGTAAGTGGTTGTGTGTGTTTTTTTAATGAAAATAAAACACAAATCGCTACAAATTTAATAATCGTTAGGACTATATGCATTTGATGTATATATATAATATCAGAAATAATGTATATAAATTATAAAAAGACAACTAGATCATGGGCAAAATTATCTACAACTCCACTAAATGTTATACTGAATAAAGTTTACGCTAGAATATAATACATACACATGTTGAATTAGTCTGTTATGAAAAGCAATAATCCACCTATGTAAAATGTCAACGAAGGGAGATTTGTATTAGTTTACCCAAGAGTTGGCCTACAACAACGGCAATTGTTGTCTATCGAATAATGACTACACTGAGCATTGCTGGACAATGTGTAAGTAATCTATATCGTCTCGGTACGTATGTTTTGAAGTTCTCGAGAGTCAGGTCAGTTTGTTTTGAATTGTATCAAGGCAATGAATGGTAAATGATTACCAGTAGCTGTGCGGGGAGCTACGGTCAAGGACAGAACAAGGACAGTATGGTCCGTTACTTTATATGGTCTTGATCCCTTATTCATTCAAATTTCGCGGGGTTTGGGCTAGAAACGACTGATTTGAATGATTCCATATACTTTAAATTGTGCTCAGAAAACGAACTATTCATTGTCGGAAGGTACTCATTGCCTATGTAAGACTAAGCGTCGGGACACTTATTTTTTTCTTGTCCCAATATTAAGGGGAATGATCTCTTCTGCATATATCTATGTCTTTAACTAGTTAATTCATTTTATTTCTTTGGTATAAAAATCTCGTTTATAAGATCAACTATTTCTTGCTGGGAACCTAATGAAAATTAATGGAGATGCTTAGCTGAGAAGACCATGCTGCAGTGGAGTACACAGTTTGTACCATGTGTTAAATAAACATATCCCTGATGGTGTACATTATGGGTTATAGATAAGCAAGCGCAATATACCGCGTCACAAGTAGCTATGCAACCTGCGTAGTGGCAGGGTATGGAATGTTTGTACAGTAACAACATACAGTGTTTATTTGGTGTCCCAATATTTAGGGATAAATAATTATTCTCCAAACATAAGGAGTGTCCCAATATTTAGGGTGTCCCAATACTAAAGGAAATTACGGTAAATGCACTGCTTCCGCTTTGCATTAATACTATTTCGAAAATAATAGAATTCGGTGTTCATAATTGATGTATATAGCAAAACCATATTATTCCATGTAGTGTATGACAAAAGCGGAATTTGAGGCTTGAACAAACGCATGATATGCCTCATTGTATCTTTAGGCAAACGATATATCGGGTTCCGTAATGTTCGGATTGCATCCTGACTATTTACTGGTATCTAACCTGGGAAACTATAATCCGATTCCATTTATCGCAGTTGATATTCCTTGGTAATGAAGGTGTCATAGTGAATTAATATTTACACTCTGCATTAGGTTTGCGTCCCCCTCGGAACATCCTAGGCCCAGTGAAACAGTGTCATAACTAGGTCAAATTACACCAAAACGGAAGTCACATCCTCAGGCTGTCAGTTAGATAAGCACATATGGTTGAGTGCAGGATGCATAGAATTTTAAAATACAGTTTAAATGATATGTGTTGGTATCAATTTAAAGGTATATTTGTAAGAAATAAGAAAAATAGACAGTTTTGGGCACTACCTTGTCTTACTGGTTGCCAGCTTCATAACTTTTAGCCCATGTATTCATGCACAAAATGGCAGTCCCCATGACTGTCAAAACCGGTGTGTTTATTCTAAGGTCAATATTTTGAGTTACAACGTATGTAAATTTTTGACATGCTGTTTTTTCAAACGTTTATGACCTTATCTTTTCAACGATGTATGGTGATATATTGGGAAGAAGCTTGGTCATGGTGAAAATTGAGATCAAACTTTGAATATTTTATATGTAACAAAGAAGGAATGTATTTGCGCATGCGTAACCATTAAGCTAAGTGAAATAACTATGCTAATGAGCAGCAAAGGATTGCTGTCAAAATAAATTATGTATGGTGATATTTCTCGTAAAAGTGTTGCATCGAATGACTACTTTGTAATTATGTATAAAAGAACAACACTGGCGGTTAAAAATTATTCATAGTCAGACATTATTTTAGTTGTATAACTCAGATATTAAGAAGCCGTTCCGTATTTAAATAAACACTTAACGTTGAGTATATTACTTACCGTAAATGTGTTATTATACAAGCATGCTGTAGTACAAATATTCTTTTAATATTGATATGATTGTCCCTTATTTACTACAAATTCGTGTACGCATTTTAGTAAAAAGTCTTGCTTCAAAGTGTTAGCATTCTGTAATACATTTACATAAGGTGCTTTTTGAATGGCATATATTGTTTCAATATATATTTATATTGTGCCATTTGGAGTTGATATTGAAGTAGCCAGTTGACATTGAAACGGAAAGAAGCGAGATCGAATATATTGGGTTATTTGTAGCCAGTTGGTATTGAACCGGAAAGACGCAGGGTTGAATTTGGGAGTTTATGTGTAAGATATGATATTGAGCCAAACGATGTCTTCGTACATGAAGATGATATTTTTTTTGCACATTCGTTTAAAATATGGTAGAACCGCAGTGTTTATTATACAGTGTTGAATTGCCTTTAAATCGCGATGTTTGAGATTAGTGCTTATAATAATAATAATTCGGTAAAGGCATACCTAATACATCCTGTAAATCTTACATTATCATAATATTACGAAAAAAAAATTATACTTAGCAAATAAAGTAAAATATTGTGGATGTGAAGTCAAACAGCACACATATAAATTAATTTTGGTGGAAGCATTGCGCAGCACATGTACACAAAATAAAAACAAACGTTAAACGGACGCTAATACTTGAAGTTTATTTACAGTACACACATGTAATTCCAGTGTTTTTTTACCATTGGAAATTTGTACGTGTAAGTTTATCAAACATACTCACCTATAATAATTTAGCATTTAACATTTACTAATGATAAACATTTGTTTCACCTATTTTGATTTTGAATTGAAAACTGAAAGTTAGTTAGGTAGTGTCTAGTGTGAATTCGTTAAGCAAGCAAGTTAACAGTTTGGGTTATTTCCTATAGGCCACATAAAGTAAATTAATGTGTTCACATTAAGGGGGCCCACTGGTGAAAATGAAAATAACAAAATCATTATTTTAATGTTTAATAATATGTTTTTGATCATTTAAAAGAAACAAAAAGATATGTCAATGAGTTAACTTTTCCGTAATGTTCATTTTTAATAACATACCATAAAATACTTGAAAAATCAGAGAATTATCGGAAAACTGTGTATGGAATAAGCAGAAAAGACATTTTTTTTAGAATACTGGTAGATATTGACCATATTTTAAATAATCATAAGTAATGATCCTAGTCACTGTTAGAAAACCCTGAAACTGTACTTAATAAAACCAATTTAACAGTATTTCTAATTGGAAAGTCAAAAGAGGGGTGGACACAAGAAATTGAAAATAATAGCATAATATGACATCACTGTGACCGAAATTACTTACATAAATAATAACAAGGATTTTGTCACTGACTGTTATGTTATAGAGCATCATATGTTTATGAAATAAATAGGAAAAAACAAGGGGTCAATGTTCATCTAAGAGCGCCAGCAACTAAAACCTCTTTCAACACCCATTACTTTATAACAGAAAATACATTATTATGTAGTATGAACTTTGCTAATACATATAATTGCTGTTTTAAATGTATAATGTACTTTAAACTTACAAAGTTTATCCAAAGATCTGCAGTCTATGTCATTACAAATGTGTCTCTTGTTAAAAGT
The DNA here is from genome assembly GCA_027627225.1 of Congeria kusceri. Taxonomy (NCBI): domain Eukaryota; kingdom Metazoa; phylum Mollusca; class Bivalvia; order Myida; family Dreissenidae; genus Congeria; species Congeria kusceri. The sequence continues at coordinate 28,281,539 of CM051037.1, forward strand.
ATTTCAGCAATGCCAAAAATGTGTGAAATAGTGTTTATTTTGCCCACCCACTGCCTAAGTATAATTAACTTTAACAATCTTTATTCTAAACATGTTAACCTTACCAACACATAAATACAAGGTATGTTCTAATAAGAATACAATATTTAACAAAACTTCATATAATCCACTATTTTCAAACATACATGTTAGCATGTTGCCATGGCAACCATTCTCTCATATGAAAATTACATGCATGTATGCATTCGAATTATGATTTTTAACATGAAGTAAACATTTATTCCAATTAGGCAAGTGTTACAGAATCTAAATGGGTTTCTTATTTTGAAAAAAAAGCAAAATGCGAAATTGAATACACTTGTGTAACGTAAGTATGTGTAACATTAATATGTTTTAATAACAATATTGCACTTGTTCTAGGCATTATGCCATACATTCGTTAACGATGTATGTCATATCATAACAACAACGTGATCTTTTGAACAATAATTTCAATTAATATGAAGATTCACAAAATCAATTCTCATTGTTACATATTTGGTTATTCCAACGTCAGCTTGTCTAAGTGCACAAAATAGCTAGTATAATTTACCCCGCCCACTAAGTAATAGCATATAATTGTATTCTAAGTTAACAATTTACAATATAAATTTCTACGTAATAATCATGTTGATCTTATGAACGCACCAACAAGTACTTGTATTGTGTAGTTCTTTTTGATCACCATTACACAAGCATGACAGCTATTGTTTTTAACAGCATATGAAAAAAACAACAACAGTGTTTACAATCTGCCATCATGTATTATACTCATGCAAAAAACAAACGAACACATTTTTCGCACACACAGCCTACATGGTTTTATGCACAAACTATATGATTTAGATACAAAGTGAATTCTAAGCTAACACAGTAGTGCACAACTAAAAGAAACACAACTTCTGACAGCAAATTGCATAACGGCTGTTCCAGGAAAAAAGGTTATGGTGGGCGGAACGCCAGTCCAAAAATGGTGTACCACAAACACAACTTTATTTTGTTCAAGTCATATATATTTCATTTTATTCCCTCTATCACCCCCACCCACCGAATTTTAATACATCGGCGTTCGACCTCCTAATCACCTTTTTTCCTGGAACAGCACTAAATGTATCCAAATTATGTTTGCAACAGAAAATTACAAATATATTCAATGATCCTGGTCTTTTAGTTACTCTCACTTTCCCCAAGTACATCTGCAATACCCTGTTTTCCATTTCTTTTATAAATTACCATCAAATGTCCCAAATGAAGACCACTACCTGCCATTTGTCTAGCCAAACTGTTACTTGCAGCCTTTTTGTTTATACAAGATGCATAACTTGGCAATAACTTATGGATTCTAGAGCTGTAATAATTGACTGAATAGCATAGTCAAAGGAAAACATACATGGTTTTAGCTTTTCCTCAGACACATTTACAGAATCCACAAGCTTTTTTAAAGATTCAACATCCTGCAAGGCATTTTGAGCATTGTATGATTCTCCAAGTATACAACTGACAAGATAACCTGAGAGTATGATTTCAATTGGGGCTGAGACAGCTGGAAGAACTTTCTTGTATCATTGAAACTTGGAATTATTTAAGAAAAATCAGGCAACATTTGGCAGTTTACTACAGCATGTAACAGTACCAAACTATCAAAAGTTTTGATATCATGGCCAAGTAATGTCACCTTGTCAGTTTTGAGTCCTTTTAAGTAAGAAATAAAAGAAGATAACGCATCACAGATCTCTAGAGCCTCTACCGGTGATCCATTGTAAAACATTATACTTTCTCTTTTGGTCAGTCCAGTCACTTTAGAGGCCTGTTTGGAAATCTGCTTCTTCGGCAATACATAACATGAAAACACATCCGTTGAGCTGTTGCTGATGACTGCAATTTGTGTATGGTGAGAATCTCTACCTGTAATAAACAAAATACGTTTTGTTTTCTAAGAAGTTTGATATTTGACCAATTATGAGGAATACACATATATTGACAGCGGTCATTCTTATAATTAGATTTGAAAGTGGCCTGCATTAAAAGAATACAACAGTCACATTTATTCATATGTAACATAAGAACCATCATTTGAAGTGATGAACACCTCCAAGTAGGTACTGAATACAAACAAGAGGGTTGTAGGGCCCTAGGTTGCTCACCGGAGAGGCTAAACAAGTTTCATGTTGATTGGACAACAAATGTAGCCTCTAAAGTGTTCATAAGCTTTACTGTAGTTTGCCCTGGTGACCCATTTTTTGACACAACATGACCTAGTTTCAAATTATACCAAGATATCATTATAATAAATGTTTTTGGCAAGTTTCATGAAGATTGGGCAATAAATGTCGTCTATAGAATTTTCACAAGGTAAATAACACGACGATAACGACGGACAAAGGCGATTACAAAGGCTCACAATGAGCATGTTGTGCTCAGGTGAGCTAAAAAGGTTATTTGTGAAACATATTTGATTGGTATATAAAAGGTATATAAAAGCTAAGTACCCGGTAAAAAAATATTATGAAACAGTTATGTTTCAAAATGCATGAAAAAAGTTATGGTCATGACATATATAATTTGTCATACTAATATGTTATATTGTTATTGAACTGATTTTTTTATATAAATAACTGTATGGAAAACCTTGCAGATTTTAATTGCAGTCGTCGCTTCTGCGCTGCATATGTAGTTTTCATGGCTCTCTTTCTTGCAAACTGTATGTCACGCAATATCCCTCTTCGTTTTGTGTACTCTCCTGGCGACAAACCAACCTTCTCATGTACCTGAAATAAATATGATACAAACTTACTGATGTTTAAAACATTTCACTGGAAATTCTATGTGAACAATATGAGAATTATGTAATTTTAATATATTACATATTACAATGTATATTTTGAAACAAACAAGAGCTGTCAGAGGACAGCGCGCTCGAATATTCAAAGTATTTCCCTTAAATATTATGTCAAAAAAAGTGCATAACTCTGTTAAAATACAAAACAGAGTTATGGGTAATGTTGCCACTGATACTGTAGTGGATGACAAAGGTTAGTTCCAAATTTCAAGTGAATAACTTATGTAGTTTTGAAGTTACAAAACTGTGGAATATAAACTTTAACCAGAAAATGTGAAATAGGATCATAACTCTGTCAAAAGACAAAACAGAGGTATGGGTAATGTTGCCCCTTATACTAGAGTTGATGACAAAAGTTACTTCCAAGTTTCAAGTGAATAACGATTAACAGTTGCACGAAATGAACTAAAAACCACAACATTGTATGAAATATAAACACAATTAAACAAAGAACATAAATATTTAAGGGACCGATGAATTGGTTGGTATGGACTCACTGTCCTAGATGAACGGGTATTATGTCCGGTTTTAAAAATTGCGATTGGGGATATTGTCTGACCTCAAAAAGTGTCAATGTCTGACTATATGTAGTTTTGGAGGAAGATGATTATGCGTCTCTTATAGTAGCCTATAATTATGTAACAACAATTAAAAAGACTTGTTAGTTGGATTATTTATCCTGAAGTAATTTAAAAGAACCAACAGAACTTGAATAACCCGTACAAACATTACCAAACGGTAAACAATTCAGTTTCCTTACATTTAAAAGGTATGTATGACCTCTGTTCTTTTGAGACACTGTTGCAGCAACTCTGTAATTCAGATTCCCATAACCAGACAAGTGCATGGACTTGGGTGCCTTTGATGCAACCATCTTATTAAAAGACTCATTGGCTTGTGTACTTCCAAGTGTAGACCGCTTGACAATATGCTTTCTATAATAACCTATTATTCTTTCCAAATCTGCTTTCAGTAGACTATCATTTAATGGTTTGCCAAATGGTAGATTTTTGTATTTGCTAGACTTGTTATACAAGAATGTACACCAACTTTCCACACAATCAGAATGATCTCCAAATGATGTTTACAAATTGCTGACAATGCCTTGTCTACGCCAACTGTATTTCCCTTATTTTTGACACAGCATAATTGAAACATTTTTTCATATAAGCAATTACTTTAAGTGTTTTGTGAGATTTCTGCAGTTCAAAAAGACTATTTGCAAAGGTTTTTTCTGACATGATTTTTGTCTGACATTTTGCTGATATTTTCCTCAACTTCTGATTTCAGTCTTGCCATAGTTGTTGTGTCATCATCACCTACTATTGTGGATACAGAAACACCAGTACCCTTGACAGATTTTACCATGGAAATAATCATATCAGGTTCCATTCTCTTTGCACTGCCATCAAAATTCCTGAAGCATTCATGAGTCGTGACAGACCTACCACGTTTAACTGCTTTTTCACAAACTCGACATGACTTGGACCGGATTCATAGTTGATAATCTTTCCAGTCTCTGATCCAATCATGGAGCAATGTCCTACAATTATTTGCCATATAATAAACAATTATAGGCCACATATACAAGCCCAAGATATTAAAGCAACAGTTGAACTTTAAATATTATACATAATTTCATGTACATGTTTATCTTTAAAAAAAATAACAGTTTTAAAGTATGTGACAAGTTAATTTCAATCAAACCATGCATGACAAATCGTAATAGACTTTATTTCATACCATATCATTCGTTTTGCCTTTGGATTTAAATAAGTAATTACTTGAACCAATGGCAAATATTGTATTTTTATTACCCGATAAACTGTCATATGACCTGCCATTGCCCCTTTTCTGCCAACCAGCATCAACACTAGCGGTAATAGCGTCCACACCCTGATTTCTGTAATGGTAGTTATTGTACAATTTATTTCACTTACCTTTTATAGTTTTTTATTCATTTATTGTTATACTTTATTGTACAATTTATTTCACTTACCTTTTATAGTTTTTTTATCATTTATTGTTATACTGTTCTTTAATGATCAGTTTAATGATGAATGTCTGCAAACAGTTCAAAATGATATTACAATGGATGCCTATTTGTATGCGTAAGTTAACATCCGATATCACTATGACACTGACACAAATCAATAGTAGCTCGGTAAAAAAGCTGAAATTTTAGGTAAAAAAGAAATTAAATGTTCAGTATAAAGCTGTTTTTTCCCTTGCATATTTGTAACAGGAAGTTAGAGCAGTATTGTATTGAACCATTGATTTGAAACTGGGACAAGAAGACACTTGATAGTTTAGACAATACAATACATATAGGCATCACTTAGAGTAATATAAACCTCACGTAGAGTCATAAATGTTGTATCAAGTAATACACAATGATTACTGAGGCACACCTCCTCATGAAGCCATTCGTTGGCAGAGGTTTTGGCCACGGTCTCCGTGACCTTCTCAGCTTCCCTCTGCCGCTCTACCACCATGCTGCTGCTTACATTTGGTATGTTCAGAGTGGAGAGAAAGCTGTTCGATTGCTCGCATCCTATTCCAGCATGTATTAGTGCTGAATATAGAAAAAAAAGATAATTCATTGCAGCTGTCACTGTACAGTTTACTTTTATTAAGAAATTATTATTTTTTAAAATACCGGTGCAGCTATAAAACATTTATTACACGCAACACATTATCAACAACAGATATGTATGTTGTAATGCACAATGGCAACTAACACAAACTAGAATTGTCACGAGTGACGGATATACCCCCACACTATGGCCTTGTCACAAAACTATAGCATCCATTCAAAAGAAATGGACACAAAGAGAATGATTCAATTTGTGAATGTTTAACAGTGTATTTGGAAAAATTTAATTTCTGTAGGAGCCATAACTGTGTCACCATTTAGTAGTTTGCAACCAATGTTGAACTTGACCTGTATGTAATGATGTTACACATATGTACAAAAAATAATTTAAATATGTGGAGTCTTTGTTATAGTCCGAAAACCGTGCGTTTAGTAAAATTTAATTCGAAAGTCAAAACGGCCCATAACTCTGTCACAATTTAGTTGTTTGTCACTAATTTCGAACTTGACCAGTATTTTATGATGCTACGAATGTGTACCAAGAATTATTTGAATATGTCAAGCCATTCTTGAGTTATCATCCAGAAACCATGTTGTTTTTAGGCAATTTAAGTCGATAACGGGCCATAACTTTTGTCAAAATTTAGTGGTTTGCAACCAAATTCAAACTTGACCTGTATTCTATGATGTTACACATGTGTAACAAAATTTATTTGAATATATCAAGCCTCTTGAGTTATCATCCGCAAACCATGACAACCAACAGACCTACGGACCGACAAGCTCACTCCTATATCCCCCCCCCCCCTAAACTTCGTTTCATGGGGGGTATAAAAATAAACATGAAATATAAACCCTGAAATGAATTAGTAACTAAACTGTGTACAGTGCAGTTCCAAAAATTTATTTTAACAATAAAGAATAGCAAACTAGATAAAAAAAAATCAAATTATGCTTACATGCATTCATAAAAATAGAGTAAATCAGTATATATAGGTGTTCTTCATTTGCATGCCACCTACCTGTTCCTGGCTTTGTGCTTGCGTCCCAAATTCTGTTTTGTCTCTTACCTGTGGATACCTTATTCACAGATCCACACTGTGTATTACTGCATGGAACTAGATTTAAATGGAAATCAACAAGACACTTCAGTATTGCAAATCAATACAACATTCAAGTACAGCAAACTTGTAAATAAATTATGATTCAAAACTTTAGAAACTGCGGTCATAAAGTAGTAATATGTTGTTTTGGCTTCACAAGATGACTATTTTAAAATTTATGTCATAACTTGTTAGCGCTTGGCGTATATTGAGCTACTTTTTATATGGGCAATATACGCCTGCAGCAAATTTAGCCCTATATAAAAAGTAACATTAAATTCGTTGCAGGTCTTATAAATAAGACTAGATCTTACCCTAGTAAATATAGATGATTCATGATGTACTATGTTAAAACTAGTAGTTAAATTGTTCGGTTTAAAACAGTAATACTGATATAAATTCACAAGTTCTTCTTCAGAAATTAAACATGTCAGACAAGTCTAATTAGTGGAAATCCTTCAAAAACACAAATGCCAATGTCTAGTCCAGCTGAGATACATCCTCCATTATAGAGTAATTTCAATTTCTATTACTAGCTGCTAGCAGATATTCAATAGTTAAAAAGTGCTATCACTATTAGGTGACATATGCCCCCAAATGCTATTCAGTAAAATAAATTACTTTTGGCCACAGACAATGGCGATTTCAAGTGACATGCCCACAGGTAATCGGGATTTATATGAGAATATACGCATATCAAGTCACCTACGGCCACAGTAAAGGACGATTTCTATGAGAATAAAGTGGCCTATGGCCACAGCAAATGGCGATTTCTATTAGAATGTACGCATATGAAGTGACCCATGGCCACTGCAAATGGCGATTTCCATCAGAATATACGTAAATAAAGTGGCCCATGACCAGAGCAAATGGCGATTTCTATGTAAATATACGCATATCAAGTCACATATTTACACAGTAAAGGACGATTTCTATGTGAATATACGCAAATAAAGTGACATATGGCCACAGTAAAGGACGACTTCTATGTGAATATACGCATCTCAAGTCACCTATGGCCACAGTAGGGGCCGATTTCGATGTGAATATACGCATATAAAGTCACCTATGGCCACAGTAAATGGGCATTCTTATTTTACAGTACGCACATACAGTGACCTATGGCCAAAATAAATGGCGATTTCTATCAGAACATACGTAAGTAAAGTGACCCATGACCAGAGCAAATGGCGATTTCTATGTGAATATACGCATCTCAAGTAACATATTTCCACAGTAAAGGACGATTTCTATGTGAATATACGCATATTAAGTGAACTATGGCCATAGATAATATAAGCACATACAGTGACGTATGGCCACAGTAAATGACAATTTCTATGACAATATACGCACATTCAGTGGCCTATGGCCATAGTAAATGGTCATTTCTATGTGAATATACGCACATCCAATGGCCTATGGCCACAGCAAATGGCCATTTCTATTTGAATAAAAGAACATCCATTGATTTTTGGCCACAGCAAATGGTGATTTCTATGTGTATATATGCTCATCAATATCCTATGGCGACAGTAAATGACAATGTTTATTAGAAGATAAGCACTTCCATTCACCTATGGGCACAGTAAAGGTCGAATTTTTGATAATACACGTAAATAAAGTGACCTATGACGATAGCAAATGGCGATTTCAATGTGAATATATAAACATCCACTGACCTATGACCATAGTAAAGGGCTATTGAAATACGAATATATGTACTGCCAGTTACCTATGGCCACAGAAAATTGCCATTTCTGTAAGAATATACTTCAACAAAGCGACCTATTACCAAAGTAAAGGGCGATTTCTATAGGAATATAACCACACGCAGTGACCTATGGCCACAGCAATTGGCCATGTCTATGAGAATATAAACACATACAGTGACCTATGGCTACAACAACTGTTCAATGGAAATGTATAAATAATCATTGACCTTTATTTGTATTAAATACATTTACATGTGAGGCTTTGCGATTTCAGTAGAGACATTGCAGAATACTTTTGTCATGTTATGAGCAACTGAAAGGCCTCCGGGTTTTTTGCCCATTGGTGAGCAAACCGGCTACACAAAAGATCCTACAAGGACTGACATAAGAGTGACCAGTCACCAGTCTTCGAGCGATGGGTTTATTGATGCTAACGGCGACTGCTTTGAAAGTTCATACACCTCCAGCGAGACGTCATCAACGTCATGCACTGCTGACAGTGACACAAACTAAGCATGCTTGTATCTTGAAAAAAAGCACTATCACATTAAAATATCACAAGAAATTCTTGTTTGTTTTGTGACTTTTTTAACACCCTTCGACGTCTGTTTGCATATTACTTCCATACCTAGTTATCAATATTAACAGTACATAGTGTTGTATGTGTGAATATGGGAATATACTCATCAACGTCATGCACTGCTGACAGTGACACAAACTAAGCATGCTTGTATCTTGAAAAAAAGCACTATCACATTAAAATATCACAAGAAATTCTTGTTTGTTTTGTGACTTTTTTAACACCCTTCGACGTCTGTTTGCATATTACTTCCATACCTAGTTATCAATATTAACAGTACATAGTGTTGTATGTGTGAATATGGGAATATACTCATCAACGTCATGCACTGCTGACAGTGACATAAACTAAGCATGCTTGTATCTTGAAAAAAAGCACTATCACATTAAAATATCACAAGAAATTCTTGTTTGTTTTGTGACTTTTTTAACACCCTTCGACGTCTGTTTGCATATTACTTCCATACCTAGTTATCAATATTAACAGTACATAGTGTTGTATGTGTGAATATGGGAATATACTCCAGTGAGTATTGAGTTAAGTGTGATCAGATTCAATGCCAGCATACCAATATATTTAATTATTTATAATTTCATGTCGATCAGATATATGTTGTGCACAGGAAGTACGATTATACAGGCAAATGTACTTAAACAAGTTAATGTTCACTTAGAAGACTCTATCATACATGGTGGGCTAAACGAAAAAGAAGGAAAGTAATGATTATTCAGGTTTTAATCCAATAGAACTGCATCCGATTTTAATTTAAGTTCAAAATCCGTTGACTATTATGCATTTTTTGTACCAAAGAATTGATCATTGATATATTTAAAATATATACACATCAAAAGTAACATACATGTATGTCAAAACATAATTCAGTACAATTATAGTTCAAACATCAATAGTACTGACTCCATACATATGTTGCGCAAAATAATAATTCTTTGAAAAAAAAACTACATCTTAAGATGGTCCGTACGGAAATAAACATTCCGATAACTGAGCCAAACTACACGCTCCATAAAAGCCAGTTGGTATTAAATCAATTATTTATTATTATTAACTTCGCTATAAAAAATATTAAAATAGCTATGTATGTATGGTTAAAATGTGTTGCATACTTTGTCATTATAGCGTACCCAGTTGATACAGATTAATGTATCTAAACAATATGGTCAAAGTGTTCGTGGTCGCTCACCTAAGTATAAATCAAGTTCACCAACTACTAACTCTTTGTAGCCAATATTTGGTTATCTCCGCTTACTATTTGGTTGTCTCCCCTTACATAAAAAATAACATTTTTTCACTAACTATAATTAGTAATCGACATTAAGTGAGATCATAACAAGACTGTGGCAAGACATATAAGAAAACCAAAAGCAAAAGAAAATATAACGTGTTTTAAACAAAAACATATATCGTGTCTAATGACTTGTACTCGTATGAGCGGAACAATATCCCTATTGTTATCTGACCATTTGTAACATGCCCTTGCAATGTTCAGACATGCGGATGGGAAGCAGTTTTCAGCTTCATGGATAAGTGCCTTAACGATTATTGTTCAAGTTGTTAAAAGTAATTTTAATGACGACGGACGACGAACAATGGTGACCACTATATCTCACCCTTCAGCAATGACGACGGACGACGAACAATGGTGACCACTATATCTCACCCTTGAACAATGACGACGGACGACGAACAATGGTGACCACTATATCTCACCCTTGAACAATGACGACGGACGACGAACAATGGTGACCACTATATCTCACCCTTGAGCAATTCAGGCTCAGGTGAGCTTAATACCTAGTAAACAACAAAAATGTTATTGAAGAGGTTATGTATGCCACACAGTGAATCTTATTTATGAAGGGAAATGAATAATTAACAAAAACAGATAATCGTTTTAGTAGGTCAAAGGGATAGTCATTGAGACCATAAATATAGTTCATATCTTACATATATGTAACTGTCAACATAATAATTTATAAAACTCATGCTTTAGTTTTTATTTTATGCGTAGTATGCATATGTGTAGAGTATTTTAGGCTTCCAATGTCATACAACAAGTTACGTAGTTAATATATTGTTCCTTTTACTTAGATGAGAACAAACAAACTGCTAGGCTCTCAGGGAAAAAAACTTACATAATTTAAAACACTTTTGAATACAATAATGTAAAGCAAAATATTGCATGCAAGGTTGATAGCTATGTACTTACTCTATTAGTTACCCAATCTATTGTTGCACGGTAAATAAATTACTAAAAACCACACGCACATCAGTCTGTCATTGTTTTATGTATACATGTACTTCAAATTAATTTAATAAGTTATCATGCAGTGTCATTTTTTTCCTATATACAAACACAAAAAAATGGGCGTATTAATGCATATTGTTGTATAAAATGACTGATCTATTATGAATAAACAGACAGTTCTGTATACAGTTACAGAAATAACTTGTCATATTATCAATTATTAAAATGTATAAAAATATACTTCTATATGTTGATGTTGCACTTAACTAAATAAAGCAGACAATTAAAATAAGTAATAGTTGTAATAATTAATACTATCATATACAAAAATAATGCCATACATGTATTTTTAAACTGATAGGAGTATGAACGTATAATATTTCACAGTAAACATCAAACACTATTTCTCAAATTCACGATTTTTGTGGTTGCTCCATTAAAGGTTGAATAGCGCACCATTGAAGCACGTGAGCATAAAACAAATTTATACAAATATACTCTATAATGTTGGTTCTTTACTCTATGTACCTGTGCAAACTGTGCTTTGTCCCACAGTGAAATGTATAAAAAATTAAGCGCATGTATAAGTTCCACATGAATTCACAACTGATCCATGTTTACCAGTACTGTAAGTTTGAAGAAATCAGTTTTGGAGACTCTGACCTTGTAATTCATGCTTTGTCTTCACGCCTGTGAAGTAAAAATGACACACATAATGCATACATGCATTTTCACTAATTTCATTACTAACTTGATATCTTGATAAAGTTGTTATCATTTTGTTCTTGGATAATTGAAAACGATACGCTTAGTTGTCTGAAAATATGCGTATATTATTATAGACATGGCCATTTACTGTGGCCATAGGCCACTGGATGTGTGTACATTATCATAGAAATGGACTTTTACTGTGGCCATAGGTCACTAAATGTGCGTATATTCACAAAGAAATGGCCTTTTACTGTGGCCATAGGTCACTAAATGTGCGTATATTCACAAAGAAATGGCCATTTACTGTGGCCATAGGCCACTGGGTGTGCGTATGTTGTCATAGAAATTGCCATTTACTGTGACCATAGGCCACTGGATGTGCATATATTCACATAGAAATGGCTATTAACTGTGGCCATAGGCCACTGGATGAGCGTATATTATTATAGAAATGGCCATTTACTGTGGCCATAGGCCACCGGTTGTGCGTATATTATCATACAAATGGCCATTTACTGTGGCCATAGGCCACTGGATGTGCGTATATTGTCATCGAAATCGCCATTTACTGTGGCCATAGGTCACTGGATGTGCGTATATTATCATAGAAATCGACATTTACTGTAGCCATATGCCACTGGATGTGCGTATATTCACATAGAAATGGCCATTTACTGTGGCCATAGGCCACTGGATGTGCGTATATTCACATAAAAATGGCCATTTACTGTGGCCATAGGCCACATGATGTGTGTATATTAGCAATGGCCATTTACTGTGGCCATAGGTCACTGGATGTTTGTAGATAATCATAGAAATGGCCATTTACTGTGGCCATAGGTCAATAGATGTGCGTATATTCACATAGAAATGGCCATTTACTGTGGCCATAGGCCACTGGATGTGCGTATATTCACATAGAAATGGCCATTTACTGTGGCCATAGGCCACAGGATGTGTGTATATTATCATAGAAATGGCCATTTACTGTGGCTATAGGTCACTGGATGTGTGTATATTATCATAGAAATGGCCATTTACTGTGGCCATAGGTCACTAGATGTGCGTAAATTATCCTAGAAATGGCCATTTACTGTGGCCATAGGCCACTGGATGTGTGTATATTATAATAAAAATGGCCATTTACTGTGGCCATAGGCTACTGGATGTGCTTATATTCAAATAGAAATGGCCATTTATTGTGGCCATGTGTCACTTAATTTAAGTATATTATCATAAACATGGTCCTTTACTGTGGCCATAGGCCACTGGATGTGCTTATATTATCATAGAAATGACCATTTACTGCTGCCATAGGCCACTGGATGTGCGTAGATTCACATAGAAATGGCCATTTACTCTGGCCATAGGTCACTTAATTTACGTGTATTATCATACAAATCGCCCTTTTCTGAAGTCATAGGTTACTTGATATGCGTCTTTTCCCATAAAAATTGCCATAGGTCACCTGATATGCAAATATTCCCATAAAACTACTATGTACTCTAGTTATACATAGTTAAAGCATTTATTCATTTAGGTGTTTATTTCAAAATAAATAATGTTAATTTGTCAACTATTATTAGTGGATTGTTATTAATTCGTAGATTCAATATAAATTACAGTCCTTATTCCAGATCAAACAAAGTTATTTTATAATTTAGTAGTATAAAGCCTAAAATTCAACACTTGAACTATGGCATGAAAGTCACTTATGGCCACAGTGACTATCTCGACAATGGAAAAGAGTCGTTCCCGAGGGTATCAGGTTGTTTCGCTCCCAAGTATTTTCCGCCCCCTAGTTATTTCGCCCCAAGTAATTTCGCCTCTGGTCGTTTTGCTCCCAATTATGCTTATTAACAAAAAAAGGCAAATTGTTGTTTTTTTAAATTTTATTTTATTCAATAATGTAACAGTACATATATTATATATTAGATGATTTATTTATTGGTAGTAAATTTAATATCTCGACCGGAATATATGGAAAGACACATACTGGTACATTTAATATACAACTACAATCACATTTAGAACACTTTTGTCGGCAGGAACATGTATAGAAAAGAAGACAAAATGCAAGAACATCTAAGAAGGAGACATACCCTGAAAGAAGGGCCAACATATAATAATTAAAACCAAATGCTGTAGCTGCCCATCTACAAATGGATCATCCACTAACTGAAACCATTACAAGTAATTTGTTTTGCCATTCATGCAAAAAAATGTTATCCCATGCGGAACGGAAGAGGAATCTGGTGATCCGGGATCTCCGGCGTCACTGTCAACGTTGGTGTTCGTTCTCGTCTCCGTGACCGTGCTGTCGTTCGAGAACGAGTTATTGCGGTCTATTTGCGTCCTTGCCGTGCATTTGCTACGGGTAAGCGGAAGAGACTTTCTTGACTGCACTGCCCGCCGGTACACGTTTATGCTTATTCCTAACGATCACAGTAGTTAATATCCTACCAAACATGTATTAAATATACTATAACAAACACACAAGAAGAAATTCTTATCTATGAAAAGTATATATGCTGCATTAATTGAAAGACAATGAAAAGTAGCAATTTTCAACATTGTTGATATACATTCATGCATGGAATGGCTATTTAACGTATTAAAGCGCACACATATTTACACGCACCGACACAAATATCTTCATACTTGTAATTATTTAATATGACCATTATTTCATTCTCTGAGTTTACACATTGGAAAATAATAATCCTTTGTAGCTTGTTTTCTTATCAGCAATAAATTTGTGAATCTATGTATGTGTTGTTGTTTTTTTTTTTTAGTTAAATAATATCAACTACCAATCATTATACGTTTATTTTATTGTCATGTTACAATCCTAATTGTATTATCACATTAATTGCCATAATAATAGCGTAACTAAATGTCCATCAAAACATTTCAAAATTCAATGTTTGCGTGTCCCTGAATTGGGACCCCGTATTATCACCTTTGGTTGTTACTGTATAAACAGTCCATACCCTGCTAGTTGCATAACGACTTGTCACACGACGGTATATTGCAATTGCTTATCTATACACAATCAGGGCGGGGGGTCTGTTTGACACATGGTGCAGACTGTGTACTCTACTGGAGCATAGTCTTCCTAATCAAGCTTCTCGATTTATTCTCAATTTATTAAGTCCCCATCAATAAAACAATATATAATGTAATCATAGCCGTCTAATAATTAATAAACATTCCTTCGTAGTATTAATAATTATTTCTTCTATATCTTCAATAAGTAATAAATAGTCCATGGTAACACGAAAAAAATAAAAATTGGGTAACAAATATAGATATATAGATATATGCAAAATATACAATTACATATGTGTATAAGAGCAGATACACAGATCAATCGGGGAACTGGATAATATATATACAACATTGCTTTAATAGGATTATGAGATAACTATAGATTTTATCATGGACAGTCAATTAAAAGGAGCAGGGGCCATGTAATCGGCACATCGGTAGGGCGCGTGTCGCATATACCTTTTGATAATGGCAGAGTGGCGCTGTTTAGAAAAACTAGTCTAAGATCAATAACTTCAATTTTGACGAATATTTATAATTAATTTTATTCTTCACGACAATGCACGTTTTAGAAAGGTCGGTTTGAAAATACTGTTGATATTAACATTTTTTTCATTTCCGGAAAATAGATCTATATCACGAAAGTTTGGTCGTGAAAACTAAAAAAAAACTCCTCTAACATTGGAACGCTTTACTGGACTAAATATTACAGTAGTGGTACATTATTGTACATTTCCAGAAAGGTTGAAAGGTCTTCTTTCCAATGATACTTTTTTACAGGTCAATTGAAAATTGTGATATTTGCAACTCATTTTATCTTTTCTGGGAATTCAGATAAAATTTCCGGGTTTTCCAATAATTTCCGGGTTTTACACTTTGCCCATTATGGCATTATTCGTCTAACTTTGTATAATTAATTTGTACAAAGTCTTTCATTTAAATGCGGTTTGTTCCAGTTATAGATAGAAACGTATGGTACATACCGGTATCACAAGTCCTGTGTTGCCATTGTTCGCACATGTCACACAAAACGGCGTGCTGTCTTGGTCGAACATTTTTATTACATTTAGTGCATGGAAAGAAATCATTTTTAATGTCAACACAATCACAAAGGGAAAAAAGACAAGAAAAGCACACTGACATACACACATTCAGAAATCACATAAATATTTGAATATCCACAAGAACCACGCTACCGCAAGAAAAAAATATAACAATATAGTACACTTAATATAACACCAATCTTATCTACCGTTATCAAACGTACTAAAATGTGTACATATAAATGAATTTCAGGGTTCCCTCTGGCTTTTGATAAGTTGTCGCCACTTTGTTTAGCCAAATTTGCAAACTTGGAGCCAATTAGGCGTCACACGTAATTTTTAGTAAGAGACGTTAGGTAGGCATACTATATATAACTATACTATATATAAATTTTATTTTCACTTATAATTGTTAATGTAATGCATTAATAATTATTTCTGATGAAGAATACAATAAATAAACAAAACACCATTCATCTCTTTAATCAATTTATTTCAATAACATTGAATTTAATAATATAAAACATAGCATATTGCACATACATATGCAGTAAAATAATTATTTATTTATTATTATGTGCATGGATCATAATAGTTTCAACAAGAAATATTTTAGCAATGCACTATTCATATGTGTATTAACATCATCAATATATTTTTGTATGCATTTAACAATGCTTAAATGTTACTATTTTATTTATAATATGATGCATATTAATACATAAATATTTACATATATGAAGTAGCATGTGACTGCTATTTAAAGGGACCATTTTTACCTATGACTTTTAAATTTTGTAATATTGTAATGATACATAAAACTTTAAATGTCCTGATATGGGTACCCATTATAATTTCTTAACAACACCTATCAACAACACCTGTGGATCACACAAAAAAAACATTATCTTCATATCTGCCTTCAAAATTATGCAAATTTTCTCGTTGCTGAGCTTTTTGTGAAAATGAAAAGGTGTCTCGGATAAGCTATGCATTTTCCAGCTTGACAAGTTACAAAAATGATTTTTGTATTTGAAACTTACGAATGAAATGACATGATACATCAGAATAAAAAGTTTACTGGTCCTTCTTTGTTATCATGCCTGCTGATATACACAGGTCATTTCACGCCGATATATGGAAAATCCCAGTTCAGAGCCTGCTTTATTTAGTATGTGACACAATCAACTAGTTTAAACCCACATCACCACTATCTAACTTTGAGATAAATACTTTATGTCATTAATCTGACCTCTGACATTTTCAAGATCATTGTGGATGATTATTCTAGACGTCCTGTGATCCTTACATTGAACCTTTACTCTCATTGTCAGGTGATTTTAAGACATGATATCGTTCGTGTGGTGAGCTGAAAGAGTAATTGATAACCTGATTATCTTACTGTAAGCTAATTGAAACAGTATCATCCCACCCTGGATGTTTAATATGACCACAGTGATAGAAACAGAGATGTCGAAATAAATTGTCGGTATTGCCCAGATTGTCCCAGAGCATAACCGGACTAGTGAAATTTTACCAAACGTATGTATTAATACTGTATATTACAGAAAAGCAGCAAAAATCATTTGTCAAAAACACAAAATTAAGGCAATACAAGATTTTTTGCCACCCCTGGGAAAGTATGCCAATATAATGGCAGATATCGCATATATAAGTTTTCATATTCTACTAACCTTGGGTGCAGTTGGCTGCAGGTGGCAGTCATCAAAGCACTCGTCACAGAGCAGTCCTTCAGTCACATGTACAGGTGCCATCTGAGGTGTAGCCTTCAGCACTCTGCAATAACATAGAAACACTGTATACATCAAATACAAAATAACCAACTTCATAATTCATTAAACTGCAATAAATGTAGAATTCAGACAATTACAGTACACTGAGCACTTCCTGATTAGGTGTGAGACGAGCAGTAATTGACTACCTTGTTACCTGGTTGCTAAATTACCCGGGTACCGAAAATAGTTCTTTTGCTCGAACATAAACCAGTCACCATTATGAAAATAATACCACGTGAAAATGTCTATTACTGTTTTGGTAGTACCGTCAGATACAAGTTGAGATCCAAGACTGAGTTAGAATTTGAAGGGATATAGTAAATGTTCACCCATGAAACGTTTATGTGAAATTGTTTTGCAAGTTAGCCGGTGTTCATTGACAAACAACTGTTAATGTTCCTATCGGATAACTTCTAGTTGTGTTTGCATGAAAAATACTTCAAATTCAGACAGAACAATACAATGTTTATGTTACTGATGAAATTTTATAGATCAAAATTTTATCCAATACGCAGGATTATACGGTTTATAAACTTTGATTTATTTAAACAATGATAATCAACAAGATGGGATTAGCCATTTCTGCTGACAGGTTAACAACGCAGAACATATATAGAAAGTTGGACACAGAAAGAATTTAATTTGACAACCAGTTTTTCCTGTTACAAGTACACATATGTGCCAATCACTGTGAATTTTCGAGGAAAATGGTAAACCTAGCAATTTTGAAAACAAGTTCGGGTACGAGGTTTGAAGGAACGACTTGAAAAACATGTAGATAATTTAACAGAAACTGAGTGGATGTATAAACTTAGTACCATCATGCCTAATGGTATGAACACAAAATTACTTTACTAATAGTTGTATTGTCTCAGGTGTACGTATGACATATATATAGTTCATACTTGTATTTATTAACACGTTGCTCTATTTGCATTTTACATGTATGGTGTATCTTTTTTGAATCCTATATATTGTAATAAGTACGCCAAATTATGTTTCATGTATTATGACGTCATGACGTCCTTATAACGTCTTTGTCATAACATGTTACCTGAAGAAGGCTTTCCAGCCGAAATGTTGTGATGAAATAAATTAGCTATTTTTGAAGTTTGACTTCTTCATAAAATATATATTGTAGATATTTTAACTAAGACGAAAATATACGTACAGTATGTATGATTATCTGTGTCCGTATTTCCCCATCGTTTTCTCTGCCCCGCAACAATATTTTTGTACTTTTTCAACTGCTTTACACTTCGAAATGGTCCAGGTTTAATTTTACCCATTTTATTTGAAAAACTACAGGCTAATATGGCGTGTAATAGTGAATGCCAAAGGGGATATATTGGAGATTTGCGCCTTTATGCTTTTTAGAAAGAATAACATTAAAAAAACGCATTTTAAATATAAAATTTAATTGACGATATTGCATGTACATGTATGTAGCAAAAACGCATTGTAAGAATCTTATTTGCTGTTGTAGGAGACAACAGTAAAACATGTTTATACTGTACGCGAAACACGTCGTTAGAGCATTTAATTTATCAATTCATTTATTTCAACACGTTTTATGCATGAGGCAACCAAAACATACATAAATGGACATTTGAAAAGTCACGGCGTCAGGACAAACTTCGTTCAACTCGATTGACATGCAGTCGTAATGCCGAACTGGAAGACATTTAAATATTCCGCCATTTTGACAGATTTGGCAGTAGACATCCGTAAAGCAATCGTTAAACAAAGGGAAGTCGTAAATGAAAAATGCAGAGCGTTAAGCTTGTTTCTTTCTAAAGACAGTGTTTATTTACATTATACCATAGTAAAACACGCTTTTAAAAACATTTATGAGACGAAAAATGACTTTGTTATATTTATATATTTTTACAACTTTATGTGCAGAAGACGCTATTTCGTCACCCGCGACCCCCCTTAAGTAACATGGAAAGATGTGTGTCAGGGAGGTGGAGGAATTAATCGTCTCTAGTTATATTTACCTATTATTATCTATATATGTCACGGTATGTTTCCTATAACAGATTGTACTTGGTTATCGCATCATATTAATGCGATATCTCATGAAGAACGCGTTTGTAAACAAATACGTTTAGGATTTGTATCTATTCGTTCATCTATTTAGGCTACCTGATTTAACTCATATCTTAACTTTGTTGCATTAGTGATAGCCTGACTACATATACCGGTACCATTATTAAGCGTAAATATTGTCTTTCAAACAATGAAACCACTTCTAGGATCATGCAGTGATTTCGAGGGATATGATAACGATAGAACTATATCTACATGTTATTCTACCTGTTCACGCAGAATACTGAATGTCGTGTACCCGCCGGTGGTACCGGTATTCACGTTATTGTTTCTCATCTTTGTGTTACTATATATAGCCATGCGGATTTTGCGGGTAAATACTGAAAATAGTGTGTTTAATAATAAATTTAGGTCAGGCTAAAGAATACAACAGCTTGTTTATAAATCGCAGTTTAAATCAGTATTTATTTATTTAAATATGTTTGGTCCAACTAATAGAGGTTTAAGTGATTCTTCTAGCAATTATATAGTCTGTGAGAGCTTTGACAAGTTACGTCGAAATATTATTTAGAATATTATTTTCAATTAAAACTTTTTTGTGCAAGCTGCGTAAGACTAACCTTATGCAGCTGCATGTATACAATTAGTAAATACTTGTTTTACATATAAAGCAATTAAGAAATACAAAACAATTTCAGTACACACATATATATATATATATATATATATATATATATATATATATATATATATATATATATATATATATATATATATATATATATATATATATATATATATATATATATATATATATATATATATATATATATATATATATATATATATATATATATATATATATATATATATATATATATATATATATATATATATATATATATATATATATATATATATATATATATATGTATGTATATATAAAATAAAAACGCAAAAATATAATTGGCCGAAGCTTTCGACCTTTCGGTCTTCTCCAGCGGCATTTATTTCGTGATCATACAAGTAAACGGAAGTGACGTTGTGACGTTGAACGACAACGTTCGCATCCGCGCCATTGCGCCATTTCCATTTCGCCTGCAAATAAAGCAATTTTATTATATATACAAATTGTTTTGTATTTCTTAATTTCTTATCTTCTTTCAATATTTCAGTTTTCAATATTTTTTTTGTTCTTCATCTTTCTTGCTTTCGATATTCCATTCTTTATACAGAATTTGCATTCTTTTGAAATAGGATAACGATGGTTTGAAAATAACTTTAAATTTCAAAGCTTACATCTTACAAAAATAAGTTTTTGAAAAAAAAATCTCTAAAGTAAAAATGTTGTTTTAATTGCAGACGGACACACTTAATATTACCAACCACAAGCATTCTGCCTACTTGTCACACGATCTTGACCATCTAGGACCATCTAGGATGGTCTTAGAATCCTATAATTTCATAGCGTACATCGTACAGGAAACCCGTTTTAAAGACAATGAAAATAAAACCTTTACTTTATTGGCAGACGAAACAAATCACATAGCATTCTCCGCCTACTTGGCCCACGACCTTGACGATCTAGGACCGGACCAAACTGTCATCTTCGAAAACGTGATTTTGAACGACGGCAGCGCGTACAACCCTTACCTCGGTACGTTCACGGTTCCAAGAGCGGGACTGTACTTCTTAACGGTGACTTTACGAACGTTCGAGAAACACCGGCAATGGTTCAAGCTGGTGGCGGACCGAGAGTTGAAGTCTGAACTGTTGTTTTATCCTAATGGGCACCAAATGGCTACCAATACAGCGCTGCTTCGCCTGAACGAAGGCCAGACCCTGTGGATAGCCGTGTCCGAATTCGAGAAAGGGGTCAGTCTACAAAAGGGCCATACGTCATCCTTCTCTGGGTTCTTTTTGCACGAATAAACACGGAATATACTGCCGCACTAAGAAGTGTGTACATGTACTTGCAAACACG
This sequence comes from Congeria kusceri, assembly GCA_027627225.1. NCBI lineage: Eukaryota > Metazoa > Mollusca > Bivalvia > Myida > Dreissenidae > Congeria > Congeria kusceri. The sequence continues at coordinate 28,303,314 of CM051037.1, forward strand.
TTAACTATTCCGCATTTCGTCGAAATCCTCACTACACTGTTGTTACAAGTTCTGTGTTAAAAATATGTGTGTTACCTTCATAGCTGCGGTTATTATAATACCGGAATTTGTTAAAAATATGTGTGTTACCTTCATAGCTGCGGTTATTATAATACCGGAATTTGTTAAAAATATGTGTGTTACCTTCATAGCTGCGGTTATTATAATACCGGAATTTGTTAAAAATATGTGTTACCTTCATAGCTGCGGTTATTCTAATACCGGAATTTGTTAAAAATATGTGTGTTACCTTCATAGCTGCGGTTATTATAATACCGGAATTTGTTAAAAATATGTGTGTTACCTTCATAGCTGCGGTTATTATAATACCGGAATTTGTTAAAAATATGTGTGTTACCTTCATAGCTGCGGTTATTATAATACCGGAATTTGTTAAAAATATGTGTGTTACCTTCATAGCTGCGGTTATTATAATACCGGAATTTGTTAAAAGTATGTGTGTTACCTTCATAGCTGCGGTTATTATAATACCGGAATTTGTTAAAAGCATCAATGGTTAATTAAAGTGAATATACTAACTTTTAACTTTTTACAACCGGACACCAACGTGCAGATTAAATAAAAACATTTCTGTTAAATTTATGTTGTTAAATTAACGAACACACACATGTAATTTAAAATTTCACCTTTATCATGCTCGCTATTATGCCATCGAATATTCATTTGTGTATGTTTCCAACAATACTGTACAACAATGACTCAACATATGACTATACATGTAACACATATAAAAACGAGATAAATTTTATTTTACTATATATACAAATTCTTCTTAGGTTAAATGTTTTTCGATTGTATTGCATTAAAGACAGGTGTTTAAGTTATTCCACATTGTTTTCCTGTCTAAATGTATGATGTTGGATGAGTATAATTATAGTGTTGAACCTCATACATGTTGTTAAAATAATATATAATATAAAGTACATGTATTAAAAATTTAAAATATCAGTGAAACGGTTTAACCTAAAAGCACAAATGTTGGATTCAATGAATACAATGTCGTGCAAAAGAATATTATGATAAGCCTTCTTATTCCAATTATAAACCGCAAAATGAGTCCTTTCATAGTACCAGTGCGCAAAAATTGACTTAATTTTGTGCAATGTACATTTAGTTATCATGTAGCAATGCGTTAAACCTGTCAAACTTCTTGAAGAGTAAGTAATCTGTCTAAATAACATATTTTCTTATTTTGTATCACTGTTTTAACGTTCATGTGTCTGGAACAGTAAGTAGTCTGTCTCAATAACTCTTCAAGTGTCTTGAATAGTAAAACGGTTTTTGTCCTTGTTTTTCTCTTCAATCTCGTCAAATCCCGCGCTCTGTGCAGCCGTGAAGTGGTTCTTCCAGTCAACCACCATCCTTACAACACGAATACCACGTGAAAGGCGATAAACACTATTCACCAAGAACCTAATGAAACGCTAACGTGCAATGTATAAAACCATTGAATTCTTTAAGTATCTTGTTTTATCATTCACATGTCTTTTTACATTGACTTGGTTTAATGTAATAGCTATTGAAAACATATTTCTTAATTTACATTATTGCGAACACGAATAATTAAAATTCACATGGAAAATTTGATATGAAAATTTGTGAATACAAGGCCATATTTATATAAACGGTTACCTGAAACAGAAATGTTGGCTTTTGTTGATATTGGTATATTTTGGTGGACTATATGCTAAATAATTACATATTGACAGGAACTGTCAACTGTGATAAAACCTTTGCGAAATATCATGGGTTGTTCCTCTTTGTCCAAAAGTATCGTCTGCACTTTTTCGCTTGCGTAATCGGCCCTCAAGAAGGATAGGCTACACCGCACTAAAATCCCCTTAAGGCGCTCATCAGTGTTAAACGCTTGCAAGAAATTTGATAGTTTGCGGAATTCCGATAATCCATCCTATAGGCGAAAAACCAAACGAACAATATGTGAAAAATGTATTCATATATGTAGGTCTGACATACCCAAACAAGGGACTGTGCTTTGGATCATATATAACTTGACAGTTTTGAGATCAGCCTTAACACCAAATTCAAAGTATTATATTATTCTGACATGTTTCCTTGTCAATTTTATTTAACTTATCAGGAGAACGTTATCCTAGTCCCAACATGCTTAGATAACCCTCACTGTAGGCAACAGGTTCTAGAATCGATTCCGAAAAACCAAAACCGAATTCTTGCTAGTCCGGCAGCAACTACATTTTATAAAGTTATTTAAACAAAACCTGTATCAATTCTTCGTAATACACAACGGGCACATTTGTTGGGTTGGTCTCGTTCATGAATTCCTTCCATCTTCCGTAGAAGTCGAAGTAGGAACCCAGTGGAACTGAAACAAGTGAATTTTACGTTTAACAATAGTGTAAACACCGATCAGAATAGGTAAACAAACTGCATTGCGTTAATACCTTTAAACCAGGTTACGGTCCTTTGTACAAAGAACTTTTATTAATGTATGTGAATTTATTATTTTGGAACTAATTCGCCTTTTTACCACCTCGTTTGTGCAGAAAAAGTTAACTTTTACTAGTGAACCGTCTAGGTATAGAGGTCCGTGTCTGTGACGTGCCGCTATTTATGGAATGGTATTGACTTATTTTATTAATCGAAACTGTCAACACGATGCTTGACTAGGATTCAGGATATGGAGTAAAAGAGGACGGAAAATTCAGTACCTACCAACATATACATAATTATCTTAATTTTTATTTTGCCAACCAATTACTATTACATTGAGCGATTATTATTTTGCTTTTTGAAGCTTCTAAACATACATCTGCTTCTGTGTAAGTTAATATGATAAGAAAGCTGATAAACGTTTATCATTCTTCACTTAAAGACTATGGAAGTAGTGGTCTAGTGGTAGGACGCTGGCTTTGGGATCGTGAGGTCCCTGGTTCGAAAAATTTATCCCACAATTGCTCCTTTCCACCCACGTGTATAAATGGGTACCTGTGAGGGAAATAAGTCAATGTGCCGTGGCTGCATTCTGCGCAGAGTGTAAACGGACGACTTATTACCCAGTGATTGGGGGGTAATTGTCGAAGTCGGCTGAAGATGTACATGTATATCGATTGCAGACTATATACCGAACCTTTACCTTTAAAGATATGTTCAGTTAATTCTTAGAGTTAATGGTGAGGTTAAAGCATGTCAAAATAATCGAATCTAGCAATTTTACGAATGGCGCGCCTTCAGCTCTCTCTAAATTCGCCTACGGATACTTTTTATCGTAATTCTTTATTTGACCGCTCTGTCCATTGACTTCAAATATTTTCACACTGTAACACTTGTATTTGCGTCACAAATATACATACGTGAAAATGTGCCGACAATTGGCAACACTTTTATAGTGGCCACTACGTCAGAAATGCAGCAGTAAACCAGTGGACTGTCGGGTCTTTATGTGCCTACGGGTCAATCTTGATGTGCCTAAGGGTCAATCTTTATGTGCCTAAAGGTTGTAAACGGGAGATATAGTAACTGAATAATACCTTTTCTAGCTATCCCTTCTTCAAAGCAGTAATCCCATTCCATATGTGCGTAGTCAAACATGCTATGGTTCATCACGTGGTATCTATGGGAAACCAGTGTGTCACGTGGGTTGCAAACAACAAGAACTATTTTCCCTTCATTTTTCAAATGCACGTCTGTGAGTCTTTAGTTCCAATATGGGATATATAAATACGTAGTGACGTCATGAAATCAATTATTTCTAAGGGTAAAAGAAAGATTAAATTGGGTCCAATTGACATCATTTCCTGCACGGGACCCGGATGCAGAAGGAAGTAGACCAACCTGAAAGTCCAGTGCGAACCTCAAACAGGTTTTCTATTGCAAATGTTCTCGCTAATATTATTATTCAATATGTAATTTACAGTACACATGTATAATGCATGTGTGTATTCTACAGGTGAAATGAGTACTAGATCTATAATCAAACATTTAGTTTGTGAGGAAGTAAGTGGTAACCTCAAAGTTATCATAATATGGTAGATCTAGTAAATGTTTTCATTGACATATCTCTATTTGCTGGCATGAAAAACAACTTTTAAACCATAAAATAAAAGAATTATTGTAAACAAGTGATGTGTAGCCCCAATTGCACTGACCTGTTTTCGGGCAGCTGCAAACGATCACATCCTGGTACTTTAACACCTTGATTCACTCCAGATGGTCGGCGAAATCAGGGCCTGGAACCGTTTTGCCAGGAAGGACGATTTCGAACTATTTGCATCCCTTACCGTGTGCTTCTGAAGGGACTTTGTTTGGAAAGTATTGGCGACATTTTAAAGTATATCTCGTGGGGTTTAAATACTTTAGTTAGTGAGCGTACAAATAAGTAGACGAAATCAGTGAATATTTGAGACGTAAATGGATAAACACATTTTACAGCAGAACCGCCTTTTTTTAGGAAAGCACTTATTTGCAGGCTATTTTGGGTGACTAAGAACGAATGCCAAACGAGTTGAATTGAATGTTTGCGCAGTTCTGCGATTTCAGAAAGGCATAATACATACATATGAATAAATGCATTTCAAATATAAAAATAAACATACGTTATGGACAATGCATATATGTACCAGATAAAAAAATTTAAATAATCTGACTCGCTATCTGGAAGGACTTAGTGATATCGCATTTTCATTATCGTGTTTTCGCGTTTTCGTCGTCGCATTTTGGCATTTTCATCATCGTGGTTTTGCTTTTTCGTCATACTACTTTCGTGATTTCGCATTTTCGTATTTTCGTTATCGCACTTTCGCGTATTCATCATCGTGTTTTCGCTCTTTCGTCATCGTACTTTCGTTATTTCTTGTTTCTCGTTTCAGATAGTTCGTATTCATAGGCGATAGCACTATCGGAATTCCGTAACAAACTACGTTCGACTCTTTCAGCCTTCAATCGCAGGGCTTAAATGGCACGCATTTAAATATTTCTGCATTATATTTCTATAAATGCAATACAAGAATCTGTTATGGTCAATATGGTAAGCTTTTAACCCCATCTGGCAACTGGCTTTATCTGGTGTTCTTGTGACAAACAGCTATATCGTAATCAGAATTATCATCGGATGAGATAAAAATAGAAACTGTTCAAGAAGAGTGATCTAACTATATAGAGTCAAATATCTGTATTAAACATTGAATATGATATGAACGCGCTGAAAGCACTTCAGTTTTTCACTACTGCATACCATTGGGCACAACTCAGAATTTTCAAATGTTTAGGCCTAAATGACGTATACCCTTTGCCACTTTAGATAAGCGTCATGCATATTTCCAAATGTGCGTTTTCGTTTGCGACATAGTATATCATGTGGTACTCTAATTCGTTGAAATGTCATAGTATTGCACTCCCTACACAAATTGAACTTCCTACATAAATATTTAAAACTGATAAATGTGTAACTAAAGTTTTCACTTATAATTCACTTATCCATCGCGTGCCTGACTAGATCCGAAAGGCACGCAATACGTTTATACAGACCGCAAATAGTATACTCCTTCTAACATATCAATATACATTTGAAAGTCTTTTTTTGTGTGTTTTTGAAACGTTAAAATAAATATGTGTGCTCTTCAGTTTATAAAATGCTTATCTGTTAAAATTTAAAAAAAATAACTATATCCCGATCATTGACAACATTTAAAATACTCGTATATGTTTTAATTATAATTCGATTATAAACGTATTTACCTAAGAATGTTCATAAGCATACAATTTATAACATGAATGAATTAAAATTAAATATTTTCCGTATGTGTTTAGGGGGTTTTACACGTAATTTATAAACCTCATAATATTATTATTATTACACATTCACTACTTACATTGACTCAATAAAACATTCTTTCCGAAATAAATAATCAAGTCAATGTGTTCAGCATAATAAAACACCATTAAATCCATATTATATGATTGTGTTTATTAAATATTTGTTTCTAATTGTATTCATTTCATATGTGTTTGTGAACAAAAATTACAGAAATACTATAAAACAAATTGAACCATGTAACAAACTATTAAATTTACAAGTTAAAAAAAAAAACATGCAAAAACGGTCAAATATTGATGTCATGGACTGGTCTCAGGTCAAATATTGATGTCATGGACTGGTCTCAGGTCAAATATTGATGTCATGGACTGGTCTCAGGCTCGTTGATATTGCTTTAAATATCATAAGGCGTAAAAAAATGTTTGTTTCATGTTACATGCCCCAAAAATTAGGGTAGGTAGGTAGGGAATTATTTATTTTTTTATTTTGGTAAATTGTCAACTTGAAGATTTAATACTGAAAGAATATTCAAAACATGTCTCTAATATCATAAAACATTGTTTTGAAGTGGATGTTATCAAAACAAAACACGTATTTATCCACACACAAAAATAATTATTGGAAAAAAGTAACAAAAACAAACAAATATCTGGCTCACTCAGTAAAATATTCTAGGGTCGGGGCATTTTTTTAGGGTAGGTCAGGTAACCTGAAACAGACATAATTTTTTTACGCCTCAGCTGGATTTAACTGAAAATAATGAATAATACATAAATACAGTTAAGTTTCGTGATCCAGTTTACTAAAGATCTCTAAATAATCATGTTAATTTGCCAACAACTATGACACAATTGATGTCTAGAACTTTGAGGTATAAAATACAGTACAGATGTATACAGAAAACACGCGACATATATTTTCTCAGTGTAAATGCAGCAATTACGTATGATTAAACTGAATTTAATTTAATTTAAATGAAAAAAGGAAACACTGGCCCTGATCGAGTGTCCGAAATGCATCTTTACCGAAAAGAAAATTAGCACATCCGAAATGTCGGAAGTTTGAATCTTGCACAAAGTCAAGAACTACATATACTGCCACACAAAAAAGTGAACTGCTACTTTATTTAACTATTTTCAAATTCAACATTCGAAATTACCATGAGACGGAATACTGAATAAACAACTTGCCTTCATCACAATTGTTGCTGGTTAAGTGTCAGCCATTCTCAGCCCGTGCCAATCTTCTAGCAGAGTTGTCGTTCGTTGCTCTCACCATACACTTCTGCAATGGTCTCAATGACAATACTCAGGTTAAATCGGAAAATATGTATGTAACGCACATTAAAATTGCTTTTTAGGACCACAAGCATAGAAATAAAGAATACATGTTGTTGTTTTTAATTATCATAATGGGGAAAAATAATAATTAATAATAATTCTATTATTGGAACTATTTTTATGCCCATTTTCGCAGATGCAGTCAGTTCGCAGATGTAAACAAAATGGACAGAGTGGATTGTGCGTTGCGTTTGAATGTTATGATCATGTGATTAAAGCCACGTACATGAATTAGGACTACTTTCCGAGCCAACTACAGAGGTGAATGGAATGTAGCCGGTGTGCAGGAGATTGAGCCCGTGCCTGACCATATAACGTAATGATAACATAGTGACAAGGTCAGACAACTGCCCGACTAACCGTCTTTACAGTTTGGTGGCCCGCTGATATCAAGGTTGATAACACTGGAAAATGTATTTTATTGCATATTTTTCAGACACTTATGGCTTGTACACTGTGTCGAACCAGTTTTGTTTGTCATCAGTTAAGTCATTATTGGACATGCGTGTCCTACAAATCTGCAAGTACATGTCGGTGACGGTTATAGTTCTTTAAAAGGGTTATTAAACCTGAAACAGTACGACTGCACATAATTATGCATATATTATATTGATTTATTTTAGTTCAATTTAATTCTTTGATAAAAGGTATATCAGAGATATTGAGATTTCAAGGACTTGTTCCCAGATATTTGTATTTTTTAAATAAGCAATTACAAACTGGCAAAACTAAAGCATCGGAACTAAAGAACTCAAGTATTATAACAAGAAAAGCATTAAAAAAGAAAATAAATTTGTCGCCAGGGGATCAAATATACGACCTCCGGATCAAAAGCCAGACGCGGAAACCGCTCGGCCAATCTGTTTTTTATACGATAAAAATGCATCTTTACCAGCATGAAAACAGTAGCAGACTTAGGAAATGAACATAAGTTTTTGCTAAGGAGCTATGTGAAAACGGGCCCTTATGCGTTAATGACAGAGAAGGGATGTGCCCCAAGGTAAGAACCAGTTTGCAGTCACGAATAGACGAAGAACTTTATTTCGAACAATAAGCATAATCCATTGAGATCAAACAGTTGTAAAACAGCAATAAAGATATAAAGATACACCGTGGTATATGTCGTTTAACATATCAAATCGAAAATATCATTGCAGTATTAAAATAACACACAAATGAAATATATTTATGTGGGAGAAAAGTTAGTTACATTCGTAATTTTAAGTACATACATGTATACGTAAAAATATTGAATCATGCAGTTGAAATGCTTTATAGATAAAGGTTGCAAATTTTACTGATAACGGTTCGATAAATTTCCACAATGATTTATTTAGACATTCTTTTCTTTCCGTGTGACAGAGTGGACATTCAAACATAAAATGAAACTCATCTTCTACAAAATTGACATTTTCTATCTCCTATAGGTATCTTATTTGGTGTATTCCATCTACATAGCTCAATAGCTAATCTTTGAGAAGAGAAACATAAGCGGCATAATGGTGTTCTGATTTATTTTAATTTTGACATTATCAAGATAACACTGAAATTTAAAATGTGCACATATTGAGTATATGTATTCGCCCTTGAGGATACCTGTAATCGATTGTGACAATTTTAAATAAAACAGTATTTAAGTAGTAAAAAACTACAGAACTAAAAACCAGTAAAAAAGCGTTCGTATTGCCTAGTTCTTGAAATAACCATACATGATAAAAAAAACAACACAAGAAGTACGTTTACTTGTAGTGCCCAATTTGTTTTCATAGAAAATATTTCCATATCGTTTAACATCATTTTGTAGGCATATTTAATATACTTTCGGTCAGGTGACAATACGACTTTAAACCAAAATATTATTATTTCATTCATTAGATTACAATATAGTGATGTTCTACCTACTTCACCGTATAGTTATTTTGTGTGCTCAGTTTAACACTTAGTAAATTGTTCATTTTTTCACGTTTTGACAAACCGCACATTTCTGATCCGTAATTTAATATTGGCAAAATTAGTTTCTCGAATGGTTCTATAACATGAATAGTTTTAATATGGGTTCATTTTATCAGATATTGCCTCATTTTAAAAATAGCCCTAAGTACTTGACCGTTCAAAATTTCGGAACTCTTATTAACTGATCCACCAGAGGAGAATGTTATACCAAGATAAGTGAATTGATTCACTATTTCAATTTCGTTCCCATCATACTAAAATCTAAGAGAATCTTTAGTCTTCCCGCTTTAAAAAAAAATCATAACTTTACTTTTATTAACGTTAACCCTTAATTTCCATCTTATACAGTAATCATAAAGTAAATAAAGTGAGTGATGTAGTTCGTTTTCCTTTGAGGTAACAATAACAATATCGTCGGCGTATAACAACAGAATAAGTTTTGTGTGCTCAATATTAATACCGTTTACACCATTTAATAACTATTGTTCTTCAAGGCCATTAATATACATAGAAACAATAAATAAATATAAAAATCATATTGACATGTTCCTAGCTGGCATGTAAAATTGTACCTTAAACAGTTTTGGTGTTTAATACGCGAATTAACATTACTGTACAGAGATCGTATTACATTCATTATTTTACCACGGATGGTGTACTGTATACGTTTATAAAAATATTGCCTCTTACTAGTAAGTCAAAGACTTTAGTGAAATCTAGAAAGCATATCTACAACTTTTTGTTTTAATTCAAAATTAATGACACTAGACATGAAAAATATTTTATCCTTTGTTATCATGTTTCTTCTTAAACCAGCTCGTGTTTGTTGATATATAATTAGTTTTAAGTATACCGGTAAGTATTTAATCTGTTATTAATAACTCTTGTTAATAGTTTGCCATAAGTACTAAGCAACGTACTGCCTCTATAATTTCGTGGTACATGTATACGCTGTTTCACGCAAAATACCACTGGCACGCAGACTGGTGAAAGGCAGCGGTTAAACACTTCAGCAATAATATCCCTGGACAAGCAAAATGCAGGCGATTTGGCGATTTTGGCCACAAACAGGCACATGGGACAACATATTTGCATGCGGTAGGTCATTGGGGCAACAAAAAGACAACCAGTTCGGATAATAGACATGCAGACAGTTGGGTTATAGACACACACACACGGATAGTTAAGTAACAGACACACAGTTGGGCAACATACATTTGGGAAACAGACACCCAGACAGTTGGGTAACAGACACACAGAGAGTTGGGTAACAGACACAAAGACAGTTTGGTAACAGACACACAGACAGTTTGGTAACAGACACACAGACAGTTGAATAACAGACACACACAGAGAGGTATACAGTTCGAATAATAGACATGCAGACATGCGCAGTTGGGCAATAGGGTAACACAGACAGAATCCGTTGACCTTACACTGTAAACTATCATACATGTGCAACAATCTATTCGACCTGTTACAACAACTGTAGCTTTAATTGTCATTATTTAGTACAAACCAACTTGTTTATGGAAAAGCAATGTGCAACAAAATGCAATCGCTAGACCTGTCATCACAACTGTTCCGATTCTGTCACGTTTCTATATCTTTTAACCACATCCACGTTCAGGGGCGTACCTTTGCTGAATTAGTATATACGCTCAGTAAAACTACAATTTTCGGTGATGTCAATTTGACATTTCTATGAAAGCCATTAACATTTATAAAGCAACACAATGTATACTGTATACGTTTTAGTAACACTGCTTTCAATCAGATATTGCATATCGTCCCTTAATAACCTTCTATGCACATATGCATATATATAACTGAAAACACGTCGCATGGGTTAAAAACATGCATTTATTTAAAATAAATTCAAATAAATTTCAATTAAAAGTCAAATAAATGCAATTATTTTAACCTATGCGACGTGTTTTCAGTTTTGTTTTATATTGAATTCTTAATCCGGATTCATTTGTATGTATAGGAGTATGCCGACGTTCGCAGAACGCTATGTTGCCTAGTTGCGCCCCTGACGTTCGGAGAGCGCTTTGTTGCCTAGTTATGCCCCTGACGTTCGGTGAGCGCTCTGTTGCCTAGTTACGCCCCTGACGTTCGAAGAGCGCTTTGTTGCCTAGTTGCGCCCCAGACGTTCGATGAGCGCTCTGTTGCCAAGTTACGCCTCTAACGGTTGGTGAGCGATCTGTTGCCTCGTTACGCCTCTAACGTTCGCAGAGCGCTCTGTTGCCTAGTTACGCCCCTGACGTTCGGTGAGCCCACTGGTATCTTGTTACGCCTCAGACGTTCGGGGAGCGTTTGTTGCATAGTTACGCCCCTGGTTACGTTCGGGGAGCGCTCTGTTACCTAGTTACGCTTCTGACGTTCGTAAAGCACTATGTTGGTTAGTTATGTCCCTGACGTTCAAAGACCGCTTTTTCGCCTAAGTATGCCCCTGACGTTTAGAAAGCACTCTGTTGCCTTGTTACGCCCATGAGGTGCGGTGAGCGCTCAGTGGCCTAGTTATGCCCCTGACGTTCGGAGAGCTCTATGTTTTATAGTTACGCCCATGACGTTCAGAGAGCGCTATGTTGCATACTTATGTTCCCTGACGTTCGAAGAGTGCAGTGTTGCCTAGTTACGCCAATGACGTTCAGAAAGCGCTATGTTGCCTACTTATGGCCCTAACATTCGGAGACGCTATGTTGCCTAGTTACGGCCAGGATGTTCAGAGAGCGCTATGTTGCCTAGTTACGGCCAGGACGTTCAGAGAGCGCTATGTTGCCTACTTATGCCCCTGACGTTCAGAGAGCGCTATGTTACCTAGTTACGCCCATGACGTTCAGAGAGCGCTATGTTGCCTAGTTACAGCCAGGACATTCAGAGAGCGCTATGTTGCCTAGTTACGGCCAGGACGTTCAGAGAGCGCTATGTTGCCTGGTTACGCCCATGACGTTCAGAGAGCGCTATGTTACCTAGTTACGGCCAGGACGTTCAGAGAGCGCTATGTTGCCTACTTATGCCCCTGACGTGCGGAGAGCGCTATGTTGCCTAGTTACGCCCATGACGTTCAGAGAGCGCTATGTTGCCTAGTTACGGCCAGGATGTTCAGAGAGCGCTATGTTGCCTAGTTACGGCCAGGACGTTCAGAGAGCGCTATGTTGCCTACTTATGCCCCTGACGTGCGGAGAGCGCTATGTTGCCTACGTATGCCCCTGACGTGCGGAGAGCGCTATGTTGCCTACTTATGCCCCTGACGTGCGGAGAGCGCTATGTTGCCTAGTTACGGCCAGGACGTTCAGAGAGCGCTATGTTGCCTAGTTACGGCCAGGACGTTCAGAGAGCGCTATGTTGCCTACTTATGCCCCTGACGTTCAGAGAGCGCTATGTTGCCTAGTTACGACCAGGACGTTCAGAGAGCGCTATGTTGCCTAGTTACGGCCAGGACGTTCAGAGAGCGCTATGTTGCCTAGTTACGGCCAGGACGTTCAGAGAGCGCTATGTTGCCTACTTATGCCCCTGACGTGCGGAGAGCGCTATGTTGCCTAGTTACGGCCAGGACGTTCAGACAGCGCTATGTTGCCTTGTTACGCCCGTGACGTTCAAAGAGCGCTATGTTACCTATTTATGCCCCATGACGTTCAGAGAGCGCTCTTTTGCCTATAGCTACGCCCATGACGTTCAGAGAGCTCCTTGTTGCCTAGTTATGCCCCTGACGTTCGGAAAGCGCTCAGTGGCCTTGTTACACCCCTGACGTTCGGAGTTCGTTCTGTTGCCTAGTTACGCTCCTGACGTTTGGAGTGCGCATTGTTGCGTATATTTTGCACGCCGAGTTGTGAGGAAATTGCTGGATGACAGAAACATTGCCCAACGTACATACAAAACGGTACATCCCATCGGTCACCGTCGATGTAAAGGCTGTCATTCCATCATTAACCCGTCAACTAAAGGCCCTATCTGTCTTTATTAATCTTCCTTTGTTTTTTCTTGTGTGTAAGTGTAATGTAATTGTAAGTCATTTGTTAATTTGTCCTTCTGCAAGCGTGGCGTGTTTGACTGAACGACTTACGTATGTTTGTAATAATGTGCTATCGGCAATAGTGTGTCATAGTGATTCGTTGGGAAAAGGATTAAACAATACATTGTGTGTTGTTGAATTTAAATGTGAGTTACCTTTAAAAATAAATATTCCGGTTATGTTGTTTTCTTTTCGATCCAATTTTTAAGTAACGTAACAAAACACACTAAATAATACAGCTCGTCCTTTCCATGTATCTGTTAATTCAAGAAAAAAAATGTTTGTATTTTTTAGAATCCGTAATATATATTTATTTGAAAGGTATTACTATGGTGGCATAATCTGAACAATTTTCAATACAAATTGTAAATTTTTCATCAAAATATGCACAGTTTTCACCAAAATTTATTTTTTCCCTCTTCACTTACTCACTTACAGTCACCATATTATATAGAAAATTTCAGCAGGTGCCTCGAACTGCATACGATAACTATTTAACTATTTGGCGACAATCTTAATATTTTCTTGAAAGTTTGGAAATTTTGAAATTTTCATGAACAAAATAATTACAATCTTACCCGTATATAAATTAACTTTTCATGAAAATCGCGATAACTATGACTATTTCGCGAAAAAAAGGAGACATTATCTTCTGCATTAGTAGGCAATTCTTGAAAAAAAAAAATTCTTGATAACCAGTTAATATTTTCACGAAAACGTCAACATGTTTCACGAAAGTTTTTCAAGTTTTCGTGAAAAATTGCTGACCTTTCGTGAACGTTATCTGGTTATCTGGTTATCTTATGCAGAAGTACGCCACCATATATTACAGATCAATGCATCGTCGTAAGAATGCCGCCTGCTGTTACTTAACGTATTACGCATACACCGATGGTCTTCTTTCTTTCGGTACATGATGCGTTATATTGGCATCCTGGATATGATACTATAAAGCAAAGCTATGTCTCTTGAATTTCTCATTTACTACATGAATAAATAACATGTACATGTAGATTTCAAGACATGTATTTACTATTTCAGAAATCTTCCATTTATAATATGGCGAAGGTTATATTTCTGCTGCTTGTGGCTGCAGTTGCCAATGGTAAGTTAAAACGCTTTGACGGGTTTATTTAAATTTGCAACTGTAGGTCTCATTATAAATATGATTCATCCTGGATTATTTCTACTAATATGTACTAGTATATAAGTACAAGATAATGTAAGGTCTAAACTATGAAAACCATTAACTCTAACTGTAATGTGGTCCGTATTCAAATACTTATCGAAATTATTATTTTAAAAAACAACAACAACGTGCTGTTGTTACTATAAGAAAGTTGACACCGCATTCTACAAAGTTGCACATAGACAATATAACTACCTGTATAATTTATTCATGTACATAAAAAAATATTACTATAATGTACGCGTATAATTCATTCGTGTACATTTGTTCAGTAATGACTTTCAACAACCACTTCAAAAAGAACAAAAGTATTCCAATTTTAAATATCATTTTAAAATCATTAAAAATTTAAAACAAATATAAATATGTATTGCATGTGTATTTCCTGTTATTTTATTGTTGACGGTTCACGTGCACAGCCTAATTTCCAACACGTGTCAATTATATCAGCAACAGGAACTCTGATTACGTATGTTTTTTTTCTCACTTTTTCTATGGACGAAAAGTATATACGTTTTTTTTTTAGTAGTTAAGCTATTAGTATTTTTTAGTATTACTAATTGAAGCATTAATAAACCTGTAGGAGAAATTTACATACTATTTCAAATCAAGACTATTATATTTATATTAATATAACATAAAACGATATATTTATATTGGTAATTTAAGTTTTCTATCACTGTTTGTCTATAGAAGAAAACTATCTCATCGTGACCACTTTCCCGCATGATTTTCACTGGAACTACTGTTTGTTGTTTATCAAATTTTCTGATTCTACATATGCTAAAATGTTATTACAAAATGATGTTGTTTTGTAATCTGAGAATACAAATAAAGTACTGTTCTGTTCTGTTCTATATCAACACAATGTCTGGAAAAAAAGCTGGTGTGTGAAACTAGTCGATCTAAAAGTGGTAACGTCCACATGTATTCAATAGGTATCTACAAAAAAGCAACATCTGTATAGACCTTTTAAAAATTAACAACAATTTGGCATTACTCGTTTTAGAAATTGTCTGAGGTTAAAATGATTTGAAGTACGTCAACTGTGCTGAGTCCCTTTGATTTGATACTTGTTAGTATTTGATATAACCACAGATACGTATATATTGTTGATACTTGTGAGTATTTGATATAACCACAGATACGTATCTATTGTTGATACTTGTGAGTATTTGATATAACCACAGATACGTATATATTGTTGATACTTGTTAGTATTTGATATGACCACAGATACGTATCTATTGTGGATACTTGTTAGTATTTGATATAACCACAGATACGTATCTATTGTGGATACTTGTTAGTATTTTATATAACCACAGATACGTATATATTGTTGATACTTGTTAGTATTTTATATAACCACAGATACGTATATATTGTTGATACTTGTGAGTATTTGATATAACCACAGATACGTATCTATTGCTGATACTTGTGAGTATTTGATATGACCACAGATACGTATATATTGTTGACACAAATTAACTCGTTTAGATGGTTGTAAGAGCGCTTTCCGAAGACTTTTGGTTCAATTCTCAGACGTAGTATTTTCGTGTCACATTTAAGAAAAAATATATTTCGACAAGTATCCTTAGATGTAAATTAACTGTACAGAATAATTAGGATTTCTATATTTTTGCCTAAAATTCCAATAACTTAATACGAGTGTATTGGATATGGAGATCGGATGTTCATAGAATTACTCCCGACATTATTCACATATCTGTTAATACACATTCTTTTATTAATATACGTTTGCTTTCTTTTAGACGTATTACATGTACTATTACATCAATAGTAACCAACCTTGGGTATGAAATATTGCATATCTAGTGTCAGCCACAAGTCTTCCGTCACGTGAATCACAGCGCATGTGTAATTTAGTGCATGATCTGTCATAAAAACATTCGTCATGTCAAATAATGATTTTCAGTCATTGTCATACAGTAAGTGTACATATTTCTTTGATATTTATTGCGGTGGTGACTTATCACGTAATTTGACGTGTTTACACGAGCGGATCGTGATAGGTACAAATTAGTTTAACGCGGTTCAACTGTCAGCAAAGGGGTACTGCACGATGCCCCGGGGGTCAAATTACAAGTACAATGAAAACTGGCAGTCACCAGAATGTACACATTACATTTTCAATGGACAATACCCTGTAAAATAACAACACTAGATCTATAATGATATAAATGTATGTAGTAATAAGCAGTTAGGATTAAAATTATATGTATTGTGCATTATAAGTCAAAATAAAACATGTAGATATGTATAAATAACTTAATTCTACTTTGATATGGTGAAAACAGCTATAACATTCATAACAATACAAAAGTTAATTTACACTGTAGTTAATCACGATAATTGTTTTTGCGATACTTAGTCGAATTCTAACGTTATGAGATGGTGGTAAATCGATCTTAACAATCATCTGTCATTTCTAACAGCGCGTGGAGGTATTTGTGGCAATCACGGCCTTTATGTTCATCAACTACAAACGCATCTACCTTCAACACAAGAGGCAATGTGAAAAATAATTATATCAACAATACTTCGATGACTAAGCCGAAAAAACTAGACACTATAACATTTTCTTGAGTTTGTCAGGTATTTTTTTGTTTTATTTACTTTTTTCAATAATTAATTGTTTTTTGGATAAATAAGTGTTTGCTTTTGATAGCATTCTCTTATAAACAATAGGTAAGGATATTACATATTTGTTTTGAATATTTATTTAATTTTAGAATCTTCAAGTCAGTGACCATTTACCATATAAAAATATAAATCCCTACCTACCTACCCTAATTTTTGGGGGGCATGTATCTGAAACAAACATATTTTTATTTTACACCTTAGTTAATCACGATAATTGTTTTTGCGATACTTAGTCGAATTCTAACGTTATGAGTTGGTGGTAAATCGATCTTAATAATCATCTGTCTCTAACAGCGCGTGGAGGTATTTGTGGCAATCACGGCCTTTATGTTCATCAACTTCAAACGCATCTACCTTCAACACAAGAGGCAATGTGAAAAATAATTATATCAATAATACTTCGATGACTAAGCGCAAAACTATGTTATAAATGTATATAACTAGATACACTTAGCGTAGTTTTGTGTGAACCCATCGAATTAGTAATGCAATAAATACCTAAACACGGAAACTGTCTTGGTATACGATAGACGGACATGCACTATTGTAGTCAGGTGACTTTTGTGTCGTCATAAATAGATACGCAATGATTTTAAGTAAGTAAATTATTTATTATCGTGACATGTGCATTGTCATTGTGGTCCGTAAAGTATATCCATTTCGAGGGCCGTCTAATAAACCTATACTAGTTTGGTATCAAGATTAAATAACGACATTGATACCACAGATTGAGAAAACATTATTTATGAACAAAGCACCATGGTTTGATTGTACACATTTATTAATTAGGGTCAGAAACTGACCAAGTGATTTTAAGTTTGCAAATTTTTGAATGTATTATTTGTCGGTCTGTCGATCCGTCGGTCTGTCGGTCTGTTGGTTTTTGGTTTCCGGATGATAACTCAAGAAAGGCTTGACATATTCAAATAATTTTTGGTAGAAATGTGTAACATCATAGAATACAGGTCAAGTTCGATGTTGGTTACAAACCACTAAATTTTGACAGAGTTATGGCCCCTTTTCGACTTAATATTCCCTAAAAACATGGTTTCCGGATGATAACTCAAGAAAGGCTTGACATATTCAAATAATTTTTGGTACACATGTATAACATCATAGAATACAGGTCAATTTCGATGTTGGTTACAAACTACTAAATTTTGACAGAATTATGGCCCCTGTTCAACTTGTAAGTCACTAAAAACAAGATCCCGGACGATAACTCAAGAATGGCTTGACATGTTCAAATAATTCTTGGTATACATGTGTAGCATCATTAAATATGCGTCAAATTCGACTTTGGTTACAAACCACTAAATTTTGACAGAGTTATGGCCCTTTATTGGACTTAAATTCCCTAAAAACATGGTTTCCTGACGATAACTCAACAATGGCTTGACATATTTAAATAATTATTGGTACACATGTGTAGCGTCATAAAATACAGTTCAAGTTCAACTATGGTTACAAACCACTAAATTTAACACAGTTATGCCCCCCCCCCCCCCCCTTTTGACTTAAATTCCTGAAAAAATGGACAATAACTCATGAAAGGCTTCACATATTTAAATTATTTTTTGGTACATAGGTGTAACATCATAAAATACAGATCAAGTTCAACTTTGGTTACAAACCACTAAATGTTGACAGAGTTATGGCTCCTATTGAAATTAAATTTTTCCAAATACACTGTTGACCATTCACAAATTAAAGCATTCTCTCTCTGTCCATTTCTTTCGAATGAAATGCCATAGTTTTGTCACAAGGCCATATTGTGGGGGTATATCCGTCACTCATGTGACAATTCTAGTATATTTCTAACTTCAAATATTGTAAATACAGTACGACATGTTTCATAGACGGCCCTCAAAATGACTTGTCCAGTTGATGAAAATTGATATTACTGTTAGAAGTATAGTGATAAAAAGCATGAGACTTGTGCAAATGACCACTGTGTTTTTATAAATAGACTGATAATTATCTTTAATAAGATTGTCTATACTGCTGATACAGCTGGCAAGTTACAATATTTATTTGTTTTAATTTAATGTAAATGAATTTACATTTGGTATGTTCGAAGCTTGTTTTCTAATCCATGAAATACCGGGTATATTTATGTATATTTTGTCACTTTGTGCGAATGAAGAATTACACATGTTTCTTTTCTTTAATCAAATACTGTTTAAACCAAAGAATTTCGTGTGCATACAGATAAAACTTCTATTGGTTGTATGTATGTTGCAAGGCCAGGAACCCCATACCAGTCCTGGGTTCAGTGGTCCGCCACGTGGCAACGAGGCAGCCAATGATGGTAAAAGACATGCACCGCTATGAATATCCTTTAAAACAAATGAATTCACTGCGCCTGTATGTATAGCACCGATATGAATTTCATTTAAATCAAATGAATTCACTGCGCCTGTATGTATAGCACCGCTATGAATATAATTTAAATCAAATGAATTCACCGCGCCTGTATGTATAGCACCGCTATGAATTTCGTTTAAATCAAATGAATTCACCGCGCCTGTATGTATAGCACCGCTATGAATTTCGTTTAAATCAAATGAATTCACCGCGCCTGTATGTATAGCACCGCTATGAATTTCGTTTAAATCAAATGAATTCACTGAACCTGTATGTATAGCACCGCCATGAATATAATTTAAATCAAATGAATTCACCGCGCCTGTATGTATAGCACCGCTATGAATTTCGTTTAAATCAAATGAATTCACCGCGCCTGTATGTATAGCACCGCTATGAATATAATTTAAATCAAATGAATTCACTGAACCTGTATGTATAGCACCGCTATGAATATCGAGCAAGAGCAAAACGCAAAAATTCATTGCACCTGTGTATAACACCACTTTGAACATCGTGCAAATCAAATGAATTCACTGCACCTGTGTATAGCACCGCTATAAATATCCAGCAAAACGCAAGAATTCACTAAACCTGTGTAAAGTACCGCTATGAATACCAAGCAAAACACATTAATTCACTGAACCTGTGTATAGCACCGCTATGAATATCAAGCAAAACACATGAATTCACCGCACCTGTGTATAGCACCGCTATGAATATCAAGCAAAACACATGATTTCACCGCACCTGTGTATATAGCACCGCTATGAATATCGAGCAAATCAAATGAATTCACTGAACCTGTGTATATCACCGCTATGAATATCAAGCAAAACACATGAATTCTTTAAACCTGTGTATAGCACCGCTATAAATATCAAGCAAAACACATGCATTTACTAAACCTGTGTATAGCACTACTATAAATATCAAGCAAAACACACGAATTCACTGAACCTGCGTGTAGAACCGATATAAATATCAAGCAAAACGCATGAATTCACTGAACCAGTGTATAGCATCGGTTTGAAAATCGTGGAAATCAAATGAATTCACTGAAATTTAAGTGTGTTCTTATTCTTGTATCAAAACGTTCAACATACATTTTAACTATTATTAGTATTACAATTATTATATAAATATTAACAAACTATATATAAGTTGTAAAAATGCTTTCGAGTTTGGTAACGTTTAGAGTATTTTTTATGATATAGGTAAAAAAATTAAAACAGTTAAAAAATGTAAATGTGGATTGATTTACTTTAGATGTAATTAATGTAATTAATTACAAATTCAAACTGGTGCTACTCGGTGTTAGGCACGGGGCATCGTTAGGCGGGCGTAATACAATATGCTTTATTCGGTGTTTGTCACAGCTGGCAAAAATACTATCACCATTAGATATCTATAATAATCCATTAGCTGAATTTGACATTACCTTGGCCCTGTTTAGCTAAAGTTTAAAACTATTTGAGGCGTGTCGTAGGAAATCCGGGCTTAATGCGTCTGCGTAAAGTGTCGTCCCGGGTCCGCACAGGCTGGTCCGGGACGACACTTTCCGCTTTGATGGTATCTTCTGTTTCAAGGAAGTATCTTCTAAACATAAATCCACTGTATGCGGAAAGTGTCGTCCCGGATCAGCCTGTGCGGACTGCACAGGCTGATCCGGGACGACACTTAACGCAGACGCATTAAGCCCGGGTTTTCCACGCCAGGCCACATTTATTTTACCTCGATTGCGTCGACAGACTACTGCGCACTGAGACGCTCTCGAGTCCGTTTCATGGGTGGAACCAGTCATTTGTCTCTTATAAGAAAGATCATTCGAACGCTCCCCGATTGAACTCAAGATCACCCGATCGCAAAGCGGACTACATATCCGTTACACCACTGCGACTTCAGTACTCTGTTTGGTATTCTAATACTCAATTGGCTCTACTTTTTGGCGAAACTATAGTCATCAACACTAACTATAGCCTAATTCAATTAGTGGGGGCTACCCCTATTCTAATAAACGAAACACAAAATATTATTCTTTATTTGCGAATGTCATTTTATGTCCATTTATTTTAGTATTGCAGAATGCGTTTCTATTACAGTATGCATTTGCCGTTTTGCGTTATCAAAACGCTATTTAAAACCGTCCTGTTCTATTCATAAAAGGACAGAAAAAGTAGCAAAACACGTATAACTAGTGTTTGTGTCGATGGTTATTTACAGTTAAATAACATATATTTCTAGTCAAAATGGAATAAACGTTAAAAACAAACATTGCTTTTAAACGCACAATAAGATAGTTTTAATCACCAGATGGTTTTCGTATGTACGGAAACTCAAATGTATATACGTTGACTTGACAGTTGGTTTAGGTTACACAACACTAATAAACGATGCAAAAACTCGACACTAGTAGATTTATTCCATATTGAAATGTTTCTTTCGTCATGTTTATGTTTTTTTGTTTGCTTTCGAGTTATATTGTCACTTTTATCTGCTTTTTTGAAGATAATTGATATGAAAGATCGTGCATACTCCCTTAAAGAACAAAACGTTGAACTGAAAACATATTGCATGTCATAGGCCTTTCCAGTTTTTGCCTCTGACAATTTAAACTCCTCCCAGTTACAGTTAAAGAGGCTGTTTCACAATTTTTTGCTATGAGAAACAAATTTCTAAAACTGACTTTTTCCTGTTCTATAATACATTAATTGTTCTTATTTCAATGTTTGAAAAGCACATTCCATGTGCAATGTTAAACTTTTGATGAATATCTGTTGTTGCTTTTTTTAATTTGCTACGTGGTAGATATACCCTAGTATTTTTTTTCCATAAAACGGCATGATAAATATTAAAATATTTATGTTTTGCAACCTAAACAGCATAACAAACAAAAAGTTTCGATAGATTTGACGAATTCCTGTTTGAAATTTTTATTTTTAAAGAAATATTTTTCAACCCCAAACTGTGAAATTGTCCTTTAAGGATTGATTTTAATTTCATTCAGCTTCACACGTTTTATCATGGTCTATTTTAATATTTAAACGTGTGATATAGTGTGGTGACTAAAAACAAGCACCGTAGATTTACATTATTTTTCATATTACCGAAATTTTAAATTGTGGAACATCCTAATTATTTTTTACATGCACTTAATCACAAAACGGTTAACCTCATGAAATATCTATTTTATTTCAGCTCAAAGAGGTGGAGGTCGATTCCGATTTCGAAGGTTTGAGCGATTCGGACCCCCCATGTTCGAGGGTGGGGGATTTTTAGGGGGAGGATTCCCAGGGGGTCCCTTTGGAAGGGGTCCCGGGGTATTCGGGACTCCGTTTGGAGGTGAGCCGCTAACGCTAGAAGGGGGCGGATTTGGTGAAGGGGTAGCAAACTTTAACCCGTTTGACGGACCGATGACGTTCGAACAGATCCGACAAATGAATGGAAACATGCCGGTGTTTGGCGGTGCAGGTAGACAATTATGATATTCCGCACAGTGATCTCCCCTATGCGTAGTTTAATCACTGCCATACAATGTTCACGTGACCATGGTAAATTTCACGTTGTCATCAGAATGGCAGTGTTTTGTTTGTTGTTGGCGGTCTTTTCAGCAAACAGACTGAAGCATAAGCAAACAGCTAGACAATTCTTGTCACTTTTTGTTTTGTTAACAAAGGTTGTTTTTTTGGCAAATAACGTTGTATATACATGTACATACACTGTTTAAGGAAATGAACAGGTCAACAATAAAATCCAAATAAGCATTAAATAAACTTCTTCTAAATTCGGATGAGCAACTTGTGGGGGCAGAGGTCCAAACAACGAACCAGGGAAGACCACTGTGATGAGTTTGAGCTGATATTAATTAGGAGATGGAATATATAACATAAAATTGATTAAAACATATATTAATATATATTAATTTAGCATTTAGATTATTAAGATGCTTATAATTCATGTATTTTAATAAAACATGTCAATAATTTAACACATCTAACATGTTTCATATACAATACTAATTTACACAAAGATATAAACTACGTCATGTAGAATTTTTTTCAATATGATTTATTACAATATACAAGTGCATACGTGCATGCATATTCTCAGATTCATTTTCAGACAAACTCATAGCTCTTTCAAGGAACCATCATGTATATTGTTTACGTATCAATTCTGCAATAGTCGCCGCAATAGTTGCCGTATGTAATACTAATGACAGCGTATGTCCTCGATTTTAAAGGGACCTGTTCACAGATTGACGAATTGACAATTTACAAATTTTTGTCACAGATTCCAAAACATGGACCTTCATAAAGTAAAAAGTGCACGGATATGTATATGAATCAGATTGGCCCACTTGTTAGCGCGACTTGATCTTGAAGTCGAAGGTTTGTTCCCCGGCGGCGGCACTGTTTATGCTTTTTTTGTTATAATAGTTAATGTCTTTATTTCAGATGCTTTATTTGTTTCCTGTTTAGATATTTAATGGCATATTTAAAAAATACAAAAATAGGTAAACAAATCCCTTTAAGGTGTTATTTTCACCCATTTGTCCATATTACACATGTACAGTATATTACCACTTTACTACAGCGGTATAGTAGTCAAATGTCTTCGAAATATCTATCGCCTAACTACGGTGTCCTGTTAACATGATCGTAGTTTCGCGACTTCGACCTATGCTTATGAAAGGGCACAGACGCGCCGACACGATACGCTGACACGCCGACACGATACGCCGAAGCGCCGATACGATAGTCCGGAGCGCCGACACGATGCATCGAAGCGATATAAACGTCGTCTCTTTGTATCTTCGCCCAATTTTATAGCCATATATGAAACTTGCAACGATTACGACGTTTTTTTCACACCACTATGCTGATATCGGCAATACAAAGGTGTCTGATATCTTTTTTTATATCAGGTCACTAGCGTTTATATCAGTCAATGTTTGGAGGTACGTCATATTATTCGGAATCAACTATTAAGTCAACAGTTTCAGTAAAAATGAATCAGATTAAACAAAACAAACAATTTGATACCAAGAACGTATATAGTTTATTATTTTTTATTCATCATAAATCACAAAAACGTTATTTTTTAATATTCACATAAACCCGCACTTTGGTAGTGATATGACGTCATATATGGAACACAATAAATCATCCATACAAATTTATTTCAATACATTCATAATAAATGCACTAAAAGTCACTACACAGCATCAGTTTATGTTTAACCAAAAACATTATTACCAAAAATTTAACACACTATAGTCAAATACTATCAATATTGGCACGATCTTGGAAATGTCAATTTCAATACACAACTCCAAAATGGCGTCTCCAAACAATTTGGCGTTGTGTGTTCTCCGATGAAATTGATCGTTGCAATCCATTTCAGTTCGCATTTTCAGTATTTTATTAATGATCATGTGTGTAATCTATGTATTCGTAGTGAAAACAGTTCACTTATCATTTCGATATGTTAATAATACGTTATTATTAAGTCAACTTATAGAAATCCATAACTACATGTACGTGAACGTGTAAAAGTCGGCTCAGCAAAATCAGCGCCGCCCTTAGTTTTTAATATATAAAAATCAGCTCGTTTGGTGATATTTTACGAAAAATGTGGTGTGATAAATAGAAAAACAGGTTACTGCCTGGTCTTGTGTAATATATCAGGTTCGGCAAGCCTCGCCGTTATATTATTCTAAGCCTCACCTGATATATTACACAAGACCAGGCAGTAACCTGTTATTCTCTATATATCGCTTCGGCGTATCGTGTCGGCGCGTTGGCGCCGTTTCATAAGTACATGTCGAAGTCGCGAAATTACGATGTCATTTACAGGACACCGTACCAAACCGTTAAAATGCTTATTCAACATGCTTCTTCAAATATAAACTATAAGACAAAATGAGACTATGATTTTCATAGACAAAATTGACGATGTTGCTTGCCACCATCCAGAATCTTCTGTGCGTGTGTGCTTCATTCTGGTCTCAATAGGACATCCTAATTGAGTATTTGATATAAAATGTTTTGCTTCAATGGCAGAAAACTGCGTCCCTCATTTATGTTGAAAAGTTATACAAAACAATACAAAATACTGAAAATAGCAGAAAAGAACATATTTAAACAATAATATATTATCGAAAGACAGGTAAATAAGCATGTGTAAGTAAACGCTGTATTCTATCTATTACGTTACACAACGGCTCTGTCAATGCAGGTATAGATCGTACCGACGGTACCCGCTCGTTTGACGGGTGGGACGGCAAACCGGCCACCCTCGGAAGCGTAACGCCAACTAGTTTCTCACCGGTAAGGAACGTTGATCCCGCCACTGACCGTACCATCCTGGCCGCGAGTAACGCCAGCTCTTCGCAACTATTTCCAAATTTAGGGGCACTAGATAACGATTTTCAACAGGAACTAGAACGCGCCATTCAACAAGAAGTTCGCGAAATTAGACGGCGCGTCGCGGAACTGAACGACCAGATAATGAGGATACGAAATAGCACTGGCATGGATATAGCAAGTCCGCTGGTGGTCACGTTTCAATCCAGCCTCCCTTCGGAACAAACTCAAACACCCAACGTCCCGAGCGTGACGTCACCCGTTGCTTCCGTTTCGTCTTCTACGCCAACGCTCAGCCGAGGTTCCGCAGATTCAACGACACCAAACGAATTGGTTCCAGCAGAAGAGAATAAACCATCAACAAGCAGTCCAAATGACTGGGTCGACCCTAACGTGCATACAACGAACGCTGATATAGCTGATATACCTGTGGTAGTGGTGTTGCCCTCAAGGACTCCGTCAACGAGGACACACTCGCGGTCTCCTAATGACGAAGCAGTTTCCTCACTTACAGCATTGCAGACGCAACAGAATGGGCCTACACATGGATTGCTGACTTTTCATTCGTCCTCAGATACAAGACACACTGTACCAGATCTACAACAAGCGTCATCAAATACAAGACACACAGCACAAGACCTACACCAAACGTCCATAAATACAAGACACACTGTACCAGACCTACAACAAGCGTCCATAAATACAAGACTCACTTCGCAAGACCTGACTCAGGAACATCAGGTTTTCAAGGAAGCCCTACCCACAGTAGTTGTACGTAACGCACAGACCTCGGTAAGCGAACCAACTGCCGTAAATCTTGTAGACCAAACGCTCGACCTTCCGAGGGTCGTAGTGCGACACCGTGCACCAGGTCAACGTCATCGGCGACTGAGAAGGGAAATAAGCAGAGTCAAGGAGACAACACCTCGTGGGCGAAACAAACACACTCCCCATGTTTTCCAGTATGAGACGAGGGCAGGTACTCGCAGTAAGGTATCGGCACCGAACAGCTTCACTGGCGTTACTGGTACCGCTTTGGGTGTGCGGGGTATTATACTCAACACAGAGGACTCCTGTGTTCCACACTGGCCATGCTTCTCACTCTGCGGTCACGTGTGTATTATCATGTTTGTGTAAGGTACCGGCACCAAGTACACCCACAAGCGTTACGGACAGAACTTTCAGTATGCTATACTCTGCACAGATGATTTATAAATGTGGTCCTATGCTTTCACTCTGAGGTCACGTGTTTGGTGTCGCGTGTATTGTCACTATGGTCACGTTTTTATATGAAGTATCGGCACCAAGTACCTTCACTGCCGTCATACCTTTTAGTGTTTGGGATTTTGTAATGTATGCTTAGGACCCACGTGCCCAACACTGTCCATAATTCTCACTCTGCAATCACGTGTACGGTGTAACATGTGTACTGTCAGGTGTATTATTACTTTGGTCACGTTTGTGTAAGGTATCGGCACCAAGTACATTCACTGGTGACAGGGGCACAGCTTTCAGTATGTTGGATACTTTATTCTGCACAGAGGATCTATAGATATGATTCTATGCATGTCCCTCTGCTGTCACGTGTATGATGTCCCGTGTATTGTCACGTGTGTGTGAGGTCTTGGCACCAAGTACATTCACTGCAGTCAGTGGCAGAGCTTTAAGTATTGCACTCGACAACGAGGAGTCCTACGCCTTACGCCCACTTTTCTAATGACTAACTTTCCATCACGTGTTTGATCACATGTATAGTCACGTTAATTGTCACGTTCATGATCACGTTAATTGTCACGCGTATTGCCATGTTTATGTCAGGTGTTCATTGTCCATGCACGGCGTATAAACCCAGCGAATGGATGCGCGGAGTTTGTATAGTTGCTTGTGCAGACCATGTGTATATTACATTTCACTGTGTATCTGTTTAATTAATGCATGTACCATTGTTTATTGCAAATCGAACACTACGCTCTACTCCAGATACGTTAACTGTAGTTACCTAGCACACTATTTACATTAATAATTATATTACTGCAAACTTGTTATGATACCACCTGCATGTTTTCTATATGTTAGTTTTTTTTTTTGTTATTTTGAATTTAGATACTCAATTATGATCCTTCAACTGCTTTTTTTTTGCTAATTACGTATATATTAAAACATCTATTTCGTCACTACCCTCGCCAAGGATGTTTTGTTAACGTTGTTTTTTTTTTTGGTTTATCTGTTGGTCTTTTCACAACATTACGTAAAATAAACAGTGTGAATAGATTACCGGTATAACGAAATGTTCTGAGAAGGTTGCAATTTAAGGAATGGTTAGATTTTTGCGGTAATCCGGAATCAAACTGGATGCACGATTTTTTATTATGGGAAGATAATTGTGGCAAGGGGGGAAATCTAGTTGTATTATGATTTTTGGACGTAATGTCACTTTAATGTATAATGTTTTCCCAAAATTTGAAGGAAAAGGGATGTAACATACACTGGAAATGTCAATTGTTAAGTAGGTTATCTATCTAACCTTTCACCTGCGTCCTGTTCTGTTGCAGAGGGCGGGGTCGGGGGCGTGTTTGGACAGGCAGGCGGCCCGGGAGGCGCGGACGCTCCCTTCGCAGATCCGGTCACCGGACGGCCCATGCAGGTTATCCCGACAGGTGTCGCCACCGCGGTGAGACAGGCCAGGACCGGGGGACTGTTCGGCGGGGTGAGGACTGATAATATATGAGTCCATTGTTCTCAGTATAATAATTATATATGAACACTTTGTCTTAATTTAATAGTTATCTGTAAACAGTTTGTTGTTATATGAAATAAATAAAATAAATTTATGAACATTGTATGCAAAACATTGTCTACTAGCTGAACTAACTAAACTTACTTCATCGCTAATGCTCTTTTACCATATCCAGTTCCAAATGAATATCTTCTAAGTACAAAATTTCAAATAGGGGGCCTAAACTTTTTCAAATGAGAATCAATATTTACTTGTAAGGTATCAAGTGCTGCTTAAGAGAAAAAAAATCAAATCTATTTTATGGGAAAATCAATATTTTTGTAATTGCAATACAGTAAAAAGGAAGCGACTGTTGATTCTCTACCAGCCTAAAACATTTTAGTACAGAATGAAACAAATATAGACAAAGGGCATAAAATGATTTTAAGAAATATTTCTTAAGTCTTTGATAAGTGGCTTTAAGGATACGGGGTCAGGCATTGAGATATATTACAGTATTTTCAATAAGCCATTAGTTTTTAGAAAAAAAATACATTTAAGAATTGAATAGGTTTTTTTTGGCATTTCATCGGTGTATGAACAGTCGGGAAACTACGCCTAATTTGCATAAACGAAATGAAATGAAGAAAAATACTATTCAATTTTTTATAATTACAACCAAAAGTGGATATAAACTTTATTCTTAACAGTCTAAGGGCCGCAACTGACGTGTAGCCTCCGGCGTAGGAATCCCCGTTTTAGTTTCGGTTTCATTTTCGTCGAACGTCATTTCAAATATCTCGACAGACATTTCAAATCGCCGTGGATCATTTTGGAGTTGACTTTCTGGTAAAAAGTTAGTAAAAAATATTCCAATTTCCCAGTATGCGTTTATAATTTCATCGTCTGCAAAACCGGCAACTGATAGATCAGTCATTTTGTTTACGAAAGATGGTGTATACATCGTAAACGTTATCGCAAAACAATGAAGTCATTTCGCAAATAGCGAATGAAAATAAACATAGTAAAGCATTGTGCCCACCAGGTGTCGCTTCTCGCAACTAACCTTTGTGATTCCGCGCTGTGCATGATGGGTAAGCACTATATTCATATGGCGCCAAAAGAGCATGAGACGCTTCCCTTTTAACATTAGCAAAATCGTCAATTTTGTTCAGTGATTCTTTTTCTCAAACTCAAAGATGCATAGGCTATGGATCCTATATATTTAATCAATTTAACTACAAACTTTCGTTAATATTCAGTATTTGCATTTTCGGTTATAACCGTTTAATTTTAACTAAATACTCCATTCGTTGTCAGTGACGTCGCGCGATCAGATTCTCTTCGATTATCGAAAACAACTAAGAATCGAAAATTATTTCCGAAGTAGACAAAAAAAAACAAAAAAACATTAACGTGTGTACCTATTTGACAGAATAAATCATTATCATCAGTATAATATTTCGCCATCGTAAACTGTATGTTCATTTTTGTGTTTAGCGAGGGACTATTTAATTAATGTCATTTTAGGGGGTGATAATCGTAATAATATACACAAATATCATAACCTTTCGCATGTATAATTTACAGTTTAGATACCAATCTTACATGTTCAACCACGCGTGTATTTGTCTCTTTAAGGACGGCGGATTCCCGGATGGTCAACAAGGTAAATAGCTGGGTTTTGTTTTTATTTTTGTTTTTTACACCCACATCGGGTTAAATTACAAATAAAAATTTTATTGAGTGACTTTAATTCTACTGAATGTAAAAAGTAAAATAGTTGACACACAAATATGCTATATAGTCGATCTTAATGTTGAATTATATTTACAGGTTTTGGACAAGGAGGGGGTCAAGGTGAATTCGGAGCGGGTCAAGGTCAGAGGTTTGGGCAGGGAGGTGATGGCAACTTCGGAAGGGCCAACAATCAACCGGGCGAGTTCGGCCCTCAGAATGAGTTTGGACAACAGGGCGGTTTCGGACAAAATAATGGCTTTGGACAACAAGGTGGTTTTGGAACTAATATGTTGGGACCCCAAGGTGGATTTGGTCAACAGACAGACATTGGGCCACAAGGAGGCTTTGGGCCACAAGGGGGATTTGGGCCACAAGGAGGTTTGGGACCCCAAGGAGGTTTGGGACCCCAAGGAGGCTTTGGACCCCAAGGTGGATTTGGTCAACAGACAGACATTGGGCCACAAGGAGGCTTTGGGCCGCAAGGGGGATTTGGGCCACAAGGAGGTTTGGGACCCCAAGGAGGCTTTGGACCCCAAGGTGGATTTGGTCAACAAACAGAAGGAGGCTTTATGCCTCAAGGAGGTTTTGGGCCACAAGGAGGTTTTGCAACACAAGTAGGATTTGGGCCTCAAGGAGGATTCGGGCCTCAAGGAGGATTTGGGCAACAAGGGCTGGGTGGACTCCAAGTAGAAATCGGCCCGCAAGGTGGATTTGGGCCACAAGGAGCGCGTGGAACCCAAGCAGAATTTGGGCCGCAAGGAGGTTTCGGACCCCAAGGACCAAGCGGACCCCTAGGGGATTTCGGGCCGCAAGGAGGATTTGGGCCACAGGGAGGACTTGGTCCGCAGGGCCAAGGGGGAATCGGAGGACCACAGGGGTTCAATAATCAAGCAAATAATCAGCAAGGTTTTAACCAACAGAGAGGCTTCAACCAACAAGGCAACAATGCGCAAGGTTTTAATCAACAAGGAGGGTTTACCCAGCAGAACAATCAACCAAGCTTTATTAATCAGCAGGATTTCAACAGCGGGCAAGCTGGCATGGACAATTCCTTCAGACGTAAGTAGACTAAAGTAGCAGGAATTGACCAGTTGCAACATGTCGATCACGGATTTTGTTGACCAATTATAGGTTTTTATTTCAGTGGTAAATAATAGCACATAGCTGCATAATCCACTCAATTTACTTCAATTCCTTGGACAAACACAACTTTAGACAAACAGAAAGGCGGAGCGCTTTATGTTTTTGCAACTGGTCAATTGTATTCAATAGACAACTATATATTAGATATCGTTATTTATAGTGGTTGTTGTAGGTACTATACAGTCTTATATGAACACTAATAATATGTTCACTGTAGTCACCCTCGATAGTCATTCGAAAAGTGTGATTTTTTATGTCATAGGTATGACCTGCGTAAAAGCATTTTTATGTTATGGATGGTTTGTAAATATTACTTTTTCACAATCATGTTGATAAGATGTTTGAGGTAACGGCGACGATATAGCGAACTATATTAGTATACACGTATTGCACTAAATAAATTATTGCGCAACAAAGGATGTAGTTCAGGACAATGCCAAGTTGAATTATTTATATTAGAATCTGTCTCTTTGTTCGACACTTAATTAAAAAAGCTTTAACATTTAATTTTAGCAATATCTGAGTAGAACCAAACATCATTTGTTTAGTTCGTAAGAATTCGAGATAAAAACGTGTTCCTCGGGTTATTCAGATCAGCAAGTGACCAATACATGTAATAAATGGTTAAAGGGACTATGTCAACGAAAAGGGCCTCAAGGAGGTAATTTCTTTAAAATAATCTGAAATTATAATGTTCATAATGGCATATAGTAACGGTTAAATTAAGGTACATATAATGAGGAAAGGGTTTTCGCATTCTGAGATAAAAATCAATTTATAATATTGGTCTTGTTTGTTTGGCCTTTTTCATGTTTACATTTTGACGTCAGAATTGTGAGTATTTTGTATAACCATAGTTTATACACATTTGCTTACAAATTTCTTAACAGAGCAGAATAACGCAGTTGATTATCGGTAAAGCGCTGTCTACTGTCTTGTCTTCGTATGGCTCCTAAGTCGTGAGTTCGATATGCGCTTGGTGTCTTAATTTTTACAAACATGTTTGCTAGTTTGTTTTATCAAATATCTCATAATGTATAATTTATTTATTCGTTATTTAATGTACATGTCTTAGCATAGCGCATTTCTATCATATTACATTACTTATAGTATCATAGGAAATTTTTCGTTGACTTAGTCCCTTCAATTTGTTTGGTACAGTATATTTTCATGAAAAAAAAACATTTCGTGAAAAGTTTCATGTTTCGCGATAGGTTACGAGAGTTCGAAAAAAAATCAAATAATCTCAAGAAGTAGTCTGCATTTATAGGACTGCTTCCTTGATAATCAGAAAATAGTTTAACGAAAACAGCCAAAATGTTTTTCGAAAGTTTCACGGTCCAGTTTTGCGAAAACGTGTTAAATGTTCATGTAAAATTAACTGATTATGTGTGTATTTTTGTATGCAGAAGTATGTCACTATATTAAGAATATTCCTCTGATATTTTACTTTCTTTTCTCGCGTATATATATGTTTTTATACATTATTTAAAAATGATATTCTCTCGTAAAAATAATAACGTACACGAAAGCGATCGTTTGTACTTACTGATAATTTTATGTTCTGAATCAAACCTATGTTGTGATTTTTTTTTTTTTTTTTTTTTCATTAAAAACATACATGTAACAACTCAACGATGAAACGACCTTCTGATTACCGTAATTTGAATCAATGAATACGAAAGATTTCATTGCTTCTGATAAAAAAATGGAATAAATACTTCATGTAAAATACTTTGATATATCAAATTTTAACAATATTACCGTTTTATAGCGTTTTGTTTTCCCTGACATTTTTCAGCGCAGCAAGGATTTATCAGCCAAGCAGGCCAGAGTAGCTCTATTTCCGCTTCCGGTTAGAAGTTTTGGTGTTGTAATTCACGTTTAACTAACCACCATAACAACATGTATGCCATCGTCTAAACCTTCAGGCGTAGAAAATAAGTTGTTTCCGATTACAAACAACCCTAAACGTTTTTTTTGCCTATCGATCATTAACTTTTTCTGATTTTCGGTCAAAATAGCAGTTTTCGATTATGCGCGGCTTTTCGGTAGTTCATATTTTCAAAAAGTAATTTTCAAACACATTGTAAAATGTATTTTTCTATGACCTTATTTATAGATTAGGTAGTTTTTTTTATGGTAGGCTTTTAAACATTTTACATGCAGTCCAATATACCTAAACTGTGTGGTGATTATGCCGCGAAGAAAAAAACTCTAGATTTTGTTGGAGATGTAAGCAGAAACAATTTGTTTGGCCTAACGACAACGACTTTTCTTAGAGCTACTAGTATTCACTCCGTTCATTCATTACAGTGGTCGCAATGGCCCGCTGTGTGTGATATATATTTTTGTCAGACTGTGAAAGAATATTTATGTTAATTGCCCAAAATAAGTTGCGGTTTTATAAATGTTTGAACTAAAGAGATTATGCTTATTGCTCGAAATGAGGCGTGTCGTGGGAAACCAGGGCTTAATGCATGTGCGTAAAGTGTCGTCCCTGATCAGCCTGTGCAGTCCGCACAGGCTAATCCAGGACGGCACTTTCCGCTTTTATGTAATTTTCTGTTTCGAAATAGTCTCTTCTAAACATAAATCCGCTGAAGGCAGAAAGTGTCGTCCTGGTGCTAATCCGGGACGACAATACGCACATGCATTAAGCATAATTTTCCCACGACAAGACTCAAATAAAGTTATTTTGCTATCTACAAGTATACAGTGTTAGCAAAATTAACGGCGTTTTCTTTGTGACTGCGTGGCATTGGTCGCGACAATGTTGGGGAGAGGGGAGTGAAGTGTATATTTCCAGTTTTACAAATAAAAACTGACAATGGAGACTAGCTATGCAAATCTACTTGCATCGTGCGAGGATAGTGCATCTGGACACGTGACAAAACTGGCCGAAATACGATAGCGTGTAACGTGTAACATGGTTATAAAAAAAGAACAACAAACACACACACAATTTTCAACTATCACCCGTATACTTAATAGTAGTTGGTATTTGTACTAAAGTTTCCAGTTGCTATGGTAACGGAGACGCATGCAGAGGAGAGGTGCCAGTGGTGGAGGTTTGTTACACGTGTACGCTACATAAAATAAGACTCATTTGCCTTCTGAATTTGAACAGCTTTTAAAAGCAAGAGGTGCGTTGAATATGAGACATTAACGTCGCAGTAACGTGGCGTAATGGAACGGTGTCCGCTTGAGATCGAGAGTTCGATTCCTACATGCGGAGCCTTCGAATGATCTTTCTCAAAAGACCCCAAGAACTGGTTCTACCCAGGAAACGGACTCGAACGTGTTTCAATAAGCCTAGGGCGTTCGACACAATCGAGTTAAAACACACGTGTTTAAACTAAAAGTTAAATAACATAAAGCACATCGAATTGTCGACAACAATTATGTTGAATACCGGTACATCTTTTGTATAAATGATATACTCAACAAACTATGCCGATAATTCAAAAGGTACGTAGTAATTTGCCTAATGTCCAAAATCATGATTTCGCTAGTATGTAACCCTTTATTCCCTACCTTATGCAAGCGTCTACATTGGTAACATTGTCTATAGCGTGTTTATTGATAATTATTTAATGCGACGTTTAGTGGACAGCCGACGTCGCCAGCGTTCATGTTGTTGTATATTTATTACGAGATACGCATGCGTTTCGTTCATCTTTACCATCCACGTAGCTACAGTTTGTAACAAGAATATCTGTAAAACTGATGGAAGCTCCTTAATACGCTTTGTCAAGCAATATAAAAGCACATATAATGGCAGAAATAGTAAAATGAATAAATATCACTAGAACTGCAGGACCGAATCTGACATCAAAATTTACTGTATGTGAGAATACCACACCAATACTAGTGATGCAACGGGTATTCGAAATATCCGATCGGGTCGAATCCATTTTAAGATTCGCGGTTCCGTCAGCGGCTTGAAATTTCGGATCGGATCCAGATCCAAATAAAGTTTTAAATAACAAACAGTTCCATTACAATTATCGCTATTGTTTTTCTACCGTTTGGCAGGAAAGTTAAACTCAATTAAAGCACGAATACAAACCTATACATAACTTTTTTGTTCATTAGCAACGTTTTAAAAGAGATCGCTGGTGTTTAAGTACAATAAAATTCTTTGCACCCTTACGGTTGAATTTTATACAAAAATGGAAATCGTCACCTACTTTTGTAAACATATTATATTTTTTATTATTTATAGGAAATTCACTTTTTGGCAAATGTGGACCCTTTATGCAAATTCTCATAGTATATTTGTATGTCATATTTGTATTTCACATGGAAATCCTCACGTTTGCAAAAATATGTTGTCAAAATGTGTTTGCGTAAATACTATGGTACCGCACATAGTAACGATTTTGTTGTACTAAGAATTGTGCTTGCTAAAGGTAAGAAAATTGAAATATGAACAATTATTGCATTGTTAAACAGGAAAAAGTAAGTTTTAGAATATTATTTTTCACTGCCAAAACTGTGAAACTGTCCCTTTAAGTAAATATTTTTCAAATATAGTGTTGTGCATATGCACCATCTTTATAAACAAGGGAATTCAAATCGCACCTGTATTATAATGATGTATTGATATGTAGAGGGTGATATAAGGAGTTATTCTGATATCTTTTACATTTTAGCTGATATTGGAGCTAGCGGAAGTAGCTCCGTGACGACCGGAAGTGGTTCTGGAGCCGGGGGAGGGCCGGATCTGGTTGTGCTGCAGATGGAAGACCTCCGGGACCCGAACAACTTGCCTGCCATCATCAGAACTCTGTCCAACATAGCCGGGGTCCAGCCAGGCACATTTACTCCGTAAGAAGAAAACGTATCACGTATATTAAGGGTGGTAATCCATGCGCGCACATTTAAAAATAAAAAACGCTGACAGCGTAGAAAGACTGTTGGCAACAAAAGAAACAAAAAGCAAGTGAATTATGTGTGCATTTTTACTAAAAAGGAAAAATTTGCCTGAATGAAGTTCAATTTCCCACATTTTAACTTGATAATATGGCTTTGTATTCAATAGTATACGACATCATAACACATTACTTTGTTAGTGACGAACAATTAGTTTTCAAGCTAATTATCTAATGCAAGCAGAATTATACACATGCCAGTTTATAAGTAAATCAACAACGAGTCATGCAGAATAACCGATGAAGCGTGGTTGTTAGGAGCATCGATTGTCAGATATTCGTAGCCTACCGAGTCATCAGTACATTGTAGTAATTTGTCATCAAAATATTCAGAAAAAATATCGGTAACTTGAAATAACACATTCGCAACAAGTAAAAAACAACCGATGTAGCGCATTAATTTAGTGATCTTAATCACGGACTCACAGGTGACGTTTTCGGTTACATACTAGTAAATAGCAAGAACGTCATTAGTTTGACGTATTATTTTTAATAAATTTCCTTTTTTTGAAACTGTTATTGTAATATACACATTATAATAAACATGACATAAATTATCTTAAATAATTAAAAGGCCAGAAATCAGGCTGGAATTTTTGCTGTTTTGAAGGACGCATTCAGGTTTCATTTTATTGACTCGTGTCCTGCAAAGAAAAGAAGTAGTTTTTCACGATACCGGTTTTGGAAATTACCCTCTCAAAAGACCGTTGGCTTCGCCAACAGTCTAAAAATCGACATACAGGGGACGGCTATGTAATATTTTTATAGCGCAAAGCACGATCCCCCCCCCCCCCCGTCCTCTGTTCCGGAACAAATGCACTTTTTTGTAACAAAACGCGATCTTATTTTTCCAGGACAATGTAGATGGGCAGCCACGGCTACGAAATTCATGTAAATCAGACGATTTCTGGGAGCGTTTGAAGAAAAATATTTCAACTACGTCTGTTACTCGTATATACAACTAGCGGACTTAGGACGTATACAAATACATGATTCTTGTTTATAACTAAGCAGCATATGTGTAATGTGATGATGTGTTGACTGTTCAATTGAATTTATCCAGTCCGCATATACCAGTTTTCAAAAACAAACTATTTCATTGTAATAAAAATTCTGAAATCATTGTAATGAATGTTTCAAAAAAGGACATCAACAACTTCCATATGCGAATATTCAAAGTGTTTTTTTTATCCTACTCGATACATTTTATTGCTACGATGTTTTGTTTGAACTGTTAGAGATGATATTCGTAATGCATTGTGTATAATAAATGTAGTACATGTACATAAATATGTGTATAACAGTAATACTTTTTCACCACCGAAAAGTCCATATTTGATATACATAAAAGAACAGAAAACCAAGACAATTCTTTCACGTCGAACAAAAGCATGTTCTTTTGTTGGCCACTTTTTCTGTGTTCACTATTTCTGTTTTTGTTACAACAGCAGTCGAATTCTTTGGCGTTCAACACGGTCACGTTCTTTTATTTTTGCAAATATGTCTATGTATTTTTTGTAACTATAACTCTGCTAACAACAATGTGTTTATTGTGTTCCCAACGACAGCCAGTTGAACGGCCCTGCGTGACTGTCGCATCATATGACATCTAGAGGCGTTAAAAGTCATGCACCGCTATCGCTGACAGTTTTATTTCACGCCTGTTACTACTGACCAGGAAGAAAACACCTCACTGACCAATGATCTTCACAGAATCGTAAAAAATGATATCTAGATTACATCTACGCAGATGTAGACTAAATTTCGGGCCGTCGATGCTCTTTTTAACTACAAACATGTATTCATTGTAGTGTGGATATGGTTACATCTTTAGTAAAAGTTTATCATCTAACCGACCGAAAGCACGTTTGTTATACGCATATGTCATGGAACTCTAATACATTATTATTTATTTATTGCAGTTAATGGAAAAAAAACAAAAGAATTCTTTGACCGAAATAAGGGACGAAATTTTGCCTATCAATTCTACTATTAAATTGTGAATGTACGATCTTTCATATCAATTATGTTCCAAAAAACAAGATAAAATTGACAATATAACTTGAAAGCAAAAAAAACAACAACAAAAAACAACATAAACATGACGAAAGAAACATTTCAATATGGAATAAATCAACAAGTGCCTGTGTCGAGTTTTTGCATCGTTTATTAGTGTTGTGTAACCTAAACCAACTGTCTAGTCAACGTATATACATGAATCCGCTTGTACCGACTAAACTGACTATTTTTGATGCAAACTATCAACTTGTGCGTTTAAAAGCAATGTTTGTTCTTAACGTTTATTTCATTTTGACTAGAAATATATGTTAATTAACTTTATTTGGTTAATTTTATTTATGCCACTATATCTGTTGTAAGAGCGTACATACCGGTTCACACTTTAACACCACAAATGTATTTACTGTACAAACTTCGCATTTGTTGTTGTATAGATATTGGGTAGCAACCCAGAAACATCTTAAGTAAAATGTTATTATTAACTTATAAATACGTAATCATGATTTTGCTTAAGTTTTTCATTACATGTATGTAATGACGTTGTGTTTAGCGTTTATCTGTGCTGTATGATGCACTTGTGAATATTTTCCCCCGGGAGAGGGGAGCGGCGGGCAAACCCAGGGGAATTTGACTAATTGTATGTTGGGGTTTTTAATTTACCGCCCTAGGATCAAACATTTTTGTTTAAATCCCCTCAATGGGGAATTCTTAATTGGTGTATCAAATATTACCGGGATCGAAACTCTGAACAAAGTCTATTTCCCTGGACCCGGAATCATTCGGCGTGTCAATTTCCCGCCTGTCGGGAATTGCTTTCAGCCTAAGGTGCCGTTTATGTCCGCCGCTCCACCCCCCCCCCCCCACCCCACCCCACTGGGAGAATATATTTCTAGGTGCATTAATGAGATTCAACAATTGGCATGTACTTTTATATAATATGACATCAGAAAATTTGAAACTGAAGTGAAAATATGTTACGAAAATCGAACGATGTTTATGGACTATTCTATGACAACGAGTTCGATATACTCACTGAGACGCGTGACATCAAGTGCTGGTTCTAGCAAGACAAGAGGGCCATGATGGCCCAAAGCGCTCACCTGAGAACTGGTACAGATGAAGACAGGTTGTTGTGACAGGTTTGAAAATTAAGGTATCTGAACAATACGCAGAGGGGGATAGGATCAATTTTTATGTAAAACATCGCTTAGTGCAATGGGCTAACTAAAGTATAAGTTGGGTAGTGGATGTGCGTCTTTTTTTGCTAATGGTTCTCAAATCATTTTTGTCGATATTCTTACCTGACCCTTTTTCATTTAGTCATTGACAATTCTGGAAAATGCAGAAACTGTAGATTTTGATGTCTTTTTCGCAAACAGTTTTGGAGAACTAGTTGCAATGCGATAATTGCGGTGGCTGTGCTATAAGGTAAAGTTTTGCTTTTTCTTTGATAATTTTCTGTCCAAAGATGATAAATGATGTTAATGCAGGCTCTGAATACATCAACGTAGCATGTGCAAATAACTGCATGCAGGTCTTGCAACTGTTAGAAATCAAATTTTATCATTCAATTTTTATGGTCATGCGCAAACTGTGTAAGTTCGGTCAACTTTGAATCAAAAATCGTGTGTGCAAGCCAATCATTTAAAACTTGTTGATGTTTTTTTCCAAACACAAGGGGCAATAACTCAGTTTTTTTTCTGGCTCGAACATGCTTATATTCGACTTCACCTGTAGTCTTATGTTCATATTTTCTGGCTCGAACATGCTTATATTCGACTTCACCTGTAGTCTTATGTTCATAGACAAACTGTACACGATTGGTGAAGACTGGATGAAAAATGAAGTCTCTATCCTGAATAATGGCCATGTTTGCATATTTTTTCACAAACAAAGGGCAATAACGGGTGTTTATGGTCCGATATTGCTTATATTCGACTTCACCTTTAATCGTATTGTCATATACAAACTGTGCAAGATTGGTGAAGATTGGATGAAAAATGAAGTCTCTATCCTGAATAATGTCCATTTTTGCATATTTTTTCACAAAGGGCAATAACTCTGGTGTTTCTGGTCCGATCTTGCTTATATTCGACTTCAACTGTAATCTCATGATGATAGACAAACTGTGAAAGATTGGTAAAGATGAGAAGAAAAATAAAGTCTATGTCTTCAATAATGTCCATTTTTGTATATATTCATTTTTAATTAACAAAGGGCAATAACTCTGGTGTTTGAAACACGATCTGGCCCATATTTGGCGTCTGCTGAGATCTGATGGTCATACATAAACTGTGAAATTTTGGTTAAGATTTGGGTTAAGATTGGACGGAAAATAAAGTCTATACGTTGGAAAAGGGCATGTTTGCAGTAACAATCCCATCCGAGATTTTATGGTCATACACAAACTGTGCAAGTAAGGTCAAGATTGAATACAAAAATGTAGTCTTATCGCGATAACGGTCCACATTGTTGACGGCATACGGACAACGGACGACGCCGGAGAGGTTCCCTATACCAATAGCGATCCCTATACCATTAACGTCGCAGTAACGTGGCGTAATGGAATGATGTCCGCTTGAGATCGAGAGTTCGATTCCTACATGCGGAGCCTTCGAATGATCTCTCTCAAAAGACCCCAAGAACTGGTTCTACCCAGGAAACGGACTCGAACGTGTTTCAATAAGCCTAGGGCTTTCGACACAATCGAGTTAAAACACACGTGTTTAAACTAAAAGTTAAATAACATAAAGCACATCGAATTGTCGACAACAATTATGTTGAATACCGATACATCTTTTGTATAAATGATATACTCAACAAACTATGCCGATAATTCAAAAGGTACGTAGTAATTTGCCTAATTTCCAAAATCATGATTTCGCTAGTATGTAACCCTTTATTCCCTACCTTATGCAAGCGTCTACATTGGTAACATTGTCTATAGCGTGTTTATTGATAATTATTTAATGCGACGTTTAGTGGACAGCCGACGTCGCCAGCGTTCATGTTGTTGTATATTTATTACGACATACGCATGCGTTTCGTTCATCTTTACCATCCACGTAGCTACAGTTTGTAACAAGAATATCTGTAAAACTGATGGAAGCTCCTTAATACGCTTTGTCAAGCAATATAAAAGCACATATAATGGCAGAAATAGTAAAATGAATAAATATCACTAGAACTGCAGGACCGAATCTGACATCAAAATTTACTGTATGTGAGAATACCACACCAATACTAGTGATGCAACGGGTATTCGAAATATCCGATCGGGTCGAATCCATTTTAAGATTCGCGGTTCCGTCAGCGGCTTGAAATTTCGGATCGGATCCAGATCCAAATAAAGTTTTAAATAACAAACAGTTCCAGTACAATTATCGCTATTGTTTTTCTACCGTTTGGCAGGAAAGTGAAACTCAATTATAGCAACAATACAAACCTATACATAACTTTGTTGTTCATTAGCAACGTTTTAAAAGAGATCGCTGGTGTTTAAGTACAATAAAATTCTTTGCACCCTTACGGTTGAATTTTATACAAAAATGGAAATCGTCACCTACTTTTGTAAACATATTATATTTTTGATTATTTATAGGAAATTCACATTTTGGCAAATGTGCACCCTGTATGCAAATTCTCATAGTATATTTGTATGTCATATTTGTATTTCACATGGAAATCCTCACGTTTGCAAAAATATGTTGTCAAAATGTGTTTGCGTAAATACTATGGTACCGCACATAGTAACGATTTTGTTGTACTAAGAATTGTGTTTACTAAAGGTAAGACAATTGAAATATGAACAATTATTGCATTGTTAAACAGGAAAAAGTCAGTTTTAGAATATTATTTTTCACTGCCAAAAACTGTGAAACTGTCCCTTTAAGTAAATATTTTTCAAATATACTTCGAAATGCACGGCCTGTTGTGCATATGCACCATCTTTATAAACAAGGGAATTCAAATCGCACCTGTATTATAATGATGTATTGATATGTAGAGGGTGATATAAGGAGTTATTCTGATATCTTTTACATTTTAGCTGATATTGGAGCTAGCGGAAGTAGCTCCGTGACGACCGGAAGTGGTTCTGGGGCCGGGGAAGGGCCGGATCTGGTTGTGCTGCAGATGGAAGACCTCCGGGACCCGAACAACTTGCCTGCCATCATCAGAACTCTGTCCAACACAGCCGGGGTCCAGACAGGCACATTTACTCCGTAAGAAGAAAACGTATCACGTATATTAAGGGTGGTAATCCATGCGCGCACATTTAAAAATAAAAAACGCTGACAGCGTAGAAAGACTGTTGGCAACAAAGAAACAAAAAGCAAGTGAATTATGTGTGCATTTTTACTAAAAAGGAAAAATTTAACTGAATGAAGTTCAATTTCCCACATTTTAACTTGATAATATGGCTTTGTATTCAATAGTATACGACATCATAACACATTACTTTGTTAGTGACGAACAATTAGTTTTCAAGCTAATTATCTAATGCAAACAGAATTATACACATGCCAGTTTATAAGTAAATCAGCAACGAGTCATGCAGAATAACCGATGAAGCGTGGTTGTTAGGAGCATCGATTGTCAGATATTCGTAGCCTACCGAGTCATCAGTACATTGTAGTAATTTGTCATCAAAATATTCAGAAAAAATATCGGTAACTTGAAATAACACATTCGCAACTAGTCAACAACAACCGATGTAGCGCATTAATTTAGTGGTCTTAATCAAGGACTCACAGGTGACGTTTTCGGTTACATACTAGTAAATAGCAAGAACGTCATTAGTTTGATGTATTATTTTTAATAAATTTCCTTTTTTTGAAACTGTTATTGTAATATACACATTATAATAAACATGACATACATTATCTTAAATAATTAAAAGGTCAGAAATCAGGCTGGAATTTTTGCTGTTTTGAAGGACGCATTCAGGTTTCGTTTTATTGACTCGTGTCCTGCAAAGAAAAGTAGTAGTTTTTCACGATACCGGTTTTGGAAATTACCCTCTCAAAAGACCGTTGGCTTCCGCCAACAGTCTAAAAATCGACATACAGGGGACGGCTATGTAATATTTTTATAGCGCAAAGCACGATCCAGCCCCCCCCCCCCCGTCCTCTGTTCCGGAACAAATGCACTTTTTTGTAACAAAACACGATCTTATTTTTCTAGGACAATGTAGATGGGCAGCCACGGCTACGAAATTCATATAAATCAGACGATTTATGGGAGCGTTTGAAGAAAAATATTTCAACTACGTCTGTTACTCGTATATACAACTAGCGGACTTAGGACGTATACAAATACATCATTCTTGTTTACAACTAGTCTAAGCAACATATGTGTAATGTGATGATGTGTTGCCTGTTCAATTGAATTTACCCAGTCCGCAGATACCAGTTTTCAAAAACAAACTATTTCATTGTAATAAAAATTCTGAAATCATTGTAATGAATGTTTCAAAAAAGGACATCAACAACTTTCTTATGCAAATATTCAAAGTGTTTTTTATCCTACTCGATACATTTTATTGCTACGATGTTTTGTTTGAACTGTTAGAGATGATATTCGTAATGCATTGTGTATAATAAATGTAGTACATGTACATAAATATGTGTATAACAGTAATAATTTTTCACCACCGAAAAGTCCATATTTGATATACATAAAAGAACAGAAAACCAAGACA
Source organism: Congeria kusceri (assembly GCA_027627225.1). Classification (NCBI taxonomy): domain Eukaryota; kingdom Metazoa; phylum Mollusca; class Bivalvia; order Myida; family Dreissenidae; genus Congeria; species Congeria kusceri. The sequence continues at coordinate 28,347,326 of CM051037.1, forward strand.
ATGGCAAAATTATTTGGCGTCGAACAAAAGCATGTTCTTTTGTTGGCCACTTTTTCTGTGTTCACTATTTCTGTTTTTGTTACAACAGCAGTCGAATTCTTTGGCGTTCAATACGGTCACGTTCTTTTATTTTTGCAAATATGTCTATGTATTTTTTGTAACTATAACTCTGCTAACAACAATGTGTTTATTGTGTTCCCAACGACAGCCAGTTGAACGGCCCCGCGTGACTGTCGCATCATATGACATCTAGAGGCGTTAAAAGTCATGCATCGCTATCGCTGACAGTTTTATTTCACGCCTGTTACTACTGACCAGGAAGAAAACACCTCACTGACCAATGATCTTCACAGAATCGTAAAAAAATGATATCTAGATTACATCTACGCAGATGTAGACTAAATTTCGGGCCGTCGATGCTCTGTTTAACTACAAACATGTATTCATTGTAGTGTGGATATGGTTACATCTTTAGTAAAAGTTTATCATCTAACCGACCGAAAGCACGTTTGTTATACGCATATGTCATGGAACTCTAATACATTATTATTTTTTTATTGCAGTTAATGGAAAACACAAAGAATTCTCTGACCGAAATAAGGGACGAATTTTTGCCTGTCAATGCTACTATTAAATTGTGAATGTACGATCTTTCATATCAATTATATTCCAAAAAACAAGATAAAATTGACAATATAACTTGAAAGCAAAAAAAAAACAACATAAACATGACGAAAGAAACATTTCAATATGGAATAAATCAACAAGTACCTGTGTCGAGTTTTTGCATCGTTTATGTTAGTGTTGTGTAACCTAAACCAACTGTCAAGTCAACGTATATACATGTTATCCGCTTGTACCGTCGAAACTGACTATTTGTGATGCAAACTATCAATTTGTGCGTTTAAAAGCAATGTTTGTTCTTAACGTTTATTTCATTTTGACTAGAAATATATGTTAATTAACTTTATTTGGTTAATTTATGCCACTATATCTGTTGTAAGAGCGTACATACCGGTACACACTTTAACACCACAAATGTATTTACTGTACAAACTTCGCATTTGTTGTTGTATAGATATTGGGTAGCAACCCAGAAACATCTTAAGTAAAATGTTATTATTAACTTTTAAATACGTAATCATGATTTTGCTTAAGTTTTTTATTACATGTATGTAATGACGTTGTTTAGCGTTTATCTGTGCTGTATGATGCACTTATGAATATTTTCCCCCGGGAGAGGGGAGCGGCGGGCAAACCCAGGGGAATTTGACTAATTGTATGTTGGGGTTTTTAATTTACCGCCCTAGGATCAAACATTTTTGTTTAAATCCCCTCAATGGGGAATTCTTAATTGGTGTATCAAATATGACCGGGATCGAAACTCTGAACAAAGTCTATTTCCCGGGACCCGGAATCATTCGGCGTGTCAATTTCCCGCCTGTCGGGAATTGCTTTCAGCCTAAGGTGCCGTTTATGTCCGCCGCTCCACCCCCCACCCCACTGGGAGAAAATATTGCTAGGTGCATTAATGAGATTCAACAATTGGCATGTACTTTTATATAATATGACATCTGAAAATTTGAAACTGAAGTGAAAATATGTTACGAAAATCGAACGATGTTTATGGACTATTCTATGACAACGAGTTCGATATACTCACTGAGACGAGTGACATCAAGTGCTGGTTCTAGCAAGACAAGAGGGCCATGATGGCCCAACGCGCTCACCTGAGAACTGGTACAGATGAAGACCATACTGTTGACAGGTTTGAAAATTAAGGTATCTGAACAATACGCAGAGAGGGAAAGGATCAATTTTGATGTAAAACATCGCTTAGTGCAATGGGCTAACTAAAGTATGAGTTGGGTAGTGGATGTGCGTCTTTTTTTGCTAATGGTTCTCAAACCATTTTTCTCGACATTCTTACCTGACCCTTTTTCATTTAGTCATTGACAATTCTGGAAAATGCAGAAACAGTAGATTTTGATGTCTTTTTCGCAAACAGTTTTGGAGAACTAGTTGCAATGCGATAATTGCGGTGGCTGTGCTGTAAGGTAAAGTTTTGCTTTTTCTTTGATAATTTTCTGTCCAAAGATGATAAATGATGTTAATGCAGGCTCTGAATACATCAATGTAGCATGTGCAAATAACTGCATGCAGGTCTTGCAACTGTTACAAATCAAATTTTATCATTCAATTTTTATGGTCATGCGCAAACTGTGTAAGTTTGGTCAACTTTGAATAAAAAATCGTGTGTGCAAGCCAATCATTTAAAACTTGTTGATGTTTTTTCCAAACATAAGGGGCAATAACTCTGTGTTTTTTCTGGCTCGAACATGCTTATATTCGACTTCACCTGTAGTCTTACGTTCATAGACAAACTGTTCACGATTGGTGAAGATTGGATGAAAAATGAAGTCTCTATCATGAATAATGGCCATTTTTGCATATTTTTTTCACAAACAAAGGGCAATAACTGGTGTTTCTGGTCCGATATTGCTTATATTCGACTTCACCTTTAATCGTATTGTCATAGACAAACTGTACAAGATTGGTGAAGATTGGATGAAAAATGAAGTCTCTATCCTGAATAATGTCCATTTTTGCATATTTTTTCACAAACAAAGGGCAATAACTCTGGTGTTTCTGGTCCGATCTTGCTTATATTCGACGTCAACTGTAATCTCATGATGATAGACAAACTGTGAAAGATTGGTGAAGATTAGAAGAAAAATGAAGTCTATGTCTTCAATAATGTCCATTTTTGTATATATTCATTTTTAATTAACAAAGGGCAATAACTCTGGTGTTTGAAACACGATCTGGCCCATTTTTGGAGTCTGCTGAGATCTGATGCTCATACACAAACTGTGACATTTTGGTTAAGATTGGACGGAAAATAAAGTCTATACGTTGGAAAAGGGCATTTTTGCACTTTTTTGCATGAAAAAGGGGCAACAACTCTGGTGTTACTGGTGTGATCTGACCCAGTAACAATCCCATCCGAGATTTTATGGTCATACACAAACTGTGCAAGTAAGGTCAAGATTGAATTTTAAAAATGTAGTCTTTATCGAGATAACGGTCCAAATTGTTGATGGCATACGGACGACGCCGGAGAGGTTCCCTATACCAGTAGCTCACCGAGCACTTCGTGCTCAGGTGAGCTAAGAAGCAACAGATGCTGTCACACCGACAGATTTTCTTTAAAATTTGCACAAACATGCGTCAATGTATCCTAAAACTAAAACATTCTTAATAAATAAGGGCCCGGAAATATTCGGTTTTTAATACGGTACCTGTCGAAGCCCTTTTTTCAGTTTGTGTGACTAGCAATGTGGAATTATGTAAAGCGTTAACATTCCAACAAGGATGGAGCTTTTTAAGTGAATCTTATTTTTAAAGTTTCGTTTGGCAAATACAAGTGCAGTTTCACGATAAGACGCGCTTTATCTACCATTTAAAAACGACTTTTAATGGACGCTTAACCAGGTTAATTATGCATTTAATATGCCTGCGAAAACATCAATAAATAATGAAATATACGAATACATTTTGTTCCAAACGAAAAATTTTGTTAAAAAATCCCACATGCATGCGTCATTATATACCGATACTAACACTAACTAACTAAAACTAACTAAAATAGGGGTCACTGGCCTTGTTCCGGAAATATTGGGTTTTGAATACGGTACCTGTCGAAGCCCTTCTTCCAGTTTGGATTTTTATCAATGTTTTAAGTATATAGGAGAGCTTTTTTTCAAACAAGGTTATGGTTCTTTCAACTGATACGTTTTAACATGTCTTGTTTGGCAATATACAAGTGTACGTTAATAATAAAAAACGCTCTACCTACATTTATTGTTAAAATGATGAATTTGATTTGGACATTTCAGTAGGTCAAGTGGGTATTAAATTATAATAATGTTTTCTGAAACGCCATTTTTATCAAATGCATCAATATATTTTGTTCTTAACGACAGATTTTCTTAAAATTTCGCACATACATACATCAATGTATACTTACTGAAAACATTCATAAAACTCATGGGTTACCGAACAAGTTTGGGAAATATTGGACGTTAAATAGGGTACCTGTGTAGCATTTATAATGTGTCGTTTTAACATTGTTTACGTAAACATCACATCGAGATATTTCATGAATTTTCTGAACTGATTTTTTTGGAAATACATTGTGTAAGTGTGCTTTGATTATTGTATATGTTCTATGAACTTTTACTATTAAAACAATGTGTTTGAATGAACATTGGCGATGGTCAAATACGAGCATGTACCGAATATACCTTTTGAAACATCAAAATACTTTGATGACCAAATGTAAGAATGTAATAAGTTCCAAATCTCAGATTGTCTTCGAACCTGGCTTAGACATGTGTCAATGGTATACCAAAACTAAAACAGTCATAAAAAGTATGGGCCACCGTGCTTGTTTGGGAAATAGCGGACACTGAACATGTTAGCTGGTGAACCTTTTTATCATTCACGCTACGTCTTCAAAGTGTAAATTTTCAAAAGATGGGTTGACAATATATGTAGATTTTAAATTGGTTTCAGATTTGTTGACAGTATGTAAGGATATTGTGATAAATGACACACTACATAAACACTAACCATTGACTGGAACTTATAGACTTACAAAGATATACATTTATCGATTGAAATTAGTATATTGGAACCTATATACATGAAGAAAAAATGAAGCAAAAGGAGAAATTAACCCAGTTATTTCCTTTTTGTTGCGAAGGTCTTTAAAAGCAAATTTGTTTTTAAACAAAACAAATCGTTTGTAAATGTTGACAACCAAACAGAGTGCACATTCTAATTTTGCAACAAATATTGTAAACTCCGCCCGGCCATTGGTAAAATATTGAAATGTCCAGTCATACTTTTGGCAAGCGTTTTGCAAGCTTTACTTATGTGCAAACTAGGTTAGAACTAAACACGTGGAGTGACTGGATAACGCATTAATTAGGTTGTCATATGACAGACACTTGTGTAAATGTCTATTGCACCGGTATGGTCAAGTCACACCAGACTATGCGAAAGGCTTATGTCCTCATTCCTTATAATACATACGTGACACAAGAGGGCCAAAGTGGCCCTGGGTCGTTCACCTGAGTTTAATGAATCATAACGGCTTGTAAACTTGTATATATATATTGACCCAAGAAACATTTTTGTGAAATGGTTTCAAAATCCTGCGAGCGGTTATATATTTTCAAGGTTTTCAATCAAGCCATATAAGGAGAACTACTCCGCTCCATGACACCCATGTTGTTTTTTAACCAATCATTATAAATTGAAGGAATTTGGTACAGGGCCAACCAAGGAACATTTCAGTGAAATTATTTTGAAACCCAACCAGTGGTTTCTGACAAGATTTTTAAAGTTTTCAATATAGCCATACAAGGAAAAAGGCCCCTCCCTTGGGGGCCATGTTTTTTAACTGATAAAAATAATTTGCAGTATTTAGGTAGAGGACCACCCAAAGAACATTTCTGTAAAATTATTTCGAAATCCAACCGGTAGTTTCTTACAAGAACAAAGAAGCAATTAAAAAGCTTTAATATTTTCAATCTATTATGGATATCATTTAGATGGACATGCAATTAAATCATCAAAAATATTCACAATAAATCATTTAAAGATATGCACATACAATAATGTATAATACAAAATAATACTCTTGACTATAGCAAATAGGTTATAAAACCTGGGTAAATATACAAAAAATGAACATTGAGCAATATATATATATATAACTGAATATCAACTGTGCAATTATAAATCACAGTAGACGACAAATCACTGGGCCCATATCCACAATATTTAAGTGAACTATTCAAATAATATTTTCCTTAAGAAAATCAGTAGTTTATATTTGAAAACTGGTGAAATAAGAAGTATCTTTTCATTCTGTACCAGATTAAAAACCTTATAAGACAAAACAAAGTTTAAATGAACGAACCACACACTTGAGGAGTTTTGATTTTAAAAAATTTACTTAAGTTTTCACTAAGAAGCTTTGTGGATATGGGCCCTGGCCTATCGTGGCAATAGACTGGCCGTCTTATGGCACTGCTCTGGTTGTACTTTTTCTATCGTGGCAATAGACTGGCCGTCTTATGGCACTGCTCTGGTTGTACTTTTTCTATTGGACTACATTTGATATCCTATAGCGCTATATAGTCTGGCTCCCTTACACAAACAGTCTCGGGAAAGGCATAGCCTCTGTGGGTTGTAGCCTGAAAACATTCAAATAATTAATAAAGAATAGAGATATAGAGGACATTTGTTGACTTCATTGTAAGATCATGTTTTATTTCATGAGTGGTCATAGAAAAAATATTTTCATGAGTGGCACAGACACGACTGAAAAGATCAATTGTTAATGACCATGATGAAATAAAATAACATCCTACACTGATATCATAAATAAATGAGGCGTGTCGTGGGAAAACCAGGATTAATGCATGTGCTGAAAGTGTCGTCCTGGATTATATTTTCATTTCACTCGACCCACAGTGACATGATAATGTCATCATCAACAGGTATTTTCTACTCTTTCACCGCATAGCAAGAAATTGAAGGATATCTTTGGTGTATTGGGCATATGTACATTTTATATTACTGCAGTCACGAAAAAAGGTCAATACGACTACACCTAGCTAAAGTAAATTTTGTTGCAACTTTCACATTAATTTGTACTGTGTAATCACTAATTTTCGCAGAGGCCCAATTTTAGCGCTTTTCGCGCTCCCGACATTCTGCGAATTTATGACCACCGCGAATATTTTCCGGTATTGTAATTTAGCAACGCCTTCGGAGTTTAAATATACATGGGTAAGCGTTCATTAATACACGCAGGTAAGGCGCCTTTTTTTAGTCATCTATATTTCAGTCTGCATTTAATTAACGCGTAATATTACTTTTATTATATACCATGATAAACTTTAAATGTGCATTTACCTTATAATATTTGTTTAACAACTACAATAATGACTTATCATTGTAGATTTAGATTATATTTGTTTACGTAACTCTATGATGACGTCATTAAAAAAGTAGTCCTGCTAGTATGGTAATACGGGATCGGAAAAATAGCGAGTAGCATAATACAGGAATTTTTTCTTTCTGCATGTATTTCACCAATTATAAAAAAAGTATTTTGTTACGATTTAAAACAGGTATATAATAAAAGACAATATTACAGACACTTAAAATGTTTAGCTTATTGAGAACTATGTTACTCAATTTCAGGACGACATATCAAAACAGAACCATGTGATTCCCAGCAGTGCATGCCCACATGATGATACTTGAACTAAAGATGTCATTATGAATAACAACCCGAGACAATGCAAAATCAAACAACAAAACACATTACCAGTTCTGTTTTTTTGTTTGTTTGGATTTTTCGCCGTTTTTAACAGTATTTCAGTCATATCACGGCGGTCAGTTAACCTACTCACACTTTTCCTTGGCAGGCTTAGCCGATCAGGTTACCTGTACTCAGTGCACATACTTATGCCAGTAACTGACAACTGCCCAACTTGAATCAGAGGTAGTGGAAGAATGGCTGTAGAAATAATGTCATTACCAATCCCCGCACAATGTTATGTGGCCGGGCTGGGGAGTGAACTCATGAACCCCGGATTGACAGAACCCCGACTGACAGTCTAGCGCTCTACCAACTGAGTTAGCTGGGCCCGGCCCTTACCAGTTTTCCTCACTGTAATGCGTGCCTTCCTCATCAAACATATGGAACGTGTAGATGTGCCTGGAATTCTGGGAGGTGTTACGTTTGCTCTTGTGCACGACCTCTCCGTGAATCAGAACCATTGTGCCTGGCGAGAAATGCATCTTAAGCTATCAGAAAACATTTTGATTGGACAGCAAACTGTGAAAGTGTTAAAACAATCAGTGTTTTTGTTCACTTGTATTTGAAATTTACTATTCAATGGCCATAGGAGAGTAAGTAAGTTTGTTTATTAGAAAATGACAATTATAATTCTAACACCTCTTGTTAAAATGGTAACCTAAATTTTTAGAACTTCAAACTTTATCATTTTTCTGGTTACTAATATTACATTATCATTATATTATTAATATGGGTCTCTTAATAGTATTAAGACACATTTTTACCCGGATTTGCAGTAAAAATAAAGCTTCTTTAAAATCAATTTGATTGAACAATGACACCCTACTGCACTGACTGTATTATGGCCCTGCGGGTATTGTCCGGCTATTAAGGCCAAAAAGATAAATTGTGTGTTTCGGGCAATGGTCTCAAAAAAGTTAGGTAGGGTTGGGAATGATTTTTTTTAACTTTTTTTTTTAAGTCTAGCCATAAAAGCCAAACGAATGACAAGCGCCTAATCGGCAATACTATTCATCCATGAAGAGATCCAGAATACTCAGTTAATAATATAAAGCGCTTTTTAGACACGAATTATCTAGTAAATCACAATCATCTTCCTTGAAAAAAAAAAAAATCTAACAAATTCAGATTTCACGGAAAACAATCGTTTCTAAAAACTTTAGGGACGGGTCGGGGCGTTTTCGCTAGGTATGGTCGGGTTGCATAAAACACAAAACATTTTTGTGTTGGCCTAAGCCATGGGCAATCGTACCTTTCTTTACGGGGCCAGCAACAAAATCTTCATCGTTGTATTTGCCCGTTTCTCCTCTGAAGACTGTCCCAGACTGCCCAGGCTCCTTGTTGGGGTTGCGCACCATACGCCTTCCACCAGCTAACCCATCTAGAAACACAATAATGGGGTATTAAGCAAACAACATAGTACAGGCATGAAAATGGAAATTTTGGACAAAGGCTGAAACCCCTATCCCTGCTTAAAATCTTGTCTGTTTTACCAGACCTGGGTCCGTTTTCCAGAAACATCTTAAGTTTATCTTAAAACATTTTCACTTAAGTTCCAATTTGTGTGATGTAATATTTTTTAAACAACATATACATTTGTGAATCCCTTCACAGTAAAGTGAACAACAGTTAAAAGTAAGTTGTTAATTAATACATATTTAGCACAACTCAATTTAAATATGAAATTATATAATAAGATGTTAATGACAAGTGATGATTTCAGGTTAAGGATATGATTTTACTTAAGATGTTTCTGGAATACGACCCCAGACAAACTTCAAGAACTTTTCTGATGAAAATTTTAAGCTGAAAGCAAAGAAATCATCCATTAGATAGATTCTCACGCCTGATAATATGACAGTTGGATGATATGAATTTACACAACAGACAATCTGGAACGCGAAAATACTTGAAACCATGTTCAGTGGAATGTAAATTTTTCTTTGCTATGGCAACCAAACAAGAAATCATAGAAAAAATTACATTATTTATACAAATAAACCAATAAATAAGATTTTTCTAATACAGTTTTCAAGATTTAAACAAGTATTTTAAATCTCTTGATCACAAACATGACTTTCTCAAAAAAATCATGTGCCGCAACTATGTCAGTTTTCTCGAAACGAGGCAGGCCACAATTGGGATAAAAATCTAATGGGCTCCCACATATAGGGTACCGTTAACAGAGAGGTAACAGTTCCAGTATGTAAAAGTCCTCACTTTTATGGGAGCCCGGTATGAACCACAGACATCCGTTCTCATGTGTGGCATCTTCCAGGGCGATCCAGAAACCGACCAATCGCATGGGGTCCGTGTAGAGGAAAGTGGTGTCTTGATGGGGTGTCACTGAATCAGAACGAGGCCATTGTCAGTGACTAGCATTATTTCAAATATAACAATTCCTGCAGCTTGGTTTGTTGTTCATGCCCGTGAAGTACAACTTAGGTCAGCAGTATGTAGGCATCTCGAATATCACCAAATATTGACAACTTGATAAAATACATCATAAAAAGTATATTAAATTTACCAGTAATAACAGATCTATTCGTGTAAACCTGTCTTAAAATAGACTTGTCCATATAAATACAAAGACTTTACTTTTTTAAAGTGTGTATGTACGAGCATTCATATAAATTATTTTCTAAATAAGCAGATCAAGGTGACTATATAACTTGAAAGCGGACAGATAAACATAATCATCACAATCACAATCATCAACACTAAAATAATTCAACAAACATGAGAGTCGACTTTAGCATCATTTATTAAAGTTGTGTAACCTAAAATCAACTGTCTATTCAACACATATACATGTATTGGAGTTTCCAGCTGTACAGACGAAAACTAGTTTTTGATTAAAAAGTAGCCAAGTATGTGTTTTACAACAATGGTTCTTATTCACTTTTCGTCCATTTATAATTGAAGTATATGGTAATTAACTTTATCGGGTTGTTTTAATTTGTCAATATATTTATTGTAAGATCGTTTATACACTCTTTAATTTGTAGGATTGCTATAACGTTTTTAAACCGAGTTTTGCAAACAGTAGTATTGGCCTTTGTGATCTCAGTCTCAATGTTTGTACATAAATGTCAATATTCACATAAATCTAATTGAACAGAATGGTGACTGCTTTGAAACAACAAACAAGAGGGCCAAGATGGCCCTAGGTCGCTCACCTGAATGTAAGGCATCATAATGGCTTTTAATAAGATTTTTAAAATTTTCAATATAGCCATATAAGGAAAACTGCCATGCATCCCTGTTGGCCATGTTTTTTAACGAATCAAAATGATTTCAACGAATTTGGTAGAGAATCACCCAAGGAACATTTAGGTTGAAATCAACCCAGTGGTTTCAGACTAGACGATTTTTTAAATTTTCAATATAGCCATATAAGGAAAACTGCCCCGCCCCCTGGCGGCCATTTTTTTAAACAAATCAAAATGATTTGAAGGAATTAAGTAGAGTCACCCAAAGACCATTTCTGTGAAAACTATTTTAAAATCCAGCCAGTGGTTTCCGACAAGAAGATTTTGTAAGTTTTCCAGTTTTTAAGCTTTTGGTTGCCATGGCAACCAGAGTTTTCAATATATTCTTATCAATTGAAGGAATATTTTAAAAGATTATCCCAGGAACATTCCTGCTAAGTTTGGTTAAAATCTGCCCAGTGATTTCAGAGAATAAGTTGTTTGAAGTAAAATGTTGATGATGGACGCCAGACACAGACTGACCACAATAGCTCACCCTTAAGCACTTTGTGCTCAGGTGAGCTAAAAATAAGTGTTGTCTTACCTTCTCCACCAATGCCCGGTTGCTGAAACAATAAATTTAAATTAGTTGAGAAGCTGTGTGTAAACTCAGTCATCATGTCTATCCCCCACCACTGGAGGTCTGGACCCATATTCACAAAGCTCCTTTGGGAAAACTTAAGTAAATTTCTTAAATGCATAAAAGTCTCTGGCTGTTTCATGTATAGTTCATTTTACATTAAAATGTTTCAAGCTCATAAATATTGCTTTGATGTTTCACATTTTACACTTTTGTAAACTGAAAACATTGAAAATTTGAACTGTATTTCTCACTTAAGTACAACTCAAGATAAAATTTCCCTTAGGAGCTTTGTGAATACCAGCCCTGGTTGTTATGAGAGATACCATGTATGAACAAAACTGTGCAAATGCTGAGCATATGTACATATGAAACTGTGCTATAAACAAGAGGGCCATGATGGCCCTAGGTCGCCCACCGAGTTCAAGGCATCATAATGGCTAATGACAAGAGGGCAAAATGGCATTAAACTCCTTACCTGAGTATAAAAATCTGGGCCTTGCAGGTTCAGAAGTTTTTTTAGTCTATATAAACCATGTGACCCACAGGGCGCGGCCACTTTCTACCCCAGGGGCATAATTTGAAAAATATTTGTAGAGGACCACTATTAATGTTACATACCAAATGTGAAACCACTGGGCCTTGCGGTTTCAGAGAAGATTTGTAAAGTCATTTTGCTAATAAAATGTATATAAACCATGTGACCCCCAGGGACATCATTGGAACAATCTTTGTAGAGGACCACTCCACAATGTTTCACGCAAAATATAAAACCTCTGGGCCTTACAGTTTCAACAAGGAAGATTTTTAAGGCCCACTTGCCATATAAGTCTATATAAACCATTTGACCCCCGGGGTCATGGCCACTTTTTACCCCAGGGGCATACTTTGAACAATCTTTGTAGAGGACTACTATACAATGTTACATATCAAATACGAAAACACTCTGGTTTCAGAGGAGATTTTAAAGTCATTTTTGCTATTTAAGTCTATATAAACAATGTGACCCCCAGGGCAGGGCCAGTTTTGACCCCTGGGACATCATTTGAACAATCTTTGTAGAGGACAACTATACAATGTTACATACCAAATACAAAACCTCTGGGCCTAGCAGTTTCAGAGGAGAAGATTTTTAAAGTCATTTTTCTACTTTAGTCTATATAAACAATGTGACCCCCAGGGCAGGGCCACTTTTGACCCCTGGGACATCATTTGAACAATCTTTGTAGAGGACCACCATACAATGTTACATACCAAATATGAAAGCTCTGGGCCTTACGGTTTAAGAGGAGAAGATTTTTAGAGTCATTTTGCTATTTAAGTCTATATAAACCATGTGACCCCCAGGGTAGCCCAGTTTGACCCCAGTGGCATCATTTGAAATATATTTGTAGAGGACCACTATACAACGTTACATACCAAATATGAAACCTCTGGGCCTTGCAATTTCAGAGAAGATTTTTAAAGTCATTTTGCTATTTAAGTTTATATAAACCATGTGACCCCCGGGGTGTGCACAGTTTTGACCCCAGGGGCATCATTTTAACAATCTTTGTAGAGGACCACTACCGTAAATACTCAGTCAATAAACCTGTAGCAAAACCCATGATTTTCGTGTATAGCATATTGCTAATTAAACTGGCTGGAACCGGTTTTTGTCTACATCAAGACCTGTCAAAGAGGATTGGGCAGTGATTTCAGCTTCAAGGCATTTACTGCAGACTAAACCTACTTATTTGGGCATACTCTGGCCAATTTTCAGATGGTGTTTTATGGTCATTCTAACTTGACTTATGGAATGGTTATATTAGAAAAACGTTCCTGGAATGAATTTTAACTTCTTGACTTATGAGACGTCTACACTTATGACTGCGTATTTACGGTATACAATGTTATATACCAAATATAAAACCTCTAGGCCTTGAAATTTCAGAGCAGATTTTAAAGTCATTTTGCTATTTAAGTCAATATGAACCATGTGACACCCGGGGTGTGGCCAGTTTTTACCCCAGGGGCATTATTTTAACAATCTTTGTAGGGGACCACTATACAATGTTACATACCAAATATAAAAATTCTGGGCCTTGTGGTTTAAAAGGAGAAGATATTAAAAGTCATTTTGCTTTTTAAATCTATATAAACCATGTGACCCCCCGGGTGTGGCCAGTTTTGACCCCAGGGGCATAATTTGAACAATCTCTGTAGAGGACCAGTATACAATGTTACATACCAAATATGAAACCTCTAGGCCTTGCGGTTGCAGAGGAGATTGTTCAAGTCATTTTGCTATATAAGTCTATATAAACAATGTGACCCCCGACGCATGGCCAGTTTTGACCCCAGGGGCATCATTTGAACAATCTTTGTAGAGGACCATTATACAATGTTATCTACGAAATATGAAACCGCCAGGCCTTGCTGTTTCAGAGGAGAAGATTTTTAAAGTCATTTTGCTATATAAGTCTATATAAACCAAGTGACCCCCGGGGCGTGGCCAGTTTTGACCCCAGGGGCATCATTTGAACAATCTTTGTAGAGGACCACTAGAGGATGTCACATATCAAATATGAAAGCTCCGAGCCTTGCGGTTTCATAGGAGAAGATTTTTAAAGTTTTCACTTTTTAAATCTATTTTAAGCTCTGTTGACCTACATATGCAGTGGACCGGAAAGATTTGAACAATTTTGAACGAAGTCCACCAAAGGATCATTCCTGTGAAGTTTGGTGAAAATCTGCCAAGCGGTTTAGCAAGAGATGTTGTCTAAATGAAAAGTTGATGACGCATACACAAACGCACGCATGCAAGACGGACAACGGGCGATCACAAAAGCTCACCATGCGCACTTTGTGCTCAGGTGAGCTAAAAACAATGAGTTAACAAATCTCAATCAATTAAAAGATGCACTTTTTTAAGTACAATTATGTATTTTGATATTATAGACAGAGTAAAATATTAAAGAAAACATTATGTTTAAAGTGGACATTTTATGCAGAAAGGTAAGATATTATTTTTAAGATATTTTGAGGACAATATCTTTTGTTACTTTTTTAAATGTTGAAGGGGCATATCGATGGTATTTCACATAACAAGAGGGCCCTGAGGGCCCTAGAAAGCTCACCTGAGACCTTGTAACCCAATTGGACTTTGCATTCAGTCAGTTTTGACCCATGGGGCATAATTTGAACAATCTTTGTAGAGGACCACTTGAGGATGTTATATACCAAATACAAAACCTCTGGGCCTTGCTGTTTCAGAAAAGATTTTAAAGACATTTTGCTATTAAAGTTGATATAAACCATGTGACCCCCGGGCGAGACCAGTTTTGCCCCAGGGTCATAATTTTAACAATCTTTGTAGAGGACTACAATATGATGTTACATACCAAATAAGAAACCTCTGGGCCTTGCGGTTTCTGAGGAGAAGATATTTGAAGTCATTTTACTATTTAGGTCTATATAAATCATGTGACCCCCGGGGCGTGGCCAGTTTTGACCCCAAGGGCATCATTTGAACAATCTTTGTAGAGGACAACTATACAATATTACATACCAAATATGAAACCTCTAGGCCTTGCGCTTTCAGAGACGTAGATTTTTAAAGTCATTTTGCTATACAAGTCTATATAAACTATGTGACCCCTGGGGCGTGGCCAGTTTTGACCCCAGGGGCATAGTTTGAACAATCATTGTAGAGGACCACTAGCGGATGTCACATATCAAATATGAAAGCTCCAGGTCTTGTGGTTTCAGAGAAGATTTTTAAAGTTTTCAGTTTTTAAATCTATTTTTAGCTATTGTGACCTACATATGCAGCGGACTGGAATGATTTGAACAATTTTGAAAGAAGGTCACCCAAGGATCATTCCTGTGAAGTTTGGTGAAAATCTGTCCAGCGGTTTAGGAGATGTTCTTTGAATGAAAATGTTGACTCACGATGCACGACGGACAAAAGGTGACCCTAAAAGCTCACCATGAGCACGTTGTGCTCAGGTGAGCTAATAAACCATGTGACCCCCGGGCCATGGTCCGTTTTGACCCCAGGGGCATAATTTGAACCATCTTTGTAGAGGACCACTATAGGATGTTACGTACCAGATAAGAAACCTCTGGGCCCAAAGGTTTCAGAGATTTTTAAAGTTTACACTTTTTTAATATATTTTTAGCTCTGGTGACCTACATATGCAGCAGACTGTAACGATTTGAATAAAATTTGAAAGAGGGTCACCTAATGATCATTCCTGTGAGGTTTGGTGAAAATCTGCCAAGTGGTTTAGGAGAAGATGTTGTTTGAATGAAAAGTTGACGACGCACGAACGCATGCACGACGGACAACGGGTGATCACAAAAGCTCACCATGAGCACTTTGTGCTCAGGTGAGCATAAAATAAGACAAATATTAAGGAGGATCATTTCCTAGTTTTCTCGAATAGCACACAGGCATGAAATTGTACTACATGTACATTTCTTTCATATCGATTTCACTACTACTACTCGATGACCATTGTTTATTTAATAAAATAATATATTTTTGTCACACAAGTTAGAACTCATTTATATAGTTGCAAAAATGATGTCTGCACAAATTCTAACACTTTTATGATAATGTAATATAGTTATGTTAAGTAAATAAATAACTAAATGTTAAAGAAAAAACATGAATTTAATAACATATGTAGATAGGGAAATTAAAATCATTTTACAATAGTCAACTGTTTCAATACAAGTTGTAGGCATAAAACAACCACAGACAAACAAAATACCACTCAGACACTTATGTAACAAGGACATCAGTAAAACTGATGGATGCTCTCCAATGCGCTTTGTCAAGCAATATAAAAGCAATGAGAAGGTAGAGATAGTAAAAATTACTAAAAATCACTAGAACTGCATGACCAAATCTGACATCAAAACTGTATGTTTAGCATACCACACAAATAAAATAACAAGAGCAACGCCTACGGGTGCTGGATGCTTGACTTTATCGTATTTAATAGTAGTCTGGCATTTTGTTAATAGAATATGTTCATCATTGTGATGAAGTGTCTTAAATTTCAAGAAAATACCTCTCATAGATATTGAGAAATTTGACCCAAAGCTAAAATTATAAGTTGAAACAAGAGGGCCCTGAGGGCCCTAGGATGCTCACCTGAGACCTTGTAACCCAATTGGAACTTGCATCCCCGAGGAGTGGCTTATTTTTATCCCAGGGGCGTAAGTTGAACAACCTTGAACAAACCTCTGGGCCTTGCGGTTTCAGGGAAAGATTTTTTAAGTCATTTTGCTATTTAAGTCTATATAAACCATGTGACCCCTCGGGGGGGGGCCAGATTTGACCCCAGGGGCATCATTTGAACAATCTTTGTAGAGGACCATTATACAATGTTATCTACGAAATATGAAACCGCCAGGCCTTGCTGTTTCAGAGGAGAAGATTTTTAAAGTCATTTTGCTATATAAGTCTATATAAACCATGAGACCCCCGGGGCGTGGCCAGTTTTGATCCCAGGGGCATAATTTGAACAATCTTTGTAAAGGACCACTAAAGGATGTTACATATCAAATATGGAACCTCTGGGCCTTGCGGTTTCAGAGAAGATTTTTAAAGTCATTTCGCTATATATTCTATATAAAACAAGTGACCCCCGGGACGTGGCCCGTTTTGACTCCAGGGGCATAATTTGAACAAACTTTGAAAAGGACCACTAAAGGATGTTACATACCAAATATGGAACCTCTGGGCCTTGCTGTTTCAGAGAAGATTTTTAAAGTCATTTCGCTATATATTCTATATAAAACATGTGACCCCCGGGGCGTGGCCCGTTTTGACTCCAGGGGCATAATTTGAACAAACTTTGTAAAGGACCACTAAAGGATGTTTTATACCAAATATGGAACCTCTGGGCCTTGCAGTTTCTGAGAAGATTTTTAAAGTCATTTCGCTATATATTCTATATAAAACATGTGACCCCCGGGGCGTGGCCCGTTTTGACTCCAGGGGCATAATTTGAACAAACTTTGTAAAGGACCACTAAAGGATGTTACATACCAAATATGGAATCTCTGGGTCTTGCAGTTTCAGAGAAGATTTTTAAAGTCATTTCGCTATATATTCTATATAAACCATGAGACCCCCGGGGCGTGGCCAGTTTTGACCCCAGGGGCATAATTTGAACAAACTTTGTAAAGGACCACTAAAGGATGTTACATACCAAATATGGAACCTCTGGGTCTTGCAGTTTCAGAGAAGATTTTTAAAGTCATTTCGCTATATATTCTATATAAACCATGAGACCCCCGGGGCGTGGCCAGTTTTGACCACAGGGGCATAATTTGAACAAACTTTGTAAAGGACCACTAAAGGATGTTACATACCAAATATGGAACCTCTGGGCCTTGCAGTTTCAGAGAAGATTTTTAAAGTCATTTCGCTATATATTCTATATAAAACATGTGACCCCTGGGGCGTGGCCCATTTTGACTCCAGGGGCATAATTTGAACAATCTTTGTAGAGGACCACTATAGGATGTTACATACCAAATATGAAACCTCTGGGCCTTGTGGTTTCAGAGGAGATTTTTAAAGTCATTTTGCTATATATTCTATATAAACCATGAGACCCCCGGGGTGTGGCCAGTTTTGACCCCAGGGGCATAATTTGAACAATCTTTGTAGAGGACCACTATAGGATGTTACATACCAAATATGAAACCTCTGGGCCTTGTGGTTTCAGAGGAGATTTTTAAAGTCATTTTGCCATATATTCTATATAAACCATGTGACCCCCGGGGCATGGCCCGTTTTGACCCCAGGGGCATAATTTGAACAATCTTTGTAGAGGACCAATATAGGATGTTACATACCAAATATGAAATTTCTGGGCCTTGTGGTTTCAGAGGATAAGATTTTTAAAGTCATTTTGCTATATATTCTATATAAACCATGTGACCCCCGGGGCGTGGCCCGTTTTGACCCCAGGGGCATAATTTAAACAATCTTTGTAGAGGACCTCTAGAGGATGTCACATATCAAATATGAAAGGTCTGAGCCTTGCAGTTTCATAGAAGAAGATTTTTAAAGTTTTCACTTTTTAAATCTATTTTTAGCTCTGGTGACCTACATATTCAGCAGACCGGACAGATTTGAACAACTTTGAAAGAGGTCCCCCCAAGGATCATTCCTTGGTGAAAATCTGCGGTTTAGGAGGAGATGTTGTTTGAATGAAAAGTTGACGACGCATGCACGAACGCACGCACACACGAAGGACAACGGGCGATCACAAAAGCTCACCATGAGCACTTTGTGCTCAGGTGAGCAAAAAAGGGTAAAAACTCCAACTAAATCCTTGATATAGTTACCTCATCTTGTTTACAAAATGGGTTGATAACTGTGATCAAGTTTTTTAGTTTCAAGTCTATAGCTCTTAGAGTTATTGTGAAATTTGACTTAAAGCAAAAATTCTATGTTATAAAAAGTGCAATTACTCAAACGAAATCCTAGATAGTTATCCCCTATTGATTACGGAATAAGTTCATCACTGTGATCAAGTACTTTTAGTTTTAAGTCAATATCTCATACAGGTATTGAGAAATATGACCTAAAGCGAAAATTGTGTTTAAAAAAAAGGGTAATAACTCCAACAAAATCCTTGAAAGAGTTACCTCCTCATATCTGCAGAATGCAGTATGCACAATAAACAAGTAGCTAGAGTTTCAATTTAATGTCTTTGATAGTTATTGAGAAATGTTACAAAAGAAGAGCACCGCCTACGGGTGCTGGACACTCGATTTTCTCGTATTTAGTAATCTGGGCTTTTGTTTATAAAATAGGTTCATCACGGTCACTAAGTTTGTTGAATTTCAAGTCAATACCTCTTATAGATATTGAGAAATTGACCTAAAGCAAAATTTCTAAGTTGACAAAGGGCAATAACTCCACAAAATCCTTGATTTTGTTACCTCTTCTTGTTTACATGATGGTTTCATAACTGTGATCAATTATTTTGAGTTTAAAGTCAATACCTGTGACACATATTGTGAAATTTGACCTCAAGCAAAAATTCAAAGTTGGCAAAAGGGCAATAACTCAAGAAAAAAATCCTTAATAGAGTTTATCTCCTCTTGTCAACAGAATAAGTTCATCACTGTGATCAATACTTTGAGTTTCAAGTCAATACCTCATATAGGCTTTGAGAAATTTGACCTAAAAGGAAAATTGGAAGTTGAAAAAAGGGTAATAACTCCTACAAATTCTTTGAAAGAGTTACCTCCTCTTGTCTGCAGAATAGGGTCAGCACTATTAACAAGTACCTTGAGTTTCAACTTAATGTCTTTCATAGTTATTGAAAAAATTTAATAATTACAAAAAAATTGTCAAAATATGCTAAGTTGTAAGTCCAAAAAAGAGCAGATAACTCTGTAAATACAAATCACAGGGGTACCTGCCTTGTTGTATCATCGTCCCCTTTTTTAGTGAACAAGTATTGAAAGTTTCAAATGGATACCTTTGATAGTTTTTGAGGAATGGACTCTGACAAAAAACTTACCCGAAAAACTTAACCGAAAAACTTAACTAACGCAGACGCTGACTCAGACGACAGAGCGACGACAATCACTCGAGTTTTTTTCTTTGAAAAGCCGACCTTAAAACAAAATAAAATAATTCGAAGTGATGGATCGTTACAGTTATATGGTTATTTCATCATAGTTATTTAACTTTCCATCAAGTATCCTTGAATTTCATATAGTTCTTCCAGAGAAATAGACATGACATAATGGAAATCTTCAAAGTCCCATAACTCAAAACAAAAATCATTAAGGTGAACATTCTGGTAATATGCACAACTCCTCTTGGCAATAAAGCGTTCCATAAAGTTTCATTGAAATCTTGCCAGTAGTTGCTGAGAAATAGCCCAGAATTGTGCACTACATGTATATACTAATTTCAGAAATCTTCAAAGTCCCATAACTCCAAGAAAAATCATTGAAGCGGAACATCCTGGTAATATGCACACCTCCTCTTGGTAATGAAACTTCCATAGAGTTTCAGTGAATTCCGGCCAGTAGTTGCTGAGAAATAGCCCGGACAAGAAATTCAAGAATTGTTTACTATATACTAATTGCAGAAATATTCAATGTTCCAAAACCCTGAGTAAAATCATTGAAGCAGAACATCCTCGTAATATGCACCCCTTGGTAATGAAACTTCCCATAAAGTTTTGCTGGCCCGTAGATGCTGAGAAATAGCCCATAAAGGGAGTCAATAATTGTTTAATATATACTAATTTCAGAAATCTTCAAATGCACACCTTCTCTTGGTTATGTAGCTTCAAATAGTTTCGTTAAATGCTGACTAGTTGCTGAGAAATAGCCCAGACAAGAAAGTGGGATGGAAGGACGGTCAAATGGACGGAATGACATGGCGGCGACTATAATTATGCTCCCCTGAAATTTTTCAGAGAGCATAATGACTAATGTTGTTTTTGGAGACCTTTTAAAACAAAGGTTAAGATTGGACATATACAGGATCCTTGTCAACACTATGCAGTGGACATCTACTGGCATATCTGAGCAAATAATAATAAATCATTTTAGTGCCCCATCAAGCTAACAAAATTAGGCAAAAGCAGAAAAAACTATAATTTGAAACCATGTTATCTACATTCATTAAAAACAAAAACAAATTTCTGCTTAAAAACATTAAGCAAAGCAAACAAAAGCACACACCTTAAATATGTACATACTTTGGCAGACCACAGGGTCCTTTAGACCAATACTCCTGGCTAAATCCTATAAAAGTAGAAACATGGCCGATTTTCATGAATATAAAGACTACAAGTACTACATGTAGAAACAATAGTCGCATTGGCGCAGTGTACTCAATTTAACAACATAGAAAATCAATTATTGTGTACTGGAGTTTGTCATGAAATAGCCATCAATTTGTATTCAAACAAGAATATAAATCTGAATTATGCAAGACTGGAGCAAATGTCTTCTATTACACAAGCATACTTTTAGGATGGCCACTAAAACTCGGGAGCAAAATTCCCTGATATTACTCTGATATTGTCCCTGATTGTAATGTTTACTTACCTGATTTTTACTGTTTGGCTACCAGTACAAGTAGTGCATAACGATAAAAAAATATGCAAATAAGGCCTCCAATCTCCCCTTCTAGCCATTTTTTACCATTTGTTTCCTTGTTTTCCTTGTTTTCCACGCAATTTTATTTTATTGTTTTATTGTCACAAAATGTAATTATTTGTAAGATTCTTTAGTTCACATATAACATCAGATTTTTTCTTCCACTTCTGGTTAAATGCCCCGACTGTTCCCTGCTTGACTTTTGGCTTAATTCCCTGATTGTTCTCTGATATTTTTATTTTATTTTAAATTGTCATTAAAATTCCCTGATTTTTGTATTTTATTTTAAATTATAATTAAAATTCCCTGCTTTTACCCAGAAGGGATTTTTTTCATGTTTTCCCCTAGTCAGTGGTCACACTGGGTTTGATAACACAACAAAAATTCTTTCCTTGGAGGTTGTTATACCTGCATCTTCTGACTAAATGTCATCCTCTTGAAAGGCTCACTGAGAACGTGCAGGGCTGAAGAATTAAAAGGCACAAATGTCAAGGGCTGGTGAATTAAAAGGCACAAATGTCAAGTGCTGGTGAATTAAAAGGCACAAATGTCAAGGGCTGGTGAATTAAAAGGCACAAATGTCAAGTGCTGAAGAATTAAAAGGCACAAATGTCAAGTGCTGGTGAATTAAAAGGCACAAATGTCAAGGGCTGGTGAATTAAAAGGCACAAATGTCAAGTGCTGAAGAATTAAAAGGCACAAATGTCAAGTGCTGAAGAATTAAAAGCACAAATGTCAAGGGCTGAAGAATTAAAAGGCACAAATGTCAAGTGCTGAAGAATTAAAAGGCACAAATGTCAAGGGCTGAAGAATTAAAAGGCACAAATGTCAAGTGCTGAAGAATTAAAAGGCACAAATGTCAAGTGCTGAAGAATTAAAAGGCACAAATGTCAAGTGCTGGTGAATTAAAAGGCACAAATGTCAAGTGCTGAAGAATTAAAAGGCACAAATGTCAAGGGCTGGTGAATTAAAAGGCACAAATGTCAAGGGCTGGTGAATTAAAAGGCACAAATGTCAAGTGCTGGTGAATTAAAAGGCACAAATGTCAAGTGCTGAAGAATTAAAAGGCACAAATGTCAAGTGCTGGTGAATTAAAAGGCACAAATGTCAAGTGCTGAAGAATTAAAAGGCACAAATGTCAAGTGCTGAAGAATTAAAAGGCACATGTGTCAAAGGCTGAAGAATTAAAAGGCACAAATGTCAAACTGTAGAATTAAAAGGCACAAATGTCAAGGGCTGAAGAATTAAAAAGCACAAATGTCAAGGGCTGAATAATTAAATGGCACAAATGTCAAGGGCTAAATAACTAAAATGCACAAATGTCAAGGGGTGAAGAATTAACAGGCACAAATGTCAAGGACTGAAAAATTAAAAGGCACAAATGTCAAGGACTGACAAATTAAAAGGCACAAATGTCAAGGACTGAAAAATTAAAAGGCACAAATGTCAAGGGGTGAAGAATTAAAAGACACAAATGTCAGTCATTTGCGAATTAATCTAGAGTTTTATCCAATCACTGCACTTGAATATCACATGTTAAACAAACAACCTATTTTACATAGGAAGAGCATGTAGCAAAGCTTGTGAAGCTGGGGAAGTACTTGAAAGCTTGATGATAGGAATTTGTTTGTTGTTTGTCTGTTTGTTTGGATTTTTTGCCCTTTTAAACAGTATTTCAGTCATATTACGGCGGTCAGTTAACCTACTAAAAACATTTCCTGGATAAGTTTAGCCGACCTAAGCGGTTTACCAGTAGTAAGTGCACATACTTTTGCCAGTAACTGACAACTGCCCTACTTGAATCAAAGGCAGGGGGAGAATGGCCATAGAAATTATTTCATGACCAATCCCCACACAAGTTAGGTGGCCGGGCTGAGGTTCGAAACTCACGATACCCGGATTGAGAGTCCAGCGCTTTAACCTGTTAACAATAAATGGGGAGGCCACAATTTTGTGATATTTGGCAATAGCCAGCTGCAATCCTGGCATATTCTTCTCTGATATTGTACAACAAATTTTTTTCAAAATTTCGTAACTGGATGCCATGGGAATGGGAAAATGGGGACACGTTTCAAAATAGAGAGTTTTAAAAAGTTTTTCATGAAATGTGTGGTTATTTTGCTTGTTAATCATTAATATATTTAAATGTTACATCTACTGAACTTACCTGAGACAATTTTGCAAATTCAATAATTGTTTTTCTATTTACACAACCACCTGTAAAAATACTATAAATTACTTTGGCTAAGAAAATGGACACTTTTAGGGAAAAAAATGGAGGATATTTTGTCAGGGGAAACTGCCTTTAAACGGCACTAAAATTAGCACACACAAAAATCACTGGTGTAATTGCACTTTTACCATGAATGTAGATCTGCTGATACAGTACGAGTTGCACATTAAATTATTAAAACTACAAAATTAATATATAAAGTTTTGTGGAAATTATGATAGGATTGTACATTACATATAAATACTTTAATATGAACACCTACCATGACCAATCTTGTTAATGGCCAGGTGCTTGTCAACCTTCAGCCTGCCTGCAATACAACACACAATACATTATACAGGATCTGAATACAAAAACAAGAGCTGTCCAGGACAGCCACTTGACTATTCATACTTCTTTGTCAAGAGTTATGGGCCTTGGTCAGTGACCTTACATAATGAGCCTGAAGATATGTGTGAAGTTTCATAGATATGTACTTGCATGCACACCTTAACATGAATTTTGTAAGCACAAAAAGGGGTATAATTCTGCTAAAATACTGGTCACAATTGTGGCCTTATAAAATGACCCTGAAGACATGTGTGAAGTTTTAATATCTGTAGTCGATAAATAGAGATGAACTTGTTGCACGCAAATCTTAACCAGAGCATTACGACGATGCTGACACGGATGAACGGGTGAGTCGAACAGCTAGGACTATTTGGTGAATAGTCGAGCTAATAACAACAAGGCAAGGAAATACAAAATGAATACAAATTTGACACACACCATTTTGCAGAAAAACAACAAGAAGCCACTAAAGACAAACATACAAACTAAAGAAAATATACTTCCACCAGATCACAGCTACATTACAACCAAAAAACTGCACTCAATAAAAAACTGAAGTACTGGTAATAGGATGAAAGTTTTAATGCCATAATTTTCAATCCCATTCAAACATGCAAGTATACTGGGTCAATTCAAGATGTTACGACATGTATCAACAACATCAAAATATTGAACGACTAACAACATGTACCTTGTTCATCCTTAGCACCATCTTCAAAGAAGTACCTGATCTTGTCCCCACTGGTCATAAAGTAATCATCACTGGTCTGAAACAAACCTATATAATGTTACTATGGCAACCCAAAATCTATGTTACTGAACTTGCAACAAAAATGCATTCTGTTAAATTTGGTATGGACTCTTCACTCAAAATCTGCACTCTGAAAAACAATCATGAAAGAGTCCTGGCATTCTAAAGATTGCATTTCATATTTATATATGCATTTAATTAGATTAAAGGCTCTCGTAACGTTTTGGGGCCGATATTCTGCCCCATTCCCGTCCTGAAAAAAGTATATATTTTCACCTATTTTGTCCAAAAAATCCCCTCCTGAAGTAGGAAAAT
Source organism: Congeria kusceri (assembly GCA_027627225.1). NCBI lineage: Eukaryota > Metazoa > Mollusca > Bivalvia > Myida > Dreissenidae > Congeria > Congeria kusceri. The sequence goes on from CM051037.1 coordinate 28,372,334, forward strand.
AAATAACTTTCATTATTGTACATCATAACCAGAACTATTAATAAAGTTGTTTAAGCCTCCTCTGATTTCTTTTAATTTCAGTTATTTGGGTGACAACTGTGACAAGTCAGTAAAGTGGCAAGTAGAGACAGGACTGAGGTATTGAATCCAACTTAAATTATGAGCTTTAAAATCTTGCATTTTTTATAAAAAAATACGAGATTTTCCCCTCCTGAACGGCCCTGCCTCCATTTCCCCTTCAGGGAAAAAAAACCCTGTCGTAAGTGTTATAGGAACTAACTGAATTTTGACCAAAGGATGATAAGGCCTCCTTACTTCATGCAGAAAACAAGATCTATTAACATGAGAGCAGTGATAACCACTGTAGTGTTCACTGCTGTTCTATCAATGTGATAAAACAAATCCAGTTTTACTCTGTTCATTTCCAGTGTAGTAAACACAGTGTTATGCTCCTCTGGGTTCATTTCCTCAACAAGACGATGACATTCTTGTTTCAGGGCTTCCACTGCTGCATCATCAGCAAAGTCTGGCACTATTAGGTATCCTTTGTCTTCAAACTGAAACAAAATAAAATGATTTGTAATAAAATTAATGTGTACTAACAAAAATTAATATGTTGGTCCACCAGGTTTTCGTGGTATTACATAATGAATGGTGGAAAGTGTGTTATCTTGTTTCTTGATATATATTCATGACAAGAGGGCCATGATGGCCCAAAGGGCTCACCTGAGTAATGGCAAAGATGAAAGCCTTATTGTTGTGAAAGGCTTGTGGGAATGTGCGCCATAATGTCCTTAAATAATTTGTCTAGCTGATTTCCTCTCATACATGGAGCAAGTAAGGACCTGGATATATTTTCTCCACCCTGGTATCCAACTTTTCGCAGGCAATTTCGGAGGAATAGTGTTAATGCTGCAGTTCTGAAAGATAATGGCGACCGCTGTGCAAAGGTCATGTCACGCTTGCTTTCAAAGAGTAGAGTGTATTGCCATTTACCCGTCCTATATTGAAATTCGCTTAAGATTTTATGGTCCTAGACAAATGGTGCAAGTTTGGTCCAGACTGGTTGAAAATGAAGTCCCTGTCTTGCAAAAAATTCATTTTTGCATAAATTTTCACAATTAAGGCGATATAACTGCTGTGTTCGTGGCCTGTCTCATTTGCTGCTTGTCTTGCGATCTTATGGCCATACAAAACATGTGGAAGTTTTATCAAGATTGAATGGAAAATGAAATCCTGATGCACAAAAAAGGCAATTTTGCATTTTTTTCACTAACAAAGGGGCCATAACTCCGATGTTTGTTGCCCAATCTGACCAATTGTTGGCTTCTGTTGCAGACATATGATCACATACAAACTTTGAAAATTTGGGCAAGATTGGAAGAAAAATAAAGTCTCTATGAACAAAAAAGAAAATGTTTGCTTTTTTTTCACATACAAGGGGCCATAACTCCGGTGTATGCGGCCTAGCCTCATCCATTTTTGGCTCCTACTGAAATCTTTTGGTCACACACAAACTGTGGAAGTTTAGTCAAAATTGGAAAAAAAAGTCTTTATCAAGGTAAAATGGCAATTTTTGCCTATTTGTCAACAAAAAGGGGGCATAACTCTGGTGTTTGTGGCCCAGTCCGGCCCAATGTTGACTTCTACTGTGAACCTTTGATAACACACAAACTGTGGAAGTTTGGTCAAGATTGGTAGAATAATGAAGTCTCTATGAACGAAAAAGGCAATTTTTGCATTTTTTCCCACAAACAAGGTGCCATAACTCTAAGGTTTCTGGTCCAATCTGGCCCATTATCAATACCAATCGAGATTTTATGGTATTTAAATACACAAACTGTGCAGGTTAGGTCAAGATTGAATCAAAAATATAGTCTTTATCGCAATAACGGTCCCGCAATACGGACGAATGACTACGGACGGCGCCGGAGAGGTCCCCTTGACCAATAGCTCACCGAGCACTTGTGCTCAGGTGAGCTAAAAATATGATAAAACAATCCTATTTGCCTTTTCAGGTATCTTTAAAACATTCAAAGTACTTTCTTTTTAACCTTTCGGTCAGGTCACTGCCGTCTATTTTGGTTGTCACGAAACAAACAAGTTTTCGGGGGTTCATCTCAAAATGCATTTGAACTGTCCTAAGTGGTCCAATTTACTTGCATAAAGTTAATCTCAGGGTGCTTGCGTCATCACTGAACAGTAATAGATATAGCATTCATTCTCTGGACATTTAAACACAAAATCATGAATGGATACAAGTGTGGATTGATAAATTGGAAGATTATATAAAATAATAGACAGATAATAAAATTTAATAGTTTATTGCTAATTTTTGCCAGTTTTGAGCGCATTTTTTCACATGTAAGCTGTCAAACTGCCAAACAACCACAACAAAATATATTGGTCAAGTGCGCGTGAGCAATGATGTAAGTGGTGTCAGTGTAAAATACCAAAAAAACTGTTTATGCCATAATAACTGGATAGTCAATCAAAATGCCAACTTTTCTGTTAAGAAGGATTTTTACTAGCATAACTTGTTATTGCTTGCCAAATATTTAGCTACATTTTATATGGGAAATATTCTTTGGAGCATAACCGGGGAAGGACCATTTCTGTGGTGGAAAGTTTTCCTTCTTTGTCTATATTGATCGTAACTTTCATGTCCCGAAATTAGATAGTTATTGTGAACGGATTGCAATAAAAATAACATAACTGGGCAGATTTTAAATTCCTAATTAATATTTATAATGACACTTTCATTTTGGATGCGTGAACAATTCAAATAGGGATTTTTCTAGAACCCTAAAAAGGGCAGGGTGCAGCCAAAAAGGGGCAGGAACCATTTTTGTTCAGAAGGGCACTTTCATGCGCGTGCGTAACGTTTGTGCTTATGTTATTGTTGTAGTTATTATTATTATTATTATGACAATATGGTAAAATTATTAGATATATCACATTATACAATTTAGTTTTTCTATAGTATACAAATACAATTGTAGATATTTGTTTTAATTAAGTACTGTTTTGAACATTGTTGGAAATACATTGATTTTAATTTCATATTTATTTATCAAAGAACATTGAAAACTAATTATTTAAATGTACTAGAGATTAATACACTGCAGATCCGTTATACCACCATTCGCGGGGTCCATGGATCGCGATATAGCCGGATCGCGATATAACTTGTCAGGTCATTCATATACATGACTTTGTATACACTGGCATATTTTCACGATCTCAAAACATAAACATAATTAACGCACATTTTTCATTGTTGTTAACATCCACAATGTGTTAAATCCATATGTAAAATATTCCATTTGTCATAAAAATATAATATTATTCCTTAATATAATTAATTTCAAATTATGGATAATAAATTCCAAATCCCAAACGCCTATCTGAATTTTTCTGTTCACATGACGTAAACACGATTTCTATTTACAATTAAACTGCACATGTATTTCGTGTAAATCCTTTGTTCTGCTAGAAAAGCGCGCAAAATTATGTTGACATGTACAACGTCACATCATCCGCATGGAAAGCGTGGGTGTATTGATTGTCGTATAAAAACTTTGTAGCACAGAGAACATTGAGATCTTTACTTTTGTATAAAAGTTTCCTAGCGCATAACAATAAAATTGGGTATCTATATCGCGAACGATGTGCAGTTAGCATTTCCTCTTAAAACAAAAAAAACAACAGTTACGCCGTATTGATAACCTTATTGACGTTTAGAAAGCTCAGTATTGATCTATGACATACAGTTACTGTATACATCCTCCACGTGGACGGCCTGTAATTCGCCTGCTAATTAAAGCGACAGCAGTGAAAGGACATTGTCATGGGTGGCATGCACGATGTAAGCTGATGACGTCAAACTGTTACACTTTGATGTTGAGCGGGTCGGGTTATTTTTTATCGCACTACAAGAGTGTGAATGAAAGAGTAGCGATGTAGGCGCGAAAATCCGGACCAATCAGCGACTATAATGTTACGAGGGACAAAGGGCCTTGTTGGCAAATACACAAGAATATAATTGACACTGGCCTTTACCATGAACTATTTGCTGATTGGTTTGTAGTTTTGATAGATTAGGGCACAGGAGGGCGGGGCTAGGGACAGAAGGGCGGGACAAAAGGGCAGCAGGGCGGGGACAAAACGGGGCAGGGCGGGCCACCCCACTATTCCGCTCTATAAAAAATCCCTATTAAACCTACACACCTTTGCATTTAAAAATAAATCTCGATAACTGTGGCGTCCACCGCTGTGTATCAGTGTGTTCAATTTTTGATAAGGACATTGCAGGACATTGCGTCATTTCTATTGGTCAGTTGATTCTATTTATAAAGTTGAAGGTGTATACAAGGCAAAATAATGGTCATTTCTATTGGTCAGTTGATTCTATTAATAAAATTGAAGGTGTACACAAGGCAAAATAATGGCTGTCTGTATATAATTTTAGTACATGAATACGCAGGTTTAAAAATGGAATTTATGCATTTCTTAGATAAATTTCGGCATATGTTAAGCAGTTTAGGTGTTGTCTATGTAAACTACATCGATAGATAACTTTATTGTTGCAAATAATATGAACTGATGAAAATTTAAAATTTGTTTCCACCACATAAAAGGTCCTTCGGCGATAAGACGTTCTAACTAATTTAGCCCTATATAAAAAGTAACACTAAATTTGTTGCACATCTTAAAAATAAGACTAGATTTTTACTAATGAGATTTTTTCTGTGCCACAAATAACATCTAAATAATTCAGAACTAAAGACCCAGCGTTCAGTTATTATCGTCAAGTGACCTGTAATGACGCTGCCCTATTTTGATGCCTTTTTCATTTTTCAAGCATTTAGCCACAGGAAGCTTTCACTGATATCATGCTGCCATCTGTTCTATTAAACACACTCTCAACAATTGCTAGCAATACAATTCTTTGGAGTTTGTGATGCAAAGAAAAGGATACATCAAATAAAACTAAACAATATTCTGTGTTTTATAAACATACATTCCCGTGGTTGGTGCTGGATAGCCCATTTCTTAGTCCAAATTAGGTCAAGGTCAAAGTGAGGTTGGGTGATATGGGTGGCTTGGGGATAGTCATAAGCAACAACTGTGTAAGTATCCAAGGGTTGTAGCAAGCAGTGTTGGTTCTAGACGAAATGGAAAAATATAGTTAACCAAGAAACAGCCCATTTGAATTATTCTAAGTGCAAATTAGGTCAACGGGTCAAGGTCAAAGTGAGGTTGGGTGATATGGGTGGATGGGGAACGTTCATAAGTAACAACTGTAGCAAGTAGTGTTGGTTCTAGACGAAATGGAAAAATATAGTTAACCAAGAAACAGCCCATTTGAATTATTCTAAGTGCAAATTAGGTCAACGTGTCAAGGTCAAAGTGAGGTTGGGTGATATGGGTGGATGGGGAACGTTCATAAGTAACAACTGTGTAAATATCCAAGTGTTGTTGCAAGCGGTGTTGGCACTAGACGAAACGGTAAAATCTAGTTAACCAAAAAACAGCCCATTTGAATTATTCTATAAGTGCAAATTAGGTCAAGGTCAAAGTGAGGTTGGGTGATATGGGTGGATAGGGAATGGTCATAAGCAACAACTGTGTAAGTATCCAAGTGTTGTAGTAAGCGGTGTTGGTGCTAGACGAAACGGTTAAATCTACTTAACCTTGTCACGGACGGAAGGACGGACAAACAATCACTATAGTATATGCCTGCCGCATCAAGATGTTGGGGGCATAATTAACCCATTTGTATGAAATTTTGCTAATGCAAAAATAATGGGCATTTGGTTAAGTAATTTTATTGCAGAAGATGAGCGTGGAAAAATTTTCTGTGTCTGTCTGTCAGTGTCATTAACTCCTTTCATTCATCATGTGACAATATTAAGCCAATAAATTATTATAACCATTTTGATAATATAATTATATGCCTTATAAGTTATATAAATAACAAGTGCAAAAGTATTTGTAATTAATATTTATTATGATTTTTATATCGAAAAATAGTGTGTCCATAATACATGATCATGAAAATGATCATGATGTGTAGTTGCAACTTGGATCTCTTTTCGCCTGTTACTAATGAGTGAGTTTGGAGTCACAAGTACTGATCTCTTTTCGCCTGTTACTAATAAGTGAGTTTGGAGTCACAAGTATTGATCTCTTTTCGCCTGTTACTAATGAGTGAGTTTGGAGTCACAACTTGGTTTGTGGAGAAAAAAGCTACTTTTTAAACTTTTACAATAAATTACTGTGGTTAATAAAAATAACAATATTTACTCCTGTTGAATTAACTTTAGATTGAAACATTTTCTACATTTGGGTAATATTAGTTAATTTGTTCATTGGTATAATGTTCACCAGCGTCCTGAAGGCAATTATAAGGCAGACAACTCAAGCCGTCATTATAGATCCTTCTCAGAAACTGTGGTTGCCTTTACTTGTCAATATAAAATCACAGTTTGTAGTGTTTGGTTTTTAATGAATGTTTGTTTTGGGTTATTATTTTAACAAGAGAAATTAGTAAGTAAAATTATTGTATTATTTTTCATATAACATTTGATTCATTAAAACTATTCTATTTCTTTTCTTATAGGCGTCAAAATACGTCACTCGAGGAAACAACACTCGTATAAAAAGAAATTAAAAGGAAAAACTTATTAACACAAATAAAACATTACTAATAATATATCATCCGAAATATGTATATCCGAGCAGGTCGCGGTGGCGTAGTGGATATGGTGTCCGCCTAGCGATCGGGAGGTCCCGGGTTCGATCCCCACTCTGGGAGCGTTCTTGAGATCTCCCCCAAAGACACCAAGTACTGGTTCTACCCAGGAAACGGACTCGAGAGTGTCTCAATAAGCCTAAGGCTTTCGATCCAATCGAGCTAAAATAAATAGGTTTAAACTAGAACACATAAACGTGCAAACCAGTTCAACTCTACCAACATATTGCTCCTTGTGATTTAACGAGACCTCATCTCTGTTCCGTAATAAATTATTTTATTTAATCAACAGTAATTGTGAATTCTTACATGCTTAACTTGTTCTGCAGATAACGACATCTTTTTTTCTAGGCTGTGGTTGTTGTTGTTGTTGCCCTTGTTGTTGTTGTTTTTTGTATGATAAACAATCACGCACCCTACTGTATATAATAAAAGCTGGGAAATGGCCAAGACGTACCATATTCTCGGTCTGATCATACCATCTCAGATGTCAAATTGTACCATTGTTTACCACACCTGCTACCATTATGTTGGATGTCTCGACGACAAACAAGAAAGGTGAACTAAAATCACTAGTCAAGTACTTAATTATTTTTACTTAGTTCCAAACAAATACACGTGCACTTCGTTCTTTCTTTTAGCCAAAGGAAAAGCTCTTGTGATCACTTCATATTTAGGCCGGAGTTTAGGGGCGAAATTAAATGCAGAAATTAGACGTCATGAAGGATAGGCACTTCACGATTATTCTTGCATAATTTGTGCATACGATCTCAGATACAGTCGAACATGTAACGGATCAGTCCAAAAACGCCCACCTGGACAGTTACCTGTACTTGTAAGCCATTTGCAAACATTGACCTACTTTTTATATGGGCAATGTTTGTTCCAGGGAATATAGCCATATATAAAAAGTAACACTAAATTCGCGGCACAACCCATGAATTAGACTAAGGGTACCTTCTCTCCAGATGCCAGCGAGTACAAGGTAATAACCTTCCAGTAAGCATAACAAACACGACAAGCTGATGATCATGACATAACCTTTGCACAACTGTTGCCATTATCTTCCTCAACTGCAGCATCAACAAATATTTGGCCTGCTCCAAAACTTCTTGCAAAATATCGGACATCAGGGTAGAGAAATATGATTTTACACAATTATGGCGTACATTTTCGTAGCATTTATTGACATTTATTTATCGAAACTGATTTTAACAGTCTTCATCTTTGCAAGTTTTCGGCAGAGCCCTTTGGGCCGTGATTGTTGTGTTGTAGTGCTTATGAACACATGTTCTAACTCCTAGATTTAAGACAATTGAGGCAATAACAAACACAAGCGTGCTGTTTCTGGGACGTTTATTATACTACTGATAAGCATGTGGCTTGTGCCGGGTAATGGTCAATCACGCATGCGCAATGAGATAGCCATAAATATATTACATCTCCCTTCTTTAACAATGAAAGTATTAAAATCTAAAATAGTTAGCAAACGTTCATAACTTGCATATATCAACATTCCAATTATTAATTGTCAAAATTAATAATAATAACTAAATAATGTCCAAATATCACGCATGCGATCAATAGCTGATGTGAATCAATAGGACGTTTATTCTACAACTGATAAGCATGTGGCTTGTGCCGGGTAATGGTCAATCACGCATGTGCAATGAGATAGCCATAAATATATTACAGTGATCATGGCCCTCCTGTTATGAATCACTATTTTCGTCAAATATCTGTGATCGATATACATCCCGTTCCCAGCCAGCAATCCTACATTGGTCCGATATCTATCCGATATATCATCATATCGGCCCGTCATCGCGAACGATATCTAGCCGATATAGTTTTGTCCATCGGCACTTTATCGGCCGTCATCGCAGCATTTGCATATCGGATGTATATTGGCATTTTGGATGGTAATTTGTTCGCTAGACAGAACCATTTTCGCACCGTTTTATTTTTTTGTAAATTCACAATGATTTACCCCCGATGACGGATCGAATTGACGACATATCGGACCAATGTAGGCTTGTTGGCTGGGACTATATTGGTCCGATATACATCGGATATGCAATTGCATCCGGTGACGGGCCGATCAAATGCCAATGGGCAAACCTATATCGGCTAAATATTGCTCCCGATGACGGGCCGATATAGGGTTGCTGGCTGGGTGTCCAAGCACTTAAATTGTTGAACACCATATTTTTGGCAATATTTTATTAAACATTTATATTTACGTTAATATGCTTTAAAATTAGTTTTATTATTCGAATACGATTAAAAATAAAGCGGAAATGATTATAAATTGCTGTCACAAGGGGCCCTTTCATGTCATAATGTACTGTTTAGATCATAATTTATATGCTGTCTCTTCATTTTATATTAAAGTCAACAAAATCTGGGGTTGCCTTTTCTTACCTGTAGACATGTCTAAAACATAAAAAGTACAGCTTTTGAAAACCTCGAAACAAAAGGGGAAACGCTCATAATGATTTAGAATAACAGAAATGTTTACTGTCCAGGAATAACGTCTTGCTATAGAAGAATTTAAAAGCAAACCTTGTGTTCACAAAACAAGTTCAGCCTGATTTTCAGGTTCAGGTTGAACTTTTAGCCAGATATTTCAGGATCAGGCCCAGACATGGCGTTCACTAAAATGTTGGATCAGTTGTAATTGTGGGTAAAACATATACTATACATGATTATGAACTCCTTTCAGTGTATGTGTTCTAATCTGATATGAAGATTCTATGTAAAATGTAACAAAAACATGTTTATTTTACTTAGAAGAACAGTTTTTTAAATCTAAAATATTGTTAAATTCAGCTCATTTGAGCTAGAAGATCAAGATCAGCTAAGATTGATCTTGATCCATTGTGAACGCAGGGCCAGAGATCTATTAAGTTATTAACACGTTAAAATGTAAGGGCTGCGAAAAATACTCCAACATTACTCTCATTTGTCAACAAAACATATTTCAGTGATGTGACGTTCACCAAATACATATTACTGGTGATAAATGACAAAATATGGAGGGCCGGTAATCCATGCTAACTGCCTAATATCAGTTGCTATAATTGCCTAATGACAATTGCGAAATGCTGATTGCTAACTCTCAAATATTTACTTTCTTATACTCAAATAATACATAGAATTCATGTCAGGCCCTTTAAAGCAATGGCTGTGGAGTCCAATGTTGCACTTTTTGTAGTTTCTTTCAAGTCCCGTTGTGAAACCTGTACTATAGAAGTAAAATTGTGCATGTCGTTTAAAAATAGTCGATACATTGTACTACATAGTATGTATTCTATTTACATCCTTACAAAATAATATGTACACAGTTTGGAAATCATTTTTATTTGTGCATTAAATGGACTATTTCTACGAAAAATGGTTTCCTATTGCACTATAAGTGATATTAGATGATAGCAATGCGCTATTCTAAGACATATTCATAAAATAAAGAATACCCTTTTATATAAATATAATACATAATGAGAGTAAAAATTAATCAGCAAAAATGTTGTTTTTTTTAAAAACAAGCGAGTATCAACTCACGACTTATGAGTCACACGAAGATTATAACAGCAAACAGCGCTTTAACCAACTGCGCTCATGTTGTGCTTTGTATGTAGTCTTGTGTCAACTATGGTTATACAAAATACTCAAACTTCTGAACTCAAAATGTAAACATGAAAAGAACCAAACAAGCATGACTCATATGATCAATTGATTTTTATCTCAGAATGTGTAAACTCTTTCTCCCTGCTTGCTATATCATGTTCAAAACATGTTGATAAATGTTTAATTGCTTAATTAAGTAAACTAAAATTCGCTTATAACATTCAACGGCGTTAGAGTTATACTTAACGCTTGTGTAAATGAGCTTTCAGGAATTTTAATGGAACATTTAGAGCAATTTTTTTATTAGTGTTTAGTGAATGAATATTAGTTTGACTATCAAAGTATTGCCTTTTGAAAAAGTTAAAATTTACATTGTAAGCTTTGTAAAAAAATGATCTACATTAAACATGTTATCCTGAAATTAGACAAACGTTTATCAGAATTTCAGAACTTTCATAATTTATTGGAAACATGTAAAATATAGGCCTCCAGACCAAAATACAACATATATAACAGGTACAATACATACTAAACTATACCACCTTGTGTTCATAACAGTGATGAAATTTATATCTGGCACAGACTACAGCATATTTAACAGTTTAAATCCTTGTTTATTTCAATAGACAACTGTGTTTTCATAGAATCAATACCATGTAAATATCTGGCCCAGAATACAACACATATTACATATATCATGGTTTCAAAACAATTCAGATATACCAGTGTGTTTTCATATCGGTAATATAATATAATGTCGGACACAAAATACAATACAATACAGTTTTCAATCAATTCCGATGGTTGTGTTTTCAAAAAGAGCAATATAAAATGTTATCGTTCCGAATTAGAGTACAGCATAATTATTGCAGTGCAATGAAATACAATTCAGATAGAACAATATGTTAACTTTTAAATATTTATACTGTCACTACTTTAACCTGTTGACCATTTATAAACCATTTATCATAGTTACGTAAAGGGCCGCCATTTCGAAAGACAATAATTTCTGTTTAGTTCAAATTCACTTGCATACCAGTATCTCCACAGAATTGTGATACAGCGTTTAGATGAAATTGGAGGTTACATGCCGTGCCCGCGCAGTTGGCTACGTCATCAGTGTACATCAGACAATAGATATCCGGTATATCGTTGGTTATAAAAATTCCGTTTCTACAGTGTTCCTTCAATTTACTAAATCATTTATGTACAAAGAAAATATTATCGGTGATTAAATCATCCTGCCTGGTACCAAGGTAACAGCTGAATGGCTGCGTAATAACATGTCCGGACACTTTGACATGCGCGCGTATATTTGAATAAATTGATTGCAAGACTGTAAGAATCTTGTTATTCATACCTTTAGCATATAGACTGGTAAATAACTTGAAATGAACCAATGAGTCAAAAACCTTTTTGAAATACACGTATAGAACATAGAAACGACCACCTGGTTTCGAAGTATGCTTTTGGACCATACTTTGGAGACAAAATAAGTTATCGACAACTGAGTATCCAGATCTAAATCCGGTCAGTGACTCTTCAATAAAAGTATTGTCCGTTGCCCTAGTATTTATACGGTCATTAAATGTACTAGAGAATTTTTTTTTTATACATAACATTTAACAATGAAATTCCTCTGTACTTATCCGGGTCTTGTTTACTGCTAGATTTAAATATTGGGACTATAATACTTTCGCACCACGATTCTGGGAATATACCAGTATCTAATATACGATTAAAGAATTTATTCAAAATTGGAACAACGAATTGCTGTGTGTTTTTATAAAGTTCCGCCCCTAATCAATCTTTACCCTGTGATTTACCAACTTTCAGCTTAGAGATACTTTTCCGTATTTCCTCATTAGTATTGGGTCTGTTTAAAGAGCAAGTTGCATCAGACACATAGTTATTATCAAACTTTATATCATGGATTGGAATTCTGTCATCTCTGGAAAGTAAAGACTTGAAATAAACTCTCCAGCTGTCTGCGGAGACAAGATGTGTCTGACTGATTGTGGCTTTTAACAAGCCTCCAAAATGTTTTTGGTTTATTTCTAGATTGCAGAAGTGAAAAAAGTTTCTTACGTATCCTGATAATGATTTGCAACATTTTGCTAGTATTGTATGGACTGGCTACAATAAAAACAATACACAACAAAAATTGTTTTCTACAATGGCTTTATTCAGTGTACTGAATATGCAGTAATATTGGCTATTATTATAAAAATGTAAATCTGCATACTTGGTTTGCATTAAATGTGCATACATCTATGTATAAAAACGAAAAAATAAAAATAATAAAAATAAAACATGTAAACAACAATTCTAACTGCATGTTAGTGTATAATAAATTCACATGAAGCAAAATTAATAAATAAAATCAATCACATCAGAAAACACAAAATGTACTCATATGTCTTATGAATTGGCACGAAAATCTATTTATAAACATCCAACTCTGTTTCATTACTAGATTCCATGATGTTTATTGTCCATGCAATATTAAGAAATAATAAGGATATCAGTAAAACTGATGGATGCTCCCCTATATGCGCTTTGTCAAGCAATATAAATGCAATGAGAAGGGCATAGAAATTAAAATGACTACAGGTCACTAGAAATGCATGAACAAATCTGACACAGAAACTATAAGTGAACATGCCACCAAAATATCATATGAACATGCAGATGAAGTCCCGTAACTCCAAGAAAAATCTTTGAAACGAAACGTCCCGGTAATATGCATATTTCTTCATTGCAGTGAAGCTTCCCTTAAAGTTTTATTGACATCTGGCAAGTATTTGCTGAGAAATAGCCTGGACAAGACTTGCTCACTATATACTATATTTCAGAAATTAAAAAACAACTCCAAGAGAAAACACTGAAGTGGAACATCCTGCTAATGTGCACACCTCCTCTAAGCAATGAAGCTTCCCATAAAATTTCATTGAACTCGGACAAGAATTACACACTATATACTATATTTCAGAAACTTTCAAAGTCCCACAACTTAAAGAAAAATCATTAAAGCGGAACATCCTGATAATATGCACACCTCCTCTTTGCAATGAAGCTTTCCATAAAAAATCATGGAAATCTGGCCATTATTTGCTAGAAATAGCCCGGACAAGAATGTGTAAAATATATACAGATTTCAAAAAATTTCAAAGTCCCATAACTCTGGGAAAATTTATTGAAGCGTAACGGCTTGGTTGTATGCACACCTCCTCTTGGTAATAAAGCTTACCATAAAGTCATGTTGAATTCCAGCCAGTAGTTGCTGAGAAATAGCCCGGACAAAAAAGTCAAGAATTGTGCACTATATACTGATTTCAGAAATCTTCAAAGTCCCATAACTCTGTGAACAATCATTGAAGCGGCACGTTTCTGGTAGTATGCACAACTCCTCTTGGTAATAAAGCTTTCCATAAAGTTTCGTTGAATTCAGGCCAGTAGTTGCTGAAAAATATCCCAGACAAGAAAGTGGGAAGGAAAGACGGACAGACGGACGGAAGGACGGACAGAGCGACGACTATATGCTGCCCCGAAATTTTTCGGGAAGCATAACAACGTAATAATTTGTGAAAGTAACAAAATCGTATGGTCTGGGCACCCTACGCGTTTAAACTGGGAAATGGCACGGCTTCAGATGGATGTAGCATAAAACACCAGAAAGCATAGTCTGTGAAGCATATGCGAGATGTATTGATAAACTTTGGAATGGGTATACGTTGATACTAGCAACTCCATTCTAGTATTTCAGTGAGTATTTAAAGTATACATACTTTGTCAATATGCTTAAAGATTTCATTGGTTATTACGGCCTATGGACAACAAAATCATACAATAACAGGAAATCCATGGACAACAAAATCATAGAATAACAGAAAATCCATGTACAACAAACTCGTACAATTACAGTAGCACCAGGGACAACAAAATCATAGAATAACAGGAAATCCATGGACAACAAAATCATAGAATAACAGGAAATCAATGAACAACAAACTCATACAATTACAGTAACACCAGGGACAACAATATCATACAATAACATGACAACTCTGGACAACCAAATCATACGATAAGAAAACTATGGAAAAAAATCGTACAATAACAGGAACACCATGAACAACAAAAATCATACCATAACCGAAAGTCTATGGACAGCAAATTTTTACAAAAACAGGAAAACCATGGACAACAATATCATACAATAACAAGAAATCCATTGAAAAAACAATCATACAAATATAAGAAATGTACGGAGAACAAAATTATACAATAACAGTAACACCAGAGACAACAAAATCATACAAAAACATGAAAACCATGGACAACAATATCACACAATAACAGGAAAACTATGGAAAACAAAATCATACAAAACAGGAAAACTAAGGACAACAAAATCATACAAAAACAGGTAAACTACGGACAACAAAATCATACAATAACAGGAAAACCACAGGCAACAAATCATACAATAGCAGGAAAACTATGGACAACAAAATCATACAATAACAGTAGCACCGTGGACAACAAAATCATACAATAACAGAAAACCATGCACACCAAAATCATTCAATAACAGTAACATCGTGGACAACAAAATAATACAATAACAGAAAACCATGGACAACAAATTCATACAATAACAGAAAAAACATGGGCAACAAAATAATACAATAACTGGGAAAACCTGGACCTCAAAATCATACAACAACAGAAACACCATGAACAACACAATCACACAATAACAAGGAAACTCTGGACCTCAAAATCATAAAACAAAAACAAACACAATGGACAACACAATTATAAATAACAGGGAAACCATGGACCTCAAAATCATGCAATAACAGAAACATCGTGGACAACATAATTATACAGTAACACCTTACCAGTTTTCTTCGTCGTAATTCGTGCCTTCCTGGTCGAACATGTGGAACGTGTAGATGTGGCGGGACTTGGATGACTTATTGTGTGCGATCTTGTGCACGACCTCTCCGTGTATCAGGACCATCGTCCCTGCAGGCGAGAACAGGATAGTTGGTAGATCAGAAGATGCAATGATTGGCCATTTAATTGATTTTGGGGAATCATTGTGATCTGTGACAGTTTATTGTCCATTGTCCATTGAAAGCCAAAAAGGCCTATCAGTTTTTGATTGCACATATGATTGGCCCTTTTGGCTCTCAAGGGACGTTATGTAGTTAAAACTGGTATAAACTGGTATAAAAACGCAGTTAGGAATCGTAACAAAGTTTTAATCTTAAGAGCCCCATATGAATACATCGGTATTATTTGGTAAATATTTTCTCCGCTACGTTTAATCGATCTCATTATGCTCAAACTCACAGCTTTTGCACAGACTATGAAAATCTAAATGCGAATGCATGATTATTTCATTCCATTTGACACTAGCAAGCTAATAAGTTGACTGTTAAATAAATCCATAATCAAACAGCTTGCGCAATCATGCAGTCAACGATTTTAACATACATATACACGGTACCCTTTTTTACAGGCGTTGCAATAGTCTCTATCGTTGTATGTTTGCGCATCGCCCTTGAACGTGATTCCGGGCTCGCCTGGACTCCTTTTGGGGTTAAGCATCATACGCCTTCCACCCGGCAGCCCCTCTAAAACCCCAGTTTGCACATCAAGTTAACATCCAGACAGTAACAAACCCGTCGTTTAAGCGTCATCTGAATACCAATGACATCAAATAGCAACAATATATAATTCGTTTATTATTTATTATAATCTGAGTTTCACACAATAATATTTTACATATTTTTCAGAAAAATCCATATATTAAAGTAACCGTTATCAATACCGGATTTAAAATGTAACTGAATGACGGACATTTCAGCCAGTGCAAGTTCAACAGGCATAAACAAGTTCCATAATTGAATAATGCTTTAGTTAAAAACTGCCTGCAATCAACGTGACTGTTCCATAGATAATATTATGATTTGTAGTGCGTTTTAAGCTCTTAGAACTTGTTGTCTGTTCTTTCACGCATGGGAGAACTATTCAACAGCATATATATACCTCTGTATATGTGTCTATTGTTGACCTGTTCCAATAATGACAAATATTGATGAGTATTTTCTACTGATAATTCTACTTAGGAGAATTTATACATACTTAAATCGGAGCCCGGAATAAACCACAGACATCCGTTCTCCAGCTTGCAATCCTCCAGGGCCAACCAGAAACCGACCAATGTCATATGTCGAGCCCTGGTGAGGTATTACTGAATAACAACAACAAAGTAGTCTTTAATTAAACGGATTTTGATTTGTCGTCACTGGTCTAAACTTTAGTCTGTTGCATTTATTATCCAAAATATAAGTTGTCTTGAAAATGTATAAAACTATTCATATGCAATGTTTTAACAATTGACCAGTTGCGACATGTCAATCAAGGATTGGGTTGACCAATTATGGGTTTATATTTCATTGGTAAATAATAGCTCATGGTTGCATAATCCAATCAATTTACTTCAAATCCTTGGACAAACAACCTTAGAGAAACAGAAAGGCGGAGCGATCTATGATTTTGCAACTGGTCATTTGCTTCAAACTTGCAGAACTCATGGCTTTCCATTGCGCAATCATACAACCTCTTATCCACAAAACTATGTGTTTACATCCGTTCATTACTGTTATTGCAAGTGTTGTAAGCAATCATGCATATCTGAGTTTTTATAGAAGCAACTGAAACTGGAGTATGATATATTTCAGAAAACTGGATAGGGCAAGAAAATTGTGCAGCCCGGCCGGGACGGAAATCTGGAACCGCTAGCTTACAGGACCAGGTTTTCCTACTGAGTCAACCAGGCTGCTACACAACTAGATGTTCTGAGTGTTTTTGTGTGTGAGTTTTATTGGTATACTAACACGGCGGTAAATCATTGCGACCATAACGCTTGCGTTATGTGTAGAAAATGTCGCAATGCAGCTTCCGTTGTGGAGTGGAAACATAGAAATGGATACCAGCGGTGAGTACGACTCTGTATTTTATCTTATTGGACACTTGCGAGCGAAAAATTTAAAAATCGGAGTATGCTATTCGACACAAATATGTATATGCTTTACCCTAGTTAAAAAAATCTAAGGAAAATTACGAAATCGAATCCTGTAGAACTTTCGAAACGTTTTAATAACGAGAGTGATGCTTGGCTTATCGTAGTTTTAAATGTAGTTTAAACGTAGCGAATAACGCAGCATTACGTAACAATTGACAGGACTCTCGTTCTGTTTACGTTGTGCTACGTAAAGGCCACGTTGTTCTACGTTGTGCCACGTGTACCAGTAAGTATAAGTACGTTGTTGTATAACGTAGCAGTATTTTGAACATATTCAAAATTTAGATTTGGCGTTTACGTTGCTACGTACCTGCCAACTTGTGCCATGTCGAGGCGCGTTCAGGCCACGTTAAACTACGTACCTGCCATGTTGCGCAACGAAGCTTATCGAGGCGAGGAAAATGTGACACTATGACTAGGGTATAATTTACACTACAGCCACTTGAAAAAGGTCACTAGACAATGCACTGTATACTAGCTATATGGGTGGCTGGTCTCATGTTACAATGTTCACAGAAGAGACCATGCACTGTATAATAGCTATATGGGTGGCTTGTCTCACTTTACAGTGTTCACAGAAGAGACCATGCACTGTATATTAGCTATATGGGTGGCTGGTCTCATGTTACAGTGTTCACAGAAGAGACCATGCACTGTATAATAGCTATATGGGTGGCTGGTCTCATGTTACAGTGTTCACAGAAGAGACCATGCACTGTATACTAGCTATATGGGTGGCTGGTCTCATGTTACAGTGTTCACAGAAGAGACCATGCACTGTATAATAGCTATATGGGTGGCTGGTCTCACTTTACAGTGTTCACAGAAGAGACCATGCACTGTATAATAGCTATATGGGTGGCTGGTCTCACTTTACAGTGTTCACAGAAGAGACCATGCACTGTATATTAGCTATATGGGCGGCTTGTCTCATGTTACAATGTTTGCAGAAGAGACCATTCAATGTATATTATCTATATGGGCGGCTGGTCCCATGTTACAATGTTCAAGAGGAGACCATGCACTGTATATTAGCTATATGGGTGGCTGGTCCCATGTTAAAATGTTCACAGAAGAGACCATGAACTGTACATTATCTATATGGGTGGTTGATCGCATAAAACAATGTTCACAGAAGAGATCATGCACTGTATATTAGCTATATGAGTGGCTGATCTCATAAAAGAATGTTCACAGAAGAGACCATGTCCTGTATATTAATTTTAGTTTAGGCTGTTCTCATAAAACGATGCTCACAGAAGCGACCATGCACTACATATTAGCTATATGGGTGGCTGGTCTCATAAAACAGTGTTCGCAGAAGAGATCATGCACTGTATAATAGCTAAATGGGTGGCTAGTCCCATGGTACAATGTTCACAGAAGAGATCATGCACTGTATAATAGCTATATTGGGTGGCTGGTCTCATAAAACTGTGTTCACAGAAGAGATCATGCACTGTATAATAGTTATATTTGTGGCTGGTCACACAAAACAATGTTCACAGAAGAGACCATGCACTGTATAATCGTTATATTGGTGGCTTGTCTCATAAAACAATGCAAAACAATGTTCACAGTCGAGATCATACACCGTATAATAGGTTTATGGGTGGCTGGGTCTCATTTTACAGTGTTCATAAAAGAGACCATGCACTGTAAAACAGTTACATGATAGTTTTACCAACATCTTAAGGAGTGAAATAAGCTTATGGAAGTCAAATGTGCACGCTTTCTCCAAGCAGATGAAGCCATTTAAGTGACTCGGATCAATACCTATTACACACGCATCACACATGAACAACAGCTTTTATGGAGTGGGCTGACATAGGAAGATGATTTTCCAAACAGTGTAAGTTCTTTACAATACAAGGGTTTGAACACAGTAGTCATATATCAAACATTTCATTCTTTTCCAGTGATTTGTTTATTCAATGATTGTTACTATGGTAACTACCGGTAACTAAAAAGTAAATTGTTGTTGCACTAGTACTGCAATATTTCAGGCAATATTTTGATTCAGAAAGTGTTATAGCTACTTTAACCTCCAATGCCAGTACAGTTAGCAGCAGTGTCTAGCTGTTCCATCAGCCCAGCATTACATTAGATACCCCATGGCGGTCGTTTGTCAGGTAAAACTTTGTATGTGTAGCCATTTCTGTGAGACTTAATCACATGCTTAAGTTTTATTACATGGCAATTTTGTATGCTCCCTAAGGAAGGCATTTTAAAATCGAACCATGCGTCCGTCTGTCCGTGTCCGTCTTTCCGTTCGTCCGTCCGAAAAAGGTTATTTTTTTTTTTATAAAGTCCAATATCTTGAACACTATCCAAGGTATTTGCTTGAAACTAAAAATACATCTTTACTAGTAATGTAACCACAAGGGAAAGCAACCATCATAACTCTGTTTTGTATTTGACAGATTTATACCCCCTTTTTTAACTTAGAAATTTAGGTTAAAATTTTTCATAAAGTCCAATAGATTGAATACTAAAGATATTTACTTGAAACTTTAAATACATATTTACTATCAACATCTCCACCACGGAAAGCATCCGCCATAACTCTGTTTTGTATTTTGACAGGTTTATGCCTCTTGTTTAACTTAAAAATGTTGGTTTAAGTTTTTCTTAAAGTCCAAAAGCTTGAAAACTGTCAAAGGTATTTACCGGTACTCGAAACTTAAAATGCTTCTTTACTATCAACGTTTCCACCAGGGAAAGCAACCATCATAACTCTGTTTCGTATTTTGGCAGATTTATGCCCCTTTTTTAACTTAGAACTTTTGGTTAAAGTTTTACGTAAGTTTTTCCAGGGCAGCCATTTTGACAGATGTAATAAATTTTACACTTTTCTTTCATTTTATTTACAATGATTCATTGTGGTGTCAATGCGGCACCTACTGAAAGCGCCTTCGGGTGCATATGTCACCTGAAAGTGACAGCACTTGTTTTGTATTTAAAAATATCTCTTATTCACCACTTTGGTATTGCTATTCTAGATTTCATATTCTGATATAATTGTGTTAAATACCATACTTGTATGATCCAAGGATATTTGACTGTATAACCACCTTTTCACTTAAGAGCTTTACATAATAATGCAACAGTATAAGCGTCTGATCATCTTCCCACAAGGATTACGTTACATTACAGTAATATCAGTGTGGTTTATATAGTGCGTACTAATTTATTAGTCGTTTAAAAATGACCAATTAACACTAGCACATCTCAATTGTTAAATGTTTGAAACATGATTGTGTTTCATTTCAGGTGGCCATGTTGCCACAGGTATAGATAATTACATGCAACATCTGGTATCGTGGTCTGAATTCTTCAAATGGACCTGGCTATGCGTCGGAGTTTCTTACAGCTGGCTGTTTGATTATTGTTCTGTCAATATCAGAATTCACACAAGTTTACAATCAATATATTTATGCCCCCCCCCCCCCCGTTTCGAAAAAGATGGGTTGTAATGCTTGCAAAAAAATGAAGGTCCGTGGTTCTGTCGGAAGACCATACTTTGTCCGGGCGATAACTACAGAACATTTATATTAGGCCTTGGTAGGTTGGTTGGTTATGGCTAGTAGAGCATCCCTGTTGATTTTGGGATCAATGGATCAAAGGTCAAGGTCAAATGGACCAAAACAATAATTATAATGTTGTCCAGGCAATAACTTCGCAATCCGTAGGCATAGATGCATAAAACTTGGTAGGTATAGGTTGGTCTTGACAGGTAAAGGATACCAATTGATTTTGGGGTCCTTGGGTCGATCGTCAAGTTCAAACCGACCAAATGCTAATTGAAGGTATTGAATGGTAGGTAGGTTTCTCATGATTAGTAAATGTACCCTATTGGTTATTGAATTATGGAGTCAAAGGTCAAGGTCAAACAGACCAGTAGTTGTAAAACCTTGTTTAGGCAATAACCTTAGGCCTAGGTTCGAAAATTTGGTAGGTGGGTTGGTTATGACTACAAATAGAATCCCGTTGATTATTGGGTCAATGTCAAATTGACCAATAGTTACAAATGTTTCAGTTTACTTGTCATCCTTGCAATTTTGTTCAGAGATTACAATGAGCTAAAGGGGTGGGGCATACTTGTTTTACTAACAATTCGTGATAAGTTTTGGAATTTATTTAATTTTATGTGGAAATGTGATGAAAGTGAGACATAAGAGTCATGCGTTTTAGCTCACCTGAGCACAAAGTGCTCATGGTGAGCTTTTGTGATCGCCCGTTGTCCGTCGTCCGTGCGTGCGTGCGTCCGTCCGTCCTTCGTCAAGTTTTCATTCAAATAACATCTAAACAGCTTACTGCTTGGCAGATTTTAATAATGTTGAAAGAGGGTCACCAAGGCCGGATCATTCCTCTGAAACCGCAAGGCCTAGAGGTTTCATATTTGGCATGAAACATTATATATTGGTCCTCTACAAAGATTGTTTAAATTATGCCCCTGGGGTGAAAATTGGCCACGCCCAGGCGGTCACATGGTTTGTATATATTTAAATAGCAAAAGGAGTTTAAAAATCTTCTGAAACTGCAAGGCCCTGATCTTCATACTCAAGTGGGTGCCTAAGAAGGCCCTCTTGCTATGGGATGAAATTTACTTGCATGTTTTGAAATATATGTGAGCTATTCAAAATACGGTCATCATTGTTGTCGAAAAGATATTTAACATTTACATATTTTGACAACTGTTTGACAAAGTAAACCTAATTCTGAATCTAAAATACTTGTTCGTGCAATTGTAGTAACTTTAAGTAAATCAATAATAAATCGTTCAAACTTTTATCATGAAGTATTTTGTAGTTATTCCTTTTCCTTGTTAAAGTAGCGCAATGTACGTGAACCCTGGGTGTTTTATCCAAGCTAATTTACGAACTTTGTATCAAAGCTCCTTTATAGCAACGGAAAAAAGCAGATTGTGTGTAGTCTTGGATGTGGACGGAGGACATCAACTTGTACGATGTGGAACCCACCTATCAAACTCGCATACGCCGGGCGATAATCAAACTGGGGTCGCGTACGTGTGAGACTAGTGAACCGACATTTGCTCCAAATAGCGACAGGCTGCAACGTCGCCGCAGTAAACATTAGCGCCAGTGTTAGCGTTAATTTTGCCACCGTGCAGCAATCACTAACGTCTAGTTAACCTACGGGCATCTTTTTTGCTTCGGGTTTGCCGGCCGATACCCCGACATGGTGCACTTCCGGAAACCAAAGTTTTCCTTGAGTATCCCTGACACTAACTTCAGATAAACATACCGGTATCTTAAGACTGAAACGGACACTGCGGTGATCCCACGGCGACAATACTTTGTATGAACAATCCAACATCAGGGCATTTGCATACTTTTCGCATAAGCTTGTCATTTTCAAACTTCAGTTCTATCTTAATCCAAGTCATAGTCCAGATAAGCAAAAAGTTGATTTTGACCTCTGACCTCTAACTCTAAGTGTGGCAAGTGAAAGCACAGACAAGCAAAGTGTTACTCTAGATGTGACATTGACCTTTGATCTAGAGACCTGATTCATGAGTGGTACACACCAACTCATGGCAGCACGCCTGTGTGACAAGTACTTTTAAAATCCCTCCATCCATGGCCAAGTTATAGTGTGGGAAAGCACAACAGCCAATTCATAATCAAAGGGCAATAACTCCGAAAAAATCACCAGACTGGAACGACCTGACAATATACGCATGTCCTTTAAAAAGGGATACTGCATATAAAGCTCCTGATTCGAGTGATAAGTTCCTGCGATCTCGCACAAAAACGAAAATATCCTATTAAAATGACATACGTTTATGATAAAGAGGGCAATAACTCCAACAAAACCAGACCGGAACAACCTGTCAATTTGCGCATTTGCTATTGGTGCTGCATGTAAAGTTTCATTTAATTCAAGTTGTTAGTTTCTGGATCTTGCGCGACAGATGCACGACAAGCGTAGTATCCACAGGTCTGTTCATATTAAAAACTGCCCGCTTCGTTTTTTTGTCGCCTGCGGTCAGTTCGACTTAGTTGTCACAATGGCGGTTTGATGTGGGTGCGTCCGTTCGATTGTTCGGACTATAACTTTATCATTCATCAGGGAATGTTAAAATAACTTTACACAAATGTTCACCATGTGGAGACGGCGTGTCGCGCGCAAAACCTGTGCCCCTAGCTCAAAGGTCAAGGTCACACTTAAAGGTCAAAGATCAAATATGGGCATAATACAGCTTTTCCGGACTGTAACTTCATAATTCATCAGGGAATTTAAACATAACTTGGCACAAATGTTCACCATATGGAGACAGCGTGTCGCACGCAAAACATGTGTCCCTAGCTCAAGGTCAACACTTAGAGGTCAAAGGTCAAACCAGATGTTCTGCCTTTGTGAGTGGAGTTTGACATAGTTTTGCACAAATGTTCACCATGTGGAGTCGGTATATCCCTAGGTGATAGATCAATGTCACACTTAGAGTTCAAAGGTCAAACAAGGGCATGATACAGCTTGTCCGGACCAGACATTCTTCATTTGTGGTTTGTAGTTTAAAATAGTTTTCATCAATGATCACCATGTTGCGCGCAAGACACATGTTCCTGGCTCAAAGGTCAAGGTCAAGGTCAAACTTAGAGGTCAAATATGGTCGAAGGTCAAATATGGGTATTATACAGCTTGTTTTCGATGTGATTTTTAAATAATTACAATATAAGTTGTTTTCTTGACAACGGGTTCGACAAGTTGCCAACAGGTATCTAGTGTTGTTTAAACGGCCTCAAAAACCGTGCGGTAAGTTTCCGGTCTGTCACCACCGCAGTGCATTAGGTTGTGACAAAGCATTAAGTTGATGCGGCGACCTTGTAGCAATTACCCACCATGAGGCTACCTGACGGTTTGCCAGCAGAATAGACCACACGGCGCACTTTTGGTACCAGTGCGGTTACCCTGGTATTAGAGCAGTGATGTCGCACGTTGGAAACAGACACTGTAGCGCTGTCGCAACCCAAGTGCAGTAAATACACGGCGATCGCATGACGACCACATCATTTTGTTGTTAAAAAAACAACAACAAATAATTCCTTGTAAATCTTTGTAAAATACGTTTTTGTTTATTCTTCTTTTGTGTGGAAGATATGCTTCCCGCAGAAACAATTTCGTTTCCGGACACGAGCCGCTTGCATGCTAGCGATGACATTATTATTATAATCTTCGCAGCGATTTCATTAAATCCAGATGCAGACAGTAACTTTCTGGCGTCTTGCTTAAAATTTTACGTTAAATGTGTTTCGCGTATGTTACCATTACATAGCTCGCCAACATTAACCTGATACTCGTGAACTCTATTAGCATAAATTACGCGCTTGAACTGTTTCCTATATTCATACTCGGTTTTGTTCGTGCACGTGTTTTACGAGTTTTATGATAGCACAACAGTATTTTAGTGGGATATTCTTTTATGTATTTTACTCGATTGCAGTACAGAAACTGATATATTCATCGTAACGGTATTTTAAAATGTTCATGCATAAAGGTCAGTGTCAGATTAATGTTGGCGAGCTATAGCACTACTTTAAATACATAAATAATAATACATGGATTGAATAAGAAAAAACTTTATAACGCGATCATGCTCTCGTTTGATGTACATTTATCGTTACAAGCCGTGTGTGGTACCTATGTCGAATCGTTTAAAAAACAAAGTCGTTATTATTTTTGGCAAATACATACAATGCACCGGGGTACTTGTCTTGAGGTGATTGTGTAAATTACAAGTTGAGGTGATCGCGCTATAAAATGCGTGGCCGTGTGGAAACTTCTAAAGTAATTAATTATCTCTCTAAATATACATTGTATGCACATATATATACATTGAATAATATTAAGAGACCATGGACACCAAAAGAGGTAGTATGATCGCTGGTCTCCTGTACTGTCGCTATATTAGGATACCATGGATATCAGAAGACTTAGTTTGGCAGCTGGTGTAATGTACTGTCACTATATTAGGAGACCATGGACATCAGGAAACGAAAGTTTGATCGCAGGTCTCATGTAGTGTCACTATTTTAAGAGATCATGCGCACTAGAAGAAGTAGTATGACCGCTGGTCTCTTGTACTGTCGCTATATTAGGAGACGATGGACATCAGGAGACGAAGTTTGACCGCTGGTCTCATGTAGTGTCACTATTTGAAGAGATCATGCACACCAGAAGACGTAGTATGACCGCTGGTCTCATGTAGTGTCACTATTTTAAGAGATCATGCACACCAGAAGACGTAGTATGACCGCTGGTCTCATGTAGTGTCACTATTTTAAGAGATCATGCACACCAGAAGACGTAGTATGACCGCTGGTCTCGTGTACTGTCGCTATATTAGGAGACCATGGAAATCAGAAGACGAAGTTTGACCGCTGGTCTCATGTAGTGTCACTATATTAGGAGACCATGGACATCAGAAGACATAGTATGACTGCTGGTCTCATGTACTGACGCAATAATAAAAGACCATGGACATAAGAATACGTACTTTCGAAGCTGGTCTCATGTACTGTCTCTACATTAGGAGACCATGGACACCAGAAGACGTAGTATGGCCGCTGGTATCATGTAGTGTCACTATATTAAGAGACCATGGATACCAGAAGTCGTAGTATGACCGCTGGTCGCATGTACCGACGCTTTATTAAGAAACCATGAACATCAGAAGAAGTAGTATGACCGCTGGTATCATGTAGTGTCACTATATTAAGAGACCATGGACACCAAATGACATAGTTTGGCCCCTGTCTCATATACTGTCACTATATTAAGAGACCCTATGGACACCAGAAGACGTAGGTTGACCGTTGGTCTCATGTACAGACGCTATATTAAGAGACCATATGGACACCAAAGACGTAGGTTGACCGTTGGTCTCATGTACAGACGCTATATAAAGAGACCATTGACACCAGGAGACGAAGTTTTACAGTTGGTCTCATGTACGGACGCTACATTAAGAGACCATCGACACCAGAAGTCGTATTATGACAGCTGGTCTCATTTACTGTTACTATAATAAGAGACCATGGATATCAGAAGGCGCAGTATGACCGCTGGTCTCATGTACTAACGCTTTAATAAGAGACCATGGACATCAGAGAACACAGTATGACCGCTGGTCTCATGTATTGTCACTATATTAAGAGAACATGAATACCAGAAGACATAGTATGAACGCTGGTCTCGTTTACTGACGCTTTAATAAGAGACTATGGGCATCAGAGAACGTAGTATGACCGCTGGTCTCATCTACTATCACTATATTAAGAGACCATGGATACCAGAAGACATAGTATGACCGCTGGTCTCATGTACTGACGCTTCAATAAGAGACCATAGATACCAGAAGACACAGTATGACCGCTGGTCTCATGTACTGACGCTTTAATATGAGACGATGGACATCAGAAGACTTAGTTTGGCCGCTGGTCTCATGTTATGTCACTATATTAAGAGACCATGGATATCAGAAGGCGCAGTATGACCGCTGGTCTCATGATCTGACGCTTTAATAAGAGACCATGGACATCAGAAGACTTTGTTTGGCCGCTGGTCTAATGTTCTGTCATTATATTAAGAGACCATGGATATCAGAAGGCGCAGTGTGACCGCTGGTCTCATTTACTGTCACTATATTAAGAGACCATGAATATCAGAAGGTGCAGTTCGACCGCTGGTCTCATTTACTGTCACTATATTAAGAGACCATGGATATCAGAAGGCGCAGTACGACCGCTGGTCTCATGATCTGTCACTATATTAAGAGACCATGGATATCAAACGGCGCAGTATGACCGCTGATCACATGTACGGACGCTATATTAAGAGACCATGGACATCAGAAGACATAGTATGACCGCTGGTTCATGTTCTGTCACTATATTAAGAGACCATGGACATCAGAACACTTAAAAGTCTGGCCGCTGGTCTCATAGATATGGCTGGTCTCATATACTCCAGTGCTGTAATTATAGTATGAGACCATGGACAATCAGAATACTTAGAATATCCGCTGGTCTCATATTCTATCACAAAATTTATAAATCTTTGTTTAGTTATATTAATTAATATCGTACATTATCATAAACACAAATTATTGCTTAATTGGTTTTATAAATTATCCCCGTTTTAGCACTTCAAACCCTACCAGTCCTAAATATAGCAGTCACGTGACTCAGAAGAGACCACGGTCCCTTGCCTTTTTTATAGGGTAAAAATACCTCGTCTAACGCGAAGTTAATGAATGCACTACTTTTTATTCTATTAATATCTATCATATACACGTACATGTATTTTGTAATTTGTGTTATTAAAATAAATTGCGGTAGATCTAATAGCACTTACACGTAGATGAAAAGCTTAAATTGATGGTCACTTATAATTAAATGCTTGTTCTTTGTGTTTAAGTCGGTAAATACCGTTATATAACTATAATGTTACTTTGTTTAAACCAAATCCGACGTAACATATTAAACAAGATGGCCATGATGACCCAAAGTGCTCACCTGAGAACTGGTACAACTGAAGACCATATATAGTGTTGTGACAGGTTTGAAAATTAAGGTATCTGAACAATACGCAGAGGGGGATAGGATCAATTTTGATTTAAAACATTGGTTAGTGCAATGGGAAGTGGACGTGCGTTTTTTTGTTAATGGTTCTCAAATCATTAAAAAAAAAATTCTTACCTGACCCTTTTTCATTAAGTCATTGACAATTCTGGAAAATGCAGAAACAGTAGATTTTGATGTCTTTTTCGCAAACAGTTTTGGAGAACAAGTTGCAATGCGATTATTGCGATGGCTGTGCTATATGGTCAAGTTTTGCTTTTTCAATTTTTATGGTCATGCTCAAACTGTGTAAGTTTGCTCAACATTGAATCAAAAATCGTGTGTGCAAGCCAATCATTGATAACTTGTTGATGTTTTTTTTCAAACACATAGGGTAATAACTTTGGTGTTTCTTGCCGATCTTGCTTTTATTCGACTTCACCTGTAGTCTTACGTTCATAGACAAACTGTACACGATTGGTGAAGATTGGATGAAAAATGAAGTCTCTATCCCGAATAATGTCCATTTTTGCATATATTTTTCACAAACAAACGGCAATAACTCTAGTGTTTCTGGTCCGATCTTGCTTATATTTGACTTCACCATTAATCTTATGATCATAGACAAACTGTGCAAGATTGGTGAAAATTTGATTAAAATGAAGTCTTTATCCTGAATAATGTCCATTTCTGCATATTTTTTTCACAAACAAAGGGCAATAACTCTGGTGTTTCTGGTCCGATCTTGCTTATATTCGACTTCAACTGTAATCTCATGTTAATAGACAAACTGTGCAAGATTGGTGAAGATTGGATGAAAAATGAAGTGTCTATCCTGAATAATGTCCTTTGTTGTATTTTTTTTTTAAACAAAGGCAATAACTCTGGTGTTTGAAACACGATCTGGTCCATTTTCGGCGCCTGCTGAGATGTGATGGTCATACACAAACAGTGAAAGTTTGGTTAAGATTGGATGGAAAATAAAGTCTATACGTTAGAAAAGGGCATTTTGCACTTTTTTGCATGAAAAAGGGGCAATAACTCTGGTGGTACTGGTGTGATCGGACCCAATAATAATCCCATTCGAGATGTTATGGTCATATCATACACAAACTGTGCCAGTTAGGTATAGATTGAATAAAAAATGTAGTCTTTATCGCGATAACGGTCCAAATTGCGATACGGATGACGCCGGAGAGGTCCCCAATACCAATAGCTCGCCGAGCACTTTGTGCTCACGTGAGCTAAAAAGTTTCCTGTATCATGCATCTGTCATGCAGTGAATCAATGTGCAAGAGTAGCACCAGGTCAACAAAATTATTATCTATCTGACGGAGTATTCCGACGTTAGTCGATGTAACACGATTGTACCAATCGTTGCGCAAACTGGAAAATTCCGACGAACTTCGTGTGCCCTCGCAAAAAAGATCGAGGATATTCTAAAGTTTCTGAAGTCAACATGTATAACGACGTGACGTCATTGAGGCATGGCATGGGTGATTTTCATTATAAAATTTATTCTTAATCCCGTTTTTGTTCGCTATTACGGTAAAACATAATACAGTGGTTCTATTATTGTTATTTTAGTTTAAATTTAGGTGGTTTTCTAATCAAATACTTGTTTTGTTAATGAGAAAATAGTCTTTACTGAGACATTTCCCCTTCGCGGCCCACGGCAATCACGGATTTCTCGTAAGCAGTTGTGTCAACACTCACGTGAATCAGCTGGACTTTGCGCCTTGGGTGCAATCTAGTTCTGACATTGCGATAGAACAGTGGGTATAAATCTGTCGTGAATTGATTCAAATCATCATACAGACGAATAACGAGCGAGACAAAGACAGTGGAAATCAGGTGCGTAGAAGTTTTGTACTAAGATGGTGTGAATATTTTTTATGTTAAATGTTCAATGTTTGTCAACAACAAGTGTTGTTTTCAGTCTAATCTTTCTACAATTTACTCTAGCGTACAGTTTAAGTGAATGGCAAAGGATAGAGATACTTTATTGTAGTAATTACGTATTAATAATTCGCTTGTTAGAATACGTTTATTGATATCTGAATTTACATCTTTATTTTCAAAGCTTTACAGGCAGTATCGATACTGTAGTGTAGTACTAAATAACAGTTTTATGAACTATTTTATAAAACTTCACAAGGTCAAGGACTCTGGGGATGGGTGTTGATGATATGTCCTTCAATCATAAAACAATGTGAAATTTTGTACAAGTTTTCTTTTTTTGTATTTAAAACTACACAGCACATATTACAGTGGCAATAATAAATAAAAGTTAGCTCTATAACATATTTGTTTTTTCAAGATGTACAGGCAGTCTTTGAAAATGGAGAGAGAAAACGAGCAGTTTATTACGCGGCTTGCCAGCCTGCCGGTTGTTAGTTCTGGCCTGGCCCAGGTCTGTTCCATGTACCAGAAGACAAAGGATAGCAACGGTCTCCTCCGTAGCACGTGCAACATGGCAGAGAGTGGTCTACAGAAAGTGGTCGCTTCCACGATGCCCTACGTTGAAAAGTACAAGCCCCAGCGTAAGTAAAATTTGCGTTGAATTTTAGCGATTGTTACATCAAATTCTGCTGGTACAATTTAGGCTCATAAAAACGTGTGCAGGATTGTCGTATGATAAAGTGACAACACCATGGATTACAGTTATCAAAATGTGTGCTATTGTAACTCGCATATTTTTCAGGACTGACACTGCCATTTGCCAAATTAGCCCCTGGATATAAACAACTGTATGCTTATCTGGCTAAATCTATTTTGTTTGGCTCATAGGAGCTTAGTTGTTTAACAAATAAAAAATAATCCTATTCCCAATATTATAAATATACACAAGGTAGCTCACTCTCCATTTTCTATCGTAACAGAAGTTGATTTTAAGTATCTGGTCCTATATGCATGGGCTATGTAGATTTCGGGAACCAAACATGTAATTTTGTACAATGAAACCAGCCAATGATCCGCCTATCAACTTCCGTTCATTAGAAAAAGGCCAGTTAGGTACCTTGTTTATAAATATGTATAGTTCAATGATTATTTATTTTTTGAACAACTAAGCGCCTATGGTTTGGCTATATAACCTTGTATTCATAAAAACATAACTTTTCCAAAATGAGCATGTTTTCAACAAAATGAGGCCTATTTGAACAGCGGATAATCCGACTATCAGCTTGGGGGATCCCTGTAACAGGAAGTATGGAACACATTTTAAATGTGTCATAATTATAACATATTATAATGAACTAAAAACAATATTGTGATATTTTGGTGTGCATTTATATTGTACTATTTTCAGTGGACAAGGTGAACACCTATGCGTGCCAGAAGCTGTCGGTGATGGAGGAGCAGTATCCGATCATCACCCGCCCTACAGACGAGGTTCTCAAAGAGGGCAAGGAAAAGTGTGCCAGCCTGGTAAAGCCGATCACTGACCGCGTGTCCAACGTAGTCGGAAAGGGACAGCAAACGGTCAGTCATGCTACTGTGATAGCTGTGACCAATGTAAAATTAGTTTTGGTTTAATGTTATAAAAGTATGTTTTGTTGGAATATTGCACAAATAGAATTGTTTTATTTTGCAATTTTAAACACATTTATATTTGTTTAAAGTGAAACTGCATACCGGTAAATGAATTTTTTAAGTGAAAATGTATGAGTTTTTATATATATATATACCTGGTAGCCGATATAAATTTATGTTTGGAAATTGGACCAAACATTAATTTATATCGAATATATATCAATAACTGGTGATTTTGACTCAACATTACACATTAAATAGTTCTTTATCCTTTAACGGTGAAATGTATGAATAACTTACACATATCTATTGCCAAACATTTCTGTGCCTCAGATTGAGGCTACCAAGGAGCGTGTGGGAGCGGTGAAGGAGTACGGAGTGATGACCGTGAATCGCACGCTGGAGACCCCCCTCGGCAAGTACGCGATGGACAAGGTGAACGAGGCCCTGACGGTGTCTGAAGATTACGTGGAGAAGTACCTGCCACCCAGCGAGGACGAGGGGCAAGATCAGGACAAAGGTTGACATTTCACTGTTTTTTTTTCATTGATTTGTGAATATACTAGTTTCTCTCAAATTGTGAAAAACCGTTGTACAATAAAAAAAAATTGTGAAAATATTTGTTGTTAAAAAAAAGAAAAATATAAACTTATTTTCAAAATTCAAATAATAAATAGTGATTTTTTTGTATTGAATCAAACTTTAAATACAAACACATGATAAATGTGATTTAAACACTCGTGCGACCATTAAACCTTGCGTAATTTTTTATCCACTTCCATTTGTGAATTTAGCCGAAACAATTGTGAAAACGTATACTTTTTGGCTTTGTGTATGGTACCGATTATTGGCATGAAGATATGGCAAAAAAAAAAACGCATTTACTGCTTTGTTAGCTTCAGCCTTGGGCCTATATAAAGAACCTGTTCTTTTTGTCGAAAATTAAGAAAAATCGCAAAACAAAGGTCTGGCATTAACTGCCTTGTTAGCTTGGGCTTTATAAAGAATCTTAGTTGAAAATTAAGAAAAATGTTAAAATCTTCAAATTGTATAATAGGATTTTCTGACAATTAAATTCATTGTTTTGAGAGTTTGACACAGTGGTAGCAATATTATTCCAAGTGTATAAATGAGGCGCATCATGGGAAAACCGGTCTTAATGCATGTGCGTAAAGTGTCGTCCTGGATCAGCCTGTGCAATCCGCACAGGCTAATCCAGGACGGCACTTTCCGCCTACAGTGGATTTATGTTTAGAAGAGACTTCCTTGAAACAGAAAATACCATAAAAGCGGAAAGTGCCGTGCCGTCCTGGATTAGCCTGTGTGGACTGCACAGGCTAATTCGGGACGACACTTTACGCACATGCATTAAGACCGGTTTTCCCACGACACGCCTAAAATATAAAGTACCTGGAATGGTCATGCATATGTTCCAAACCAAGTGTTTCAAACACATTTGAAATTTGGACTGATTTTCAGCTCGAGAATAAGTTGAGCATCTTGACCAATCCAGGGCCAGCTCTTATCTTCTGTATATATGTTATTGTATCTTCATACTTCTGTGCCATATACATGTTTATTATACCTCACTTTTGTCTGCAATGATAATTCCCAATTCCCAAGAAAGAGATATTTTGACTGTCAAAAACATTTTTAACCTTTTTGACAAGTGACCAAGCGACAGTGATTGTCAGGTCATGTGACTGTGCTGACATTTTGAATGTCATATAAGGGCAAATGACTGCTTCAGTTTTTTAGCCAAATCTGCTCGAAACAGAATGTCACCACTCGGCATTCGCCTCGGGTGGCATTCTGCTCTTGGGTTGACGATATCAGTCACAAAGGCTGCCATATGATATTTATATAATATTACATTCCTGAGGACGATATATAAAAAATATGTTTCATACATATTAAACATAATTTTAAGTATGCCATGTAAAGTTTTATATTCAGTACTTTGTTAGCTAGTTGTTCTCCTTTATCACATATTAAACTAATTTATAAATCTGTTTAAAATGGACTTTCTGATATCTGATATAAAGATAAAATCATAAATGGAACATATTTTTTTCATATCTTTATCACAAAGTCCTTGTTATATTGATAAACATTTCACATGCATGTATAAAGGTTTACATTTAGCATTTGTTGTAAGTCTATTTGTCAGAAACCTTGAATAACATCTCTCTCGTTCTCGTAGGTATGGAAGTGGACGAAGTGAGTGCTCTGACCAGAGTGACCTCCCTTAGCACAAAGCTCCGTCAGCGCATGTACAAGCGGGCGATGCGCGACCTCTCTGGCCTGCAGATGAGGAGCAAGGAACAGCTGGAGAAGCTCAACTTCACCGTTGACCTGGTACGTCTTTGAGATCTATGTGGCCCTTTGGCCAAGCACTGGCAAACATGTTATGAAATGTGTTCATAAAGAATACTTTGTATAATTTTCATAGCACAGTTTGTTAAATAATATTGATAAGTTCTAAATTGACATAAGGGAATTTGTCACTTTTTCTTTTTGTCATTAACATTGAAATATAAATTTATTAGTCCCTAATATTTTGTCTAAACTAACTCATTCATTGTATTTTTTAAGAGTTAATAGTCAGTGTTTTTTTCACCTTTGAGGGAAAGGTGGTGGGGCCCTTCAGATGGGGAATTTTGCATCAAAAGAGGCATTTTTTAAAGAAAAGATTTATTACATTTTTATATTTTACTTTGTTATAAAACATTAATGAATTGTTTTGTTACAAATGATACCTTAGATTATGCTCTAACTTGGTTTGATAAAAAAAATAGCTGGGATTGTTTATTTCCTCTATCTTAGTCAATTTT
Organism: Congeria kusceri; assembly: GCA_027627225.1. Classification (NCBI taxonomy): domain Eukaryota; kingdom Metazoa; phylum Mollusca; class Bivalvia; order Myida; family Dreissenidae; genus Congeria; species Congeria kusceri. The sequence goes on from CM051037.1 coordinate 28,406,777, forward strand.
TGTCCTATTGCGGTCATTTTTTTTCCAAAATGAAGCTTACATTCTGAGGGGAATTTTAAGGTAGATATAGGTGAAAAATATATACTGTTTAAGCAGGGGAATGGGACCCAAATTGGCCCTTAAAAGCACCAATAGTACTCGCAAAGAAAAAAAGTCGGGCCGTCTATGGAAGAAAACTTAATGAGCGGCTAATAAGAATCTTTGCCTGAAAGAAAATGGCTGTTTGTATATTCCCTGCACTGTTAATGCAGCAGGTTGTGTATCTTAATCTCTCCATTGGTCCCGTTAGATCCAGTACGCAAAGTCAAGCGCGACAGAGGTGAAGGACACACTGGAGGAGAAGTACGAGGTGGCGCATCGCAAAATGGCCGACTACTGGGAGAAGGTGAACGCTAACGAAGATGAGGAGGAGGAGGGGGAGAAACCAACGGTAGTCCTCGCATTTCTCTGCTCGGGCCTTTTTCTGACCTTTTCGCAGTCATCGAAATTAGATGTTTGGCCAAGCAAACCCAAATTCTTATATTATTACTTGAGAGCAAGAAAATGTTACAAGCCCACCTTTATAAATTTGAGAATCTTAGAAAGCCCAGTTCAAAATTTACCAGGGCAGGGGTTACGGGTCTGTGCTAATTTTGACAACCATTTGGGGGTGGATGGTTGGGGAAGTACCTGGCGGTAATTGGGAATTGTCAGGCATTAGAATCTTCACTCTCTTTAGCTGATTTCCTCTTTTTTGACTGAAAAATGTTCATCTGACAAGTTGTTGAACTTTGTCAAATCTGTGTAAAATAGGCAAAATTGGAAGAGGGTTTAAAAGTGTTTCAGCTGTTTTTCAGAATTTTCACGCCTGAATTTTAAAGTGCAAAAATTAATCAAATTCAATGAGTAAACTTTATTTGCAAGTCTCTTTACTAGGCTTAATGTGAATAGTTTTTTTTTTGCCAAAAAAATGTAAACATGTATAAACTGGCGCTACCTGTATAATGTGTAAGTTTATGAACCCTTCAATGGTAAGACTGTTATCAGTCATTAAATTTTGATACCTAGAAAAGGCTAATGAATAATGCGGTTACACTACACACTTTGATTGAACTTATAAAAAACATTGAATAAGTACGATAACTTGATGTGAGTTTATTTTATAATTATTTTTATAATTACATTAAATTTAAAAATATATTCATTTGTACATATAAAACAATATTTTACAGAACACACATGATACAAGACTAACAGTATAATGCAAAGCATTCATTGTAAAATGAATAAAGCATGATAGCACATAATGTCACATCACAACAAAATAGACATTATGAAAGTTCAAAAAAGCATGGTAGCACTAGATATAGCACGGATTGTCCCAGAAATAAATTCGGATTAACGGTGTTCGAAATAACGGTGATCTACTGTAGTTACTGCACAGGTAAAATAATTACCACTGTGTTTGAATAGTTAAACCTGTATGAAAAAAAAACGGTAAATTGTTCATAATTGGCAGAATCACCTGTTACATTGCTATGTTCATAATATTATTGCTGACCATTTCTTCCAGACTCTGGAAGGCAGGACGTTGGTGGTTGCTAGGCGCATGACCAGACAGGTGAAGACAGGTTTGTCTACAGTGTCTGGTTACATGCCAGTCAGGTTACAACCCACCGTGGTTCGGGAGAGAATGGAAAATGCCTTAAAATTCACAGAGGAGCTGTACACGTCTTTCAAGAATGTATGTTTAGTTGAAAGTGAAAGTAATTAAATAAATTTATATAAAATCACGATTTAGAGTGTCTATATCATGTCAAACATTTTACAATGTCTTAAGCCATAGGTGGAATCCCTAATGACAATGGTCTTTAATTATACCCCCACAAACGAAGTTTAGGGGGGTATATAGGAGTGAGCTTGTCGGTCTGTTGGTTTTTAGCTCGACTATTCTACTACCCCTGGCGTCGGCGTCCACGTCTGCGTCTGAATTTGGTTCGTTTTTACTCATAAAGTCTTGTAACTTCAAAACTACATAAGTTATTCACTTGAAAATTGGAATATATCTTTGGCATCAACTCCAGTGTCAGGGGCAGCATTCCCCATAACTATTTTTTTCTATTTTGACAGAGTTATGCCCCTTTTTCACTTACATTTTCTGGTTAAAGTTTATATTCTAAAGTTCTGTAACTTTAAAACTATATAACTTATTCTCTGGAAACATGGAACTAACCTTTGTCATCAACTCCAGTATCAAGGGCAACATTCCCTATAACTGTTTTGTATTTTGACAGAGTTAGCCCACTTTTTACATAGACTTTGTGGTTAAAGTTTTTGTTCCAAAAATTAAAAACTATGCAAGGCTTCACTTAAAAATTTGTGTGTTTTAACAAATGTGTGCCCCTTCCACTATCCAAAATATGTTCCAACTGTCGTACTTCGAATAGTCGAGCGCGCTGTCCTCTGACAGCTCTTGTTGGTTTCCTGATGATAACTCAAGAAAGGCTTGACATATTGAAATAATTTTTGGTACACATGCAGTGTTTTTTGAGGGGCCAAAATGCGTCCGAAATTCGGTCCCATTCTCCTGCTTTAAAGGTATATATTTTTTCCCCTATATTGACCGTAAAATTCCCCTTAGAATGTAAGCTTTATTTTTGAAAAAAAAAAGACCAAAATCTGAAAGATAGAAGAAATTTCGTAAAAAATCCCAGCTAATTTTCATCAAACTAAGTTAGTGTATCATGCAAGTTATCATTTGTAGCAAAGCAATTGATTAATGTTTTATAACAAAGTAGAACATAAATCTGTAATTATGCTTTTCTAAAAAAAATTCCCCTTTTGCCTTAAAATTCCCCATCTGAAGGGCCCCACCACCTTTCCCCCAAAGGCGAAAAAAGACACGGACATGTGTAACATCATAGAATACAGGTCAAGTTCGATGTTGGTTACAAACCACTAAATTTTGACAGTTATGGCCCCTTTTTGACTTAAATTCCCGAAAAACATGGTTTCCTGACGATAACTCAACAATGGCTTGACATTTTTAAATAATTATTGGTACACATGTGTAGCATCATAAAATACAGGTCAAGTTCGACATTGGTTACAAACCACTCTATTTTGACAGTTATGGCTCCTTTTTGACTTAAATTCCCGAAAAACATGGACAATAACTCATGAAAGGCTTCACATATTTAAATTATTTTTGGTACATAGGTGTAACATCATAAAATACAGATAAAGTTCAACTTTGGTTACAAACCACTAAATGTTGCCATGGCTCCTATTGAAATTAAATTTTTCCAAATACACTGTTGACCATTCACAAATTAAAGCATTCTCTCTGTCCATTCTTTCGAATGGATGCCATAGTTTTGTGACAAGGCCATATTGTGGGGTATATCCGTCACTCATGTGACAATTCTAGTTGACTATTTTTCTTGTAAATTTTATTAATTATTTGTCTGTCAATTTGATATGCGAGGTAATAGAGTAATTTACAGGTAAGGCAATGAAACATTATATACTGTAATGTATACTTCATCTCTTTGCCTTAATTTCTCATGTTTTTGACCAGCTTTAACATTTTAATGTATTATTTCCCTCCACCCCAGATTTATGTCACAGTAGAGAAATATAGCACCAAATTGAACCTGCTTTTAGTGTAAATTTTGATCATTTTTTCACAGGCCAAGAACTACGCAGATTTGCCGGCCTGGGTTTTTTTGACGCAAACTAAGGAGATGATAGCCTATATTCAGGAGACGGTGTCCTTCCTCGCAGAGACGTTTGTGGTTTCGCCCATTAACTGGCTGGTGAGTCACGTAAGTGGCCTCTTCATTCAAGGGCCCATTTCAGGCTTCCCTGCAAATTTGTTTCTTGCCACAGTCTAACCCAGTGTTTTTTTTCATTGATTTGTGAATATGCCCTTTTCTGTGAAATTGTGAAAAATGCGTCGTAAAGCGCCGAAGTTGTGAAAAGAGGGAAATACAAACTACATGTAGTATCAAATAATAACTAGTGATTTTGTTGTATTTAATCACACTTAAAGTACAAACACATGATATTAAAGTGTGATCTTTACATTCATGAAACCTTACCACGAAACATTCCAGTTAAATTTCTCTCTTTTGCAGATTTGATATTGTCAATTATTCTTTAAATTAGCAAAATGTTCACTGGCCTCACTTGAGTCAGACACAAGAGTCAATAGAAATGTCAAATGATTGAGATGTAAAAGGCTTATTAAGGGACAAAACGGGGGTTTCATCAATGTTATTTTTGTCACCACTATCAGTATGTGAATCTTACTAACTTGTACTCGTTACTGTCAGTAAATCTACTGGTGAAGACACTGAAGTTGAAACTGTTGAACTGCAGCACAAATTGTCTTCGGGGGCTTCACTATCTATTTTCTCGCTTAAAGTTGCACGTTTGAAATGATGACTCATTTTCCTGTAAGATAAGCTTGTCTTTTTGTATAAAAAATTCACATAGTACTGAGAGTTTCGTGAAAAATGCATTGTGATTACTTAAAAAAAAAAAAGAAGCAAATAAGTGTTTACACTTTAAAAATCCATCAGTTGATTGATTCAATACAGATTATAACCCAATGAGTGTTTACAGATGAGCACGTTTCACTAACCGACCGGTTCAGGAAAATATCGATAAAACGTGACAAGAGTCCTGTTAAAATCGAGTAACCGTTCAAAGCGGTGTAGACATAAAACTTTTACCGACATTTTATCCTGTGTAAACAAAATTCACAAAATTAAGATTTCATATTTTTTTATCCACTTTTCCATTTGAATTTTCGGCCCAAAAAATTGTGAAAAAAGTATACTTTTTGACTTGGTGAATGTTACCGAATATCGGCATGAAAATGAGGCAAAAAAAACGCTGTAACCTACCTTATTTGTGAGTGAATTAATTATTTTGAAATCGGTATTTAATTACCTTGAGGGATTGCTCGACGATAATACACAGGGTGCCCTCTGGCGTTTGAAAAGTTGTCACCACTTTTTTTTCGCCAAATTTGAAAACTTGAAGCCAATTAACCGTCGCACGTTATGTGTTAGAGACGGTCAGGTGTAATACTATATATAACTATACAACATATAAAATATTATTTTCACATTGTAATGCATTAATAATTATTCCTAATGAAGAAAACTATAAATAAACAAAACACCATATATCATATAACATTCAATTGAGTAAGTTACAAAACAGCATATTTCATATACAAATGCAGTAAAATATGCTAATGGATCATAATGGTTGCACCAAGACATATTTTAGCAATGCACTATTAATATGTGTATTAACATCATCGATATTTATTTAAATAGACATTTAACGATGCATAAATGTTATTATTTTACTAATAAATATGATACATATTAATACATAAATATACACATACAAATACAATGGCACAAATTAGGCAAGGCAAGGTACACTGGAAAGGAAACTGGAAGTATACAGAAGACTTCAATTAGCAGCAATTCTATATGTATTATGGTCATAGACCAAAAGAATTTCAACTGCCAACTGTCTTTAAAATTTCTTTTCACTGGAGAATTTTGAAGTTTGAGCATGTAAGATGGAGAAAAGACATCAACAGAACAAACAATTTTTACAAGGAGTATTAACGTCGGAACTGGCCATTTTGACGAGTGAATTTTCATTTTCAAATTCAACATTTCATACCGATTGTCATAACAAACTGTTTAATTACGGGCTTTTGCTTATTTAATTGTGAATGTGTTGAAAACACTACATACTTACTTGGTTTTGATTTCAAATTATCGTTTAATTGATCTTGTCCTTAATATGTTACGAACATGGCACACTTCTATTAATTGCCAGTATCGACGGTTAACGAAAAAGCTGTTTGTTCTACATGCAATTAATCTAATTGCCCTGGGCCATATAATCAGTCACATGTTGTCATTTTATTGATATGCATTCAGTTTCATGCTTTAGTTAATTCAATCGTACCGCTTTCATCACAAAATATCAATACATGCACGATAACTGTAGAGCTTAACAGAGTTAGCGAGAACGCTTAGGCTAAAACGTCGCTTAAGTCATTTCAATGGTAAATCAGACAAAGAACGCTGTCGCCAGAAAAATTGTCAAACTTGAACATTTGTCGTCACTTTTGCGATTTTGTCGCATTTTGGCGACAGTGACGATCGCCAACGCGAACCCTGATACAATTGCTTATTGATGTACCGCCAATTTCGTGTATATGGATGTTTTATTTTAAAGTCGTAACATGAAAATTAAAATATAACTGTGATTCTAATGATAGATTGATATGGTCTATATTGCAACCAATTGTTAAGAGTTTGGTGTGTTATGTAAAAGTATAAAAACAAAAGGTGTGCTGTAAAAGTATAAAAACAAAAGGTGTGCAAGTTGCAATGTATGAGCTTTAAATTGAAAATGGTTACACATTTGTAGGAATGCTCTACAATGGTGTTGACAATTTCAACAACAGTCAAATGTTTGCCAGAAAGAAAAAAAGGGCTTTTTAGTGCTTTGTTACGCCAGTCTGTAAGACAGTCACCTCGCTGTGGATAGTCCAACCCTTATTGCCTGAAATGGCCCTTGTTCTATTAACAAGTCGTGTACTCGGACAAGCTTTGGACAAGACACACAGTAACCCCATTTTGTCATTAGTATTGCTGGCGTCGATAGCTTTATGCCTTGATATACTGAAAAATTATTTCAATTTCTATGTGCGTTTTTAATTTTTGAACATTTATACATCAATGTAAAAGACAAAAATACTTGGTTGTGAATTACTGGAAAACTCAGATAAGTATTGTAATTTTTATTTTATTGTAAAATGGCTTTAAAGAAATTGACGTAAGTAATAATTTTGTAGTTCATAAGTGTTGCAGGTTTACATGCTCAATATTCATGAACTTTAGTTTGTCAGTTAGCTTTGGGATGCTTAACGGTGTGGCTAGCATAATTTTTAACTCATTGTCTTCCAAAAAGTTTAACAGAACAAAACGTTACAGGTAAAACTCAATGCGCAAGACCTTGTGTGGCTTGGTTAAAAACTTGTATTTTGTTGGTGTTACTAGTGTATAGTACACACTTAGAAAGTAAGTAAATGACAATATTATATACAGGGTATTTACTAATATGACCAATCTCCGGTATGTATATTTCCTGTAGGATGTAAGTAAGAAGTCCATTGATCTACAAAAGGTATAACAATTTACTGCGCTTAACATTTTCTCTGTTTGTTTGACTAATCAAAAGTTGGCACATAGAATTTGTGTACTGTTGATAAAGAAAGATCTAGCTTAAATGTTTTTCACATTTAACAAGTGACAGGTCAGCAATTAACAACCTAATGCGGTCTGGCAGTAATATTCATTGAATGTGATGTATTTGTAAATGTAAATAAGTTTTACAAAATTTCATATTGATTTAACCCACTTTATTTTTTGTCGTAAATATTTTTTACTGTTCAATATTTGTGCAAACTTATATAAATACATATAGAATCTTGATTTTTGCCCAGTTTCAAAGTCGTTTAGTAAGCTACTTTGAGACTATGTTTACGAAAGCAGGCAGTTTTGAGGTTTTGAGGATCAGTCGGAATTTAGACACTTAATTTTACTGTGGCGACCAATTTGAGCAATTTTCATTTGTAATTGAGGCAGAGAGGTATGTGGTGGTATTGTTATTAGTCACATTAGCTGCACGGGGCAGAAATCCTGTTCATATTTCTGAGTGGCAGACATTTCAAAGCCTTTTACATACATGTACAGACTCTGTGAAAGTTTTGTCAGACCTCGGACATAGCCAGTAAAACAGGAAGAGGTCCAGGAAAAATGCAATGAAACACAGACCTCATGGCTGCAGAAAAATCCTTGCTTGCATGCTCAATGGTTTTGAGTGGCTGGAAATAATGAATTGTGGGCCAATAATTATTAAAAGGTAATTACCAGACCTGCAGGGCTTATTCCTTCTATAGTCGGGGCTGTTATAAGGCGTCAAAAAATTTCTTTAAAATCATGCAGTTTTTCCCTAAAACCGATCCCACCCCAGGATTTTTCATTCCTCTGCTATGAAAATTTTCCCCCAATACGCAAACGGCACCATCCCAAAAAAGGTGAAAAAAGGCCCGAAACATCTTGACCACTAATGGATTTGGGACTTTTACGGAGAGTGCATGTAGATGTATATATGGCAAAGAAGTCGGCTCAAATAATTAATTATATAACATTTTATTAGCAAAAACCTACTTATTTGTCCAGTGTGCAGTAATTTTTAATATGAAGTTTAAACAAAAACCACAACTTTTCTGTTCATTTTGCAGGTAAAGTTGAAGAACAGTTGAATTTAAGAGGTCAATTGAGTGTAATTAGCTCAGGAATGTAAAAAGATTTCAGCCCCATGTTAGGTAGTTGCTTTGCATGTTTGTTTTCACGCATAACAGTACCCATGTTTATTTCAGGTGAGTTGTGGGTAAATCTGGCTTAATGCATGTGTGTAAAGTGCCGTCCCAGACTGCACAGGTTAATCCAGGATGGCACTTACCGATTTTATGGTATTTTCTGTTTCAAGGAAGTCTCATATAAACATAAATCTACTGTAGGTGGAAAGTGTCGCCCCGGGTCAGCCTGTGCGGATTGCACAGGCTGATCCGGGACGACACTTTACGCATACCAGGTATGCATTAAGCCCGGTTTTCCCATGACACGCCAAATTTGTTTTACAAGCACATGTATAAATAATATTAAACTAATGTTTAACAGAATTTGTCAAGTATGCAACTTTATTCATAAACTGTTGAAGATTTGAAGAACATCCGAGCGTTTTTGGTTTAAGTGAAGTCTTGTGCAATACAGAAACTTTAATACATCTACATATGTGGCGCATCATGAGAAAACCGGTCTTAATGCATGTGCGTAAAGTGTCGTCCCGTATTAGCCTGTGCAGTCCGCACAGCCTAATTCAGGACGGCACTTTCCGCTTTTATGGTATTATCTGTTGCAAGGAAGTCTCTTCTAAACATAAATCCTTGGCGGAAAGTGCCGTCCTGGAGTCTGCACAGGCTAATCTGGGACGACACTTTACGCACATGCATTAAGACTGGTTTTCCCACGACGCGCCTAATATTTATTTCAGTTATTCTTTTTCAAACTTGCGCAGATACCATAGCTTATTACTTGACCAGAAGATGTAACGCCAGAAAAATTGTCTTTTATCAGTTAAATAACACTGCTATTTTCCATCAGATAAAAGAAGTCAAATGTATCTAATAAACAGAGGATATTTGTTGGTTTCGGTAGAATATAGATTTTTAGCTGGAATTTTTGAAGAAAAAATGTAGAGTTGTGGTCGCACAGTCGTCGGCGCTAGTTATGTTTTTGGGGCAAGTTATCAAAAGGGTAATTCCTTACAACAAGGCAGATAACCATGTGATTTGTATTTCCAGAGTTATCTGCCCTCGTTTGGACTTGCAACTTTGAATATTTTGACATCTTTTTGTTCATTATAACATTTCTCAATAACTATCAAAGACATTAAATTCAAACTCAAGATAATTGTTTATGGTGCTGACCACATTCTGCAGACATGAGGTAACTCTTTCAAGGATTTTGTTGGAGTTATTACCCTTTTTACAACACACTTCGCTTTAGGTCAAATTTCTTAATACCTGTATGAGGTATTGACTTAAAACTAAAAGTACTTGATAACAGTGATGAATTTATTCTGTAGACTAGAGGAGGTAACTCGATCAAGGATTTCGTTTGAGTAATTGCCATTTTTTGAACTTAGAACTACATTAAGGATTTTAGTTGAGTTATTGCCCTTTTTTAACTTAGAATTTTAGCTTTAGGTCAAATTTCTCAATATCTTTGAGAGGTATTTACTTGAAATTAAACGCACAGTGATGAACACATTCTATTAACAAAAAGCCAGACCTACTATCAAATACAAAAGTCGAGCGTCCAGCGCCCGTAGGCGGTGCTCTTGTTGATTCACGAGTGATCATAGAAATTTATATTTTCACGAGTGGCACAGCCACTAGTGCGCCATTCGTGAAAATGTATTTTTCTATGAATGAATAAAAAAAATCTATGTTCTGCCGAAACTGACAACTATTCCTTTTATTTTATGCTTAAAAATGTATTATTTACATTTCTCCTAATCCAGATTTTTTATGGGGATAAGAATTTCCTTTATCAAAGTGGTAATTGTCACTGTTTTAAACAGTGAGTTACCAATTTAATCACTGAGATTTCCCTTTAAACTACCGAAAAGCAGAAAATGAACGATCGACTCCTATTCACATGTATACCTTCCAAACTGCCTTGTGTCCAATGCTGTGTAGATTGTGCATCAAACCACTTCAATGTATGTACATGAAGACTCACAATCTGATGCACCGATGGTGAAATAAATTGTCTGAATTGCCCTGCTTCCCCAAAAGCATATATAGAATAGTAATCTTTTGCCAACATTTACAATATAAGTACTTTTCGGGCAAATTACAAACAGTATTTAAATATAAAAAAAAAACGGACTGAAAATACTATAATTTGTACCTTAAAAGCCAGAAGGGCTTATTAGTAGGGATGGAACCGAATATTTGATAATCAAATAATATTCGAATATAATAAAACTAATATGAATATTTGATTTTCAAATTTATTTAAAGAACAAAATTTCTTTAAAAAATCTAGTTTTTTTCCAGTTTGATTGCAAAGTTAACATGAATCCAGTCGTATTTCCTGCCTAGCAGGTGGGCGGGGGCAATGTACCGTTTTTACAACACATGCCAAACATGTCCAATTAACGACTATTGATAATTGGCAGGGGGCCACGTCTTTACAAGGGCTGCAAATTAACGGTTTGTAGGAGGCGCAAATATGACGCATTGTATTCACAAATAACAAAACTGGGCCATGTTGTGATAACGGTTTCAGTTTGCACAATGCGTACGTTGTTGTTTATTATCCTAAAGTGACATCTATAAGGTTAACTTGTTTACAGTAAATTACAATTACTCTCCAAGTAAACAAATCAAAATGAATCCATCATCAGCCAATCAATTTCTTGAACAAGAGTCTTTACAATGCCACCATCACGTGCTTGGAAGTACTTTACGCGGTCATTAGACATGACCCAGGCAACGTGTAATCTGCACAGCAGATAGAAGCTTCATGGTTCTGAAAAAAAAAAACGGCTTCATGGTTCTGAAAAAAAAACGGAACGATTAACAAACTAATAATACATTTAACAATATCTTAAATTTCTTTATATTTGCCTAACACTCAATAAGTTATATCGCACATTTACCACTGAAACAAGGTAAAACTACGTACACGTAGTATACATATTTCGGATAGGTAAATATTCTGACCGAGTGCCGTATATAGTAGTATATAGTAGTATTTACAAAATGAATATTCGAATACCTAAATTGATTTCAGTATTCGGTCCCATGCCTACTTATTAGCCTTCTTTGCACATATGCTGATAGGACCTTTTGGCTTTCAGGGGGTAAATTACGAGATTTTGCCACCTCAGTGATGAGTACAAGGTTCTTTCCCTTTGCTGTGAAAAAATCGCTGAAGCATATTATTTTGATATGCTTGCAGGTTTCCAAGCGCAGTAGTCAGGAGCATGAGGAGGTTGCTATGGAGATGACCTCCATGCCTAGCGATGACCCCGCAAGGCCGTTGCCACGGAGCAAATCCCCGGAAACTGTGCGGGAACCACGAGTGGAGCCTTCCAGGAGGAAGCCAGAGAAGACAGAAAAGCCAGAAGACATGGAAGAGGAAGAGAATGAGGAAGAAGAGAATGAAGATGATCTTGATTAACATGCTGACTGATTAATGTTGTGTTCTCACTTGTAACAGTGCAGAATTTGTGCATATTATGAATGTGACTTTTTCAGTTGCATGTTTCTTTTGGAGGATATATTAAATTCTAGTGAGATACCATTTATTTTCTATGTACGAAATGTGAATTTTTTTGGACAAACCAAACTGATTTTGTGAAATGCAAGGAACAGAAACAACAAAAAAAGGTGATTCAATTAACAAATTTGCTTTTCAACAATTTAAATTAAAATTGTTCTTTTAGCGAGTGCATTTCCGTCTACTTAAAAAGCCTTGTTATTAACTGATGAAAGGTAACATTGAAATAAATCTCTTCAATCTCGTTACATAGCTTGTTGTTAATACTTCCCATCATCTTGGATCAAACGTTGGAGCAGATAAGTGATTAATCTGGGCCCACATTCACCAACATATTCTTCGGCTTAGGACGTAAGAATAAAGAACATTCTTGAAAGTGTAATGTTCCAAGAATGCTATTAATTTGCATCTTATTTGGTATTCCCCAACTCGAATAACTGCAATTTCGATTAAGAACGATTTGTTTTTATGACACAAGCCAATTAAGCGACATTGGCGCCAGCATATTTGCGAACACACAAGGAGTTGTATTGTTTGTTCTGAAGTGTAAGAAGGGGTTGGTGAAGACTGGCCCGATTGCTTTGTGTACAACAGTAAACTTTTCATCTGTATTCTCGTGGTACTTAACCTTTAAGGAAATATTTTGGATTAAAAAACAACTGTTCAAACGTGCTTTCAATAACTAGCTATAAATTGAACCTTTTCATGAAAATAACAACTGGAAATTGTGTTTACAAGTAAAGTATTCGTCCTTAAATTATTCTGTTTTTCAATGCACCATGCAGCCATCTTGAAAAATTACGTCGTGTAATCTCGCTGTAAAACTAGTTTTGAAATAAGTTGCTGTTAATGTATAAACAAACACAAATACACTTTAAACTGTTGGATTGTAACCTTTAACGAATATAACAAACCAATAATTAGAGTCTTCATTTATATTGACTCAAGCCGACGAAAGTGTAGACATTGACCCCCTAATGTCTACCAATAGCTGCAAGCTGATACGAGTCTTCATTTATATTTACTCAAGCGGACGAAAGTGTAGACATTGACCCCCTAATGTCTACCAATAGCTGCAAGCTGATACGAGTCTTCATTTATATTTACTCAAGCGGACGAAAGTGTAGACATTGACCCCCTAATGTCTACCAATAGCTGCAAGCTGATACGAAAGTTATCTATATTTATGGTTTCAAATCGTATTACTTGTGGGCAGTGCAGCTGATATAGCATCAATGGTTCTGGGCTGTGCAGCTGAAACAGGGTCAATGGTTCTGGGCTGTGCAGCTGACACAGGGTCAGTGGTCCTGGGCTGTGCAGTTGAAACGGATTAATGGTTTTGGGCTGTGCAGCTGAAACAGGGTTAATGGTTCTGGGCTGTGCAGCTGAAACAGGGTTAATGATTTTGGGCTGTGCAGTTGAAACAGGGTTAATGGTCCTGGGCTGTGCAGCTGACACAGGGTTAATGGTCCTGGGCTGTGCAGCTGAAACAGGGTTAATGGTCCTGGGCTGTGCAGCTGATGCATGGTTAATGGTCCTGGGCTGTGCAGCTGACACAGGGTTAATTAATGGTCCTGGGCTGTGCAGCTGACACAGGGTTAATGGTCCTGGGCAGTGCAGCTGACACAGGGTTAATGGTCCTGGGCTGTGCAGCTGACACAGGGTTAATGGTCCTGGGCTGTGCAGCTGAAACAGGGTTAATGGTCCTGGACTGTGCAGCTGAAACAGGGTTAATGGTCCAGGGCTGTGCAGCTGACACGGGGTTAATGGTCCTGGGCTGTGCAGCTGACACGGGGTTAATGGTCCTGGGCTGTGCAGCTGACACGGGGTTAATGGTCCTGGGCTGTGCAGCTGACACGGGGTTAATGGTCCTGGGCTGTGCAGCTGACACGGGGTTAATGGTTCTGGGCTGTGCAGCTGAAACAGGGTTAATGGTCCTGGGCTGTGCAGCTGAAACAGGGTTAATGGTCCTGGGCTGTGCAGCTGAAACAGGGTTAATGGTCCTGGGCTGTGCAGTTGAAACAGGGTTAATGGTCCTGGGCTGTGCAGCTGACACAGGGTTAATGGTCCAGGGCTGTGCAGCTGACACAGGGTTAATGGTTCTGGGCTGTGCAGCTGACACAGGGTTAATGGTTCTGGGCTGTGCAGCTGGAACAGGGTTAATGGTCCTGGGCTGTGCAGCTGACACAGGGTTATGGTCCTGGGCTGTGCAGCTGACACAGGGTTAATGGTCCTGGGCTGTGCAGCTGACAGGGTTAATGGTTCTGGGCTGTGCAGCTGACACAGGGTTAATGGTTCTGGGCTGTGCAGCTGATTGTGTGTTTACCGTTTCTCGAACACTCGCGCAGTATGCTATTATTCTGGGGTCGTCTACCGTTTCTCGAACACTCGCGCAGTATGCTATCTGGGGTCGTCTACCGTTTCTCGAACACTCGCGCAGTATGCTATTATTCTGGGGTCGTCTACCGTTTCTCGAACACTCGCGCAGTATGCTATCTGGGGTCGTCTACCGTTTCTCGAACACTCGCGCAGTATGCTATTATTCAGGGGTCGTATACCGTTTCTCGAACACTCGCGCAGTATGCTATTATTCTGGGGTCGTATACCGTTTCTCGAACACTTGCGCAGTATGCTATTATTCTGGGGTCGTATGCCGTTTCTCGAACACTCGCGCAGTATGCTATTATTCTGGGGTCGTATGCCGTTTCTCGAACACTCGCGCAGTATGCTATTATTCTGGGGTCGTATCCACAAAGCTTCTTAGTGAAATTTTAAGAAGATTCCATAAAATTATAAAATTCCTTATGTCTTGGTCTGGTTCATTTGAAGTTTATTTTGTTTTCAAAACTTTTAATCTACTAAAGAATCAAAAGATGCTTCTCAATTTACCAGATTTCAAATATAAAACATTGGTTTTCACAAGGAAAATTATTTTTGAAATTTTCACTTGAGGACTTAAGATTTTCCTTAGGAGCTTTGTGGATATGACCCCAGGTATTGTATGAAAGACAGACCTACTGAAATATTGTTTTAAGCTGTAATAAATTGGTGAATATAATAGAAAATATTAAAATATTGACAAATTATCACCTTACGTAAATATAAACACAATGATCTCGTTACATAGCATGTGATGGCGTTATCGGATACTGTTGAAATTGTCAATATTGTAAATAAATGCATTACATTTGAATACAAGCAAATGTCTTCGCAATCTATTTAACATCTATCCGTTACCTTCAATGAGTCAGGGGCCCTATTCCATAAACATCTTGAGTAAAATCTTATCCTTAACCTTAAAATTATAATTTTCCATTAATATTTTATTTCATATTTAAATGGCATTTTGATTAGTGTGCATTTATTATAAACTTTCTATTAACTATTGTTTACATAACTTTTAAAGGAATAACAAATTTGGATGTTGTTTCAAAAATACCGCATTACACAAGGTGGAACGTAAGTGAAAATATTTTAAGATAAACTTTACAGATTTAGATTCACAAAGTTACATGTAGTTTCCAAAATATTACTTTTCACAAATTGGAACTTAAGTGAAAATATATTTAAGACAAACAGTTATTAAACTTAAGATGTTTCTGGAATACGGACCAAAATGTCTCAATTGAAATCTGAACATAAATAAGAAACTCGTCTAATAGGTTACTTAGTAAACTTGGATCTATCATCACTAGACTTTTCCACAAATGTCATTCATAAGCATATCCATCTGGTGTTTTAACCAATCGCTGTACACAAAATATCATGTGTATAACTGTTAACCTATTTGACACAAAAAAAGCACATGGTAAAGCTTGTGAATTGTCTGTGATTATTGAAGAATAGAAATAAATCATTTCACAATATATAATAAGGTTATTAAATGAGGATATTAAATGTCATTTGCAAAAAGCCTGAAATGGTATTCAGAGGAATCACCATATAATCCAAAAAATGTGTTTTCAGTTCAACTTAGAGCTGATCATAGATGACCTACAGTTCCAAGATGGTGACCATTTGGGTTTCTATGACAACCAAGCTGCTGATCTGGCTCGCGATGTTTCTTGGTTAATTAGGGCGGGTTGACCACTGGACGTGTTTAGTGGGCTTAGCTGACCAGTTGACTGGTGGTATTTAACATTATCTCAGGAATCCTACCATTATTTTTAATATTAAAAGTTTTGTCAACTTGTGCATGGCAAACTTTGGCCAAAATTAATTGTGAGTTTCAGGCAACAGTCTCAAAAAAGTTAGGTAGGGTTGGGATTGAGTTTTTTTAGCTCACCTGAGCACGAAGTGCTCCGTGAGCTATTGGTATAGGGGACCTCCTGCGTTGTCCGTGTGTAATCAACAATTTGTTTGTTCTCACAATAGAGACTTCACTTTTTATCCAATCTTAACCAAACTTGCACAGATTGTGTATGACCATAAAATCTCGGACGGGTTTTTTATTGGGCCAGATCACACCAGTAACACTATAGTTATTGCCCCTTTTTCGTGCAAAGAAGTGCAAAAATGCCTTTTTCCAACATATAGACTTTATTTTTTTCCATCCAATCTTAACCAAACTTTCACAGATTGTATTTCAAACACTGGAGTTATTGCCCTTTGTTTATGAAAAAATATATATACAAAAATGGACATTATTCAGGATAGAGACTTCATTTTTCATCCAATCTTCACCAATTTTGCACAGGTTGTCTATGACCATAAGATTAAAGGTGAAAATATAAGCAAAATCGGGCCAGAAACATCAGACTTACATGAAGTTATTTGTACATGCAACATTGATGGTTTCAGAGCCGGCACTTACATAATTTATCATTATTGGACAGAAAAAGATCAAAGAAAAAGCAAAACTTGACCTTATAGTACATGTAGCACAGCCATCGCAATTAAAAACATGGCCGCCAGGGGGCGGGGCAGTTTTCCTTATATGGCTATATTGGTAACTTTAAAAATCTTCTAGTTTGAAACCACTGGATGGATTTAAAACTAATTTCACATAAATGTTCCTTGGGTGACCCGCTACCGAATTCCTTGAAATCATTTTGATTTCTTAAAAAACTTGGCCACCAGGGGAGGGCCAGTTTTTCGTATATGGCTATATTGAAAACTTTAAAAATCTTCTTGTCTGAAATCACTGGCTGGATTTTATAATTATTCCACATAAAATGTTCATTAGGTAACCCTCTACCAAATTCCTGGATATCATTTTGATTCGTTAAAAAGAATGGCCGCCAGGGGGCGGGACAGTTTTTCTTATACGGCTATATTGAAAAGCCATTATGATGCTCCACACTCAGGTGAGCCACATAGGGACATCTTGGCCCTCTTGTTGTGTCTGTGGATTAATGGCAGATCTCACAGTTAAATACAAGTTGTTAAATAAGGATGTAAATATAATATGTTTATGTTGTTGTTTTTTCATGACAAGTTTTTATTTCTGCATTTCATAAAGGAAATGTATTTATTATGTTCTATAATATTCTGTTCTGAATTACCATAAATATGATAAATATTTTTGTTATTATTGTCGAACTTCATTGTTTTTGAATGATATACGCAACTTTTGTTTAATTTATTTTATGTAAGTATACATTTTTAACATATATGATATATTATATTACAGTATTATACTAAATAAATGCAAATGGCTTGGTAAAATTGACACAAAAATGCTTATACAATAGTATTACATTTTCTATTATTGTCGAACATTGTGTTTGAATGATATACACAACTTTTGTTTAATTTATTTCATGTAAGTATACATTTTTAACATATATATTACAGTATTATACTAAATAAATGCAAATGGCTTGGTAAAATTGACACAAAAATGCTTATACAATAGTATTACATTTTCTATGTTGTAGCTTAAATATATTTATGTGTATTTATTTATGTACTACGTAAGGATTTAAGTTTGAACTACTATATCTTAATATAGATGTCCCTTGTTCATTACCTATTGTCAGTATTTGTACTTTTTGTTTATAAAGATGGCATGTGTAACCAGGGATCATATTATTTTCGGTTTTGCCGGTCTGAGACCGATTGGGTTTGAAAAAGACCGATTGAAATGACTGGTATTCGGACCGACCAGTTTTCTTAAAATTATCCAGTCACTATAAATTAAAAATCATGATAAACCCCTGATTTCAAAGTACT
This sequence comes from Congeria kusceri, assembly GCA_027627225.1. NCBI lineage: Eukaryota > Metazoa > Mollusca > Bivalvia > Myida > Dreissenidae > Congeria > Congeria kusceri. Next base: position 28,424,896 of record CM051037.1, read on the forward strand.
TTGTCAGAATTCAGGAACGATTGACTTTCCAGAAAAATATGATGCCTGTGTATAAGTATGTAGTCTGTTCAAAAGTGTCAGCATACATGTAAATATTCTACAATGGTTCGAAGACATCTTACTAGAATTACTTGTTTGCAGTAGTGCTGGAGTGTAACAATTTTATTAAAATTAGCACTGCACACGTGTAAACAGCCGTTTTTGTATTTTAGATAGCAGGTCCTAACCGTCCTATAGTTTTCATTTGGTTCCATTTTCGTAAGAAATTGTTACATTCAAATAAGTGCTGTAACTTACAGATGAGTGGAATTTTTAGTATTTAGATATTGGTGTTGCTTAAACGTCCAGTTTCACAGTTTCTGGCTGTAAAAAATATTTTCTAAAAGTGATATTATCCTGTTCTAAAAAACATTTATTGTTCATATTTCAAGGTTTGAAAAGCACATTGCCTGTGCAAAGTTAAACATTTGATGGATACCTCTTACTTTTTGAGAAAAATTTGCTATCTGGTAGACATACTCGAGTAACTTTTTACACGAGAAGGCATTATAAATATCAAAATAATTAGGGCCCCGCAATTTTTTTGCGGGTGCCCTATAGTAATCACCCTGTCTGTCCGTCCGTCTGTCCACATTTTCAATGTTTTTCTTTCATAACTTCAAAACCGTTTCAGCTATTAATTTGAAACTTCATGGGTGGATAGATCTCATTAAGGAGAAGTGCAGTGCATAAGAACCATTACTCTGCACTTCATGGTTCTGGAGTTATTGCCCTTTGTTAATTTTTCATACTTCGTTTTTGCTCTGCACTTCATAATTCTGGGAATATTTTAATGAAACTTCATCCATAGGTACCTTGTATCGAGACCTGGCTTATGATTACATAGGGGGTGGATGGGGTCACTGTCAAGGTCACCGTTACAAAAACATAGAAAAACAGTTTCCACTCAATTACTCGAGAACGAATTGAGCTGTTGTAATTCAACTTCATACATAGATACCTTTTATCAAGACATCGCTTGGGATTGCATAGGAGGTGGGTGGGATCAAGGTCAAGGTCACTGTTACTAAAAATAGAAAAACGGTTCCTCACCTTAAAACATGCTATCATTTGGGGCCCGCTGCCACTCCTATGACAAAGCTCTAGTTATGTTTTTCAACCAAAATATCATAATAGACGAAAGGTTTCGATAGATTCCACAAAATTCCTGTTTAACATTCCAATTTTAGCAAAATGTTTTTCCAAGCGCAAACTGTGACACTGTCCCTTTCAAACCATTTATGGTTTAACTGTCCATGGAAGGGTTTATAAGTAATGTACATGTATGTACAAAACATGTAGCAGATATTTTTTAAAGACAATTTGCTGTACCACACAATTTAGTTTCTTTTATTACAACCCAACAAAATGAATGTCAGCTGTGAATATTTTAAGCACATTCAAACAAGTTCTATAAAAAAGAAACTGTTTTGTAATATTATGTACTTTTTGTTGTGATTTTATTTTATTTTATTTATTAGATATGTACAAAATTGGTTTTCTACCCATTTGCAATCATTCTAGTCCTTTTTTTCATGTTCATTTTCGTATTCATCCACTTAGATATTTCTGTAATATTACAATTATTATTGTGCTTTATTTTGTGCTTTTCATATCAGTTTTTGTTGTTGTTTGTTTGTTTTCTTTTGTTTTATAAACTTAGAATAGCTGTGGCCTAAAATAATATAGAAACAAATTTAAATTTAAGTCTTCATTTAACAAACAGTTTAATGGTGTAAAATATTTATTCATGCATTAAACTTATTCGTGTTGCCCAACTATATGAGTGTCATGTTTTTGGATTTTGGTGTCTTGCAATATTTATAACTTGTATTTTAAGTATTTTCTTTTTTAAGTCAATATACATATAACTAACATTACTGGTTTCTGTTTATATATATTTATTCATGCATTAACTTATTCGTGTTGCCCAACTATATGAGTGTCATGTTTTTGGATTTTGGTGTCTTGCAATATTTATAACTTGTATTTTAAGTATTTTCTTTTTTAAGTCAATATACATATAACTAACATTACTGGTTTCTGTTTATATATATTTATTCATGCATTAACTTATTCGTGTTGCCCAACTATATGAGTGTCATGTTTTTGGATTTTGGTGTCTTGCAATATTTATAACTTGTATTTTAAGTATTTTCTTTTTTAAGTCAATATACATATAACTAACATTACTGGTTTCTGTTTATATATATTTATTCATGCATTAACTTATTCGTGTTGCCCAACTATATGAGTGTCATGTTTTTGGATTTTGGTGTCTTGCAATATTTATAACTTGTATTTTAAGTATTTTCTTTTTTAAGTCAATATACATATAACTAACATTACTGGTTTCTGTTTACCGGTACTTCATTCTTATACAGCCTAATCTTTATCATTTTGTTTTGTTTCATGTTTTGTTCAGTAAATTTGATTACATTTATCACTTGAGAAATCAATAAATATCTAAAGCAATATTACCACCATTTCTTTTCTGATCACATTATTCACCTATCATTATTTTCCCCCAGGGGGATCGGCAGACATATACGGGACTTTAAGCTGAAAGCGATTCCCGACAGGCGGGAATTAGACGGGCCAAATGATACCGGGTCATGGGAAATAGACTTTGGTGGGATTTTAGAATCCAGTTATATGGCCCCCCCCTCCTCCCGGGCCATTTTTGATACACCAAGCATCTCCCACTGTGGGAATTTAGTCAAAAATGCTTGGCTCTAGGGTGGGGAATTAGACCCCCAAAATAAAATTAAATTCCCCTGGGACAGCCAGTAACGAGGCAACTGAAAACCCTCCCCCTATGTACCTCTGATTCAAGTAGGGCAGTTGTCAGTTACTGGCATAGGTATGTGCACTGAGTACTGATAAACCGCTTGGATCGGCTAAGCTTGCCCAGGAACAGTGTGAGTAGGTTAACTGACTGCCGTGATATGACTGAAATACTGTTAAAAACGGCGAAAAATCCAAACGAACCAACAAGCAAACATATACTAGTACTTGAATTTAGCCTAGGTACATCCCAAAGCTAGGACTTAATTGTTCGACAGAGGTCTTGAAAAAAACATTTGTAAACTGTCAACGGTGTTTGTCGGAGTTTGACCTGTAAGTAGATGTGGTTATAAAACCCATCGGGTATCAACAATGGGTGACAAAGATCTCACTAGAAGCATGTTTCAAGTGCGATTCTGACACATTTGAGGCTTGTCGTGGGAAAACCGGGCTTAATGCATGTGCGTAGTGTCGTCCCGGATTAGCCCGTGCAGTGCGCACAGGCTACTCCGGGATGGCACTTTCCACTGACAGTGGATTTATGTTTAGAAGAAACTAACATGAAACAGAAAATACCATAAACAGGGAAAGTTCCATCCCAGATTAGCCTGTGCGGACATCACAGGCTTATTTGGGACGACACTTTACGCACATGCTTTAAGCCCAGTTTTCCCACGGCACGCCTTATTTAAATCCATCCCATTTACCCCTGGTAGCAATTCTGACATTAAAGTGAAACAATTACCAGTCCAGACAGCTTATACAAGAACAACTGTACTCAGTCCGTTGAACGGAGAACATTTACTTTTGGAATCTTTCTCGCCTATTGACTGACAGGTTACTTTTCAGTTTTTTCAGAATTTTCCCCACTTAACATTAAACACCTTCACTTTCAAAGTGTTTTGAATCTGGCCTAGTTCCTAATTTATCTCTGGCAGTATAATTATGTACAAATTTGCTTGTGATTCTGCTGATATTTAACCTGTTGCAGTGTCTTACAAATACAGTGCCTGGAGAACAGGGGCTATCAAAACTTTCCATCGGGTTACCACAATTTCAAATCACAAGTCCATTGGTGTACTAGATGTGTTTCTATTACCTGTAATAATTATTGTTTAATATGTACTTAGGTGTTTATAATATTATAAAATATATCACGGATTAATATATTAATTTACCAATTGTATTTATCAGCCAGGAAACTTTTTAAGATTATTGGTATTTCTGAAATAATTTGAAAACTATATTGCTTGTCTTCCTGTTTACTGTGCTATTCTTGTGAAAAGTATTGCCTATATTGGGCTACTAATAAAAATTCTGGTCGACCACTGGGCTACCTGTATATTTTAAAATGTGTTGGACACTGCTGTGTGGAGTATCTTTATCCATTCACTTGTACATCAATTTTCTCCCACAACAAAGCTCTATTACAACAATTCAGAGCTATTAGGGGCAATCCAGGGAAATAGAGACAACAGTTCAGAGCTATTAGGGGCAATCCAGGGAAATAGAGACAACAATTCAGAGCTATTAGGGGCAATCCAGGGAAATAGAGACAACAGTTCAGAGCTATTAGGGGCAATCCAGGGAAATACAGACAACAATTCAGAGCTATTAGGGGCAATCCAGGGAAATACAGACAACAATTCAGAGCTATTAGGGGCAATCCAGGGAAATACAAACAACAATTCAGAGCTATTTGGGGCAATCCAGGGAAATACAGACAACAATTCAGAGCTATTAGGGGCAATCCAGGGAAATACAGTCAACAATTCAGAGCTATTAGGGGCAATCCAGGGAAATAGAGACAGTTTTACAAGGACTCCCCTTGTCAATACGTTGCGCCTAGCCCTGTAGTATATCTCCATATGCTGATGACATAATCGAAGAAACTCTGTCTTCCTCGAATTTAATCGTTGATTTCATTCTACGTCAGAAACGAGGCCACCCAAAACCGGGTAAATTCGAACAACGTAGGGAAAATACGGACAGTACTAGTTTTGCAATTGCAAATTACATTGGGAAACTACAGACACTATTTTATACTTAAAACTCATGAAAAATCGGACAGAATCAATAGGTTGCTCCCGTCATGCAACATTTACAGTCACCAATGCAGTGTGTCACTTGCTATTTTTATACATTTAAAACTCCAAACAATACTCTTCTAAAAATAAGTCTAAATCATTACCACTGGGTAAGACGTGACACCGGATATTGGCCCATTATCGAGCCAAAATAGAGCAGGTTCACTACACAAACGGTAAGTTTTATGCCGATTTAAAATAATTTGTTGATAATATGCTATAAACAGGTGCTTATTTAGACTACAAATAGCCGCGCCAGCTAGCTCAGTTGGTGGAGCGCTGGACAACAAATCCGAGGATCGCGGGTTCGATTCCAAGTCTGGCCACATAACTTATGTGGGGATTGGTCATGAAACAAGAGATGTTTGTAAAACATGTATGCCCCCCGACTTGCAGCCAAATTGTGAATATGTGCAATTGTAAAGAAATTTGTTTAATACGCAATCCCAAGCGAGGTCTCGATATATGGTATCTACATATGAAGTTTCTTTAAAATATCTCGATCTTCTCAAGTTACTGAGCGGAAGCCGTTTTTCTATTTTTAGTAATGGTGACCTTGACCTTGACCCCACCCATCCCATATGAAATCCCAAGAGAGGTCTCAATAAAAGATATCTATGTATGAAGTTTCATTAAAATATCTCGATGCGTTCTCAAGTTATTGAGCGGAACCGTTTTTCTATTTTTATGAACGGTGACCTTGACCCCACCCAAGTCATATGCAATCCCAAGCGAGGTCTCGATATAAGGTATCTATGTATGAAGTTTCATAAAAATATCTCAATGCTTGTCAAGTTATTGAGTGAAAAGCGTTTTGCTATTTTTAGTAACTGTGACCTTGACCTTGACCCCACCCACCACATATGCGATCCCAAGAGAGGTCTTAATATAAGATATCTATGTCTGAAGTTTCATTAAAATGTCTTGATGCGTTCTCAAGTTATTAAGCGGAAACCATTTTCTATTTTTAGTAATTGTCACATTGACCTTGACCACACCCACCCCATATGCAATCTCAAGCAAGGCTTCGATATATGGTATATATGTATGAAGTTTAATTAAAATATCTCGATGCGTTCTCAAGTTATTGAGCAGAAACCATTTGCCTATTTTTAGTTATGTTGATCTTGATCTAGACCCCACCCACCCCATATGCAATCCCAAGCCAGGTCTCGATATATGGCATCTACGTATGAAGTTTCATTAAAATATCTTTAAGGATTCTAAAGTTATTGAGCAGAAACGGTTTTTCTATTTTTAGTAACGGTGACCTTGACCCACCCAAACCATATGCAATCCGAAGCGAGGTCTCGATATAAGGTATATATGTATGAAGTTTCATTAAAATATCTCTATGCGTTCTCAATTTATTGAGCGGGAACCGTTTTTTCTATTTTTAGTAACGGTGACCTTGACCCCACCCACCCTATATGCAATCCCAAGCGAGGTCTCAATATAAGGAATCTATGTATTAATTTCATTAAAATATGTCAATGCGTTCTCAAGTTATTGAGCAAAACCGTTTTTCTATTTTTAGCAACTGTGACCTTGACCTTTGACCTCAAAATGTATAGGTGTCTTCCTTTCCTCCCAAGTAACCAGAATACCAACTTTCATGATCGTAGGTCAAAGCGTTCTCTAGATATTGTGCGGAAACGAAATGGTCTACGGACAGACCGACCATCCGACCGACCGACCGACTGACAGGTGCAAAGCAAGATACCCCCACTTCTTCTAAGGGGGGCATAATTATTTCTACGGGCATTCTCCCCCTACCTCTGATTCAAGTAGGGCAGTTGTCAGTTACTGGCATAAGTATGTGCACTTAGTACTGGTCAACCAGCTTACCCAGGAAGTGAGTAGGTTAACTGACCGCCGTTATTTGACTGAAATACTGTTGAATACGGAGAAAAATCCAAACAAACAAAACAAACAAGACTGCCAAATAAATTTGAAAGACATTCGTGTAATTGCTATGACCGTGTTGTAGATGAACAGTACATAACCATTGTTTATTAAACAAATGCTCGCTGAAACATTGCCGGTCCTGGCTCATTTCAGTCAATTATTTAATATTATAAACATGTATATAAACATGTGAATCGAGCGGTTGTTTACATATGCTATAATGAACACGTTCCAAGTTCCAGTAGTTTCGATAAATAAATGGCTGAGATATGGACTGCAATATTATTGTGACAGGTGTACTGGGGATTGATTTATTCTATTGCTTGTGTACTGTGTATTGCAGGCTACTGTACTGAGTATTGTTTAATAATATACTGTGATGTCTCATCGGTGTAAGTCAGCCGGTGTATGATGTGAGTCTTTTTTGGTTGTTATTACACCTTAGTTTGACATACTTAAATAGCGTTTGGTGTACGAGTACGTCATTTGTCGTTCGAATTGCTTTAAATACTATAGTGTATATGGCTAATTTTGTAACTGTTGCCTGTCATTGGTATGTTGTTTTAACAGTTTGCATAAGCCGATAAATGCTATGACGGAAATATGTTCATGTACTCGGTAAGGCATTTATCGACAAAACATTTCATTGCTCGCTAAAACCCGGAATATGATCAAGCTTGCACGATAAGTACGCCGTTTATGCTAGGTTCCCACTGTTGTGCGATCCGCCACGATTGGCTATTTGTAGCTGATCGTGGTATTTGGCTCAGCGACACACCCTCCAAAGAAAATCATACATGATATTGCAAATTTTTTACATAAACCGTGCAAATATAAGTTGATATTGCACAGGACGTTGTTTTGTACAACGATGACGTTATAATACGCTCTCATTTGTAAACGACCATGTCAAAACGTTAGCTCCGATTATATTTGTGATGCTATGTTCAGTGGATATTATTATGTCTTTTATTTGTATTTGATGCACAGATAATCGACATCGCTGAATGTTATTCTCATTTACCATGGTGAATTTGAATAATATAAGTGAGAAAAAACGTTAAAGTGAGTTAAGATAAGCATTTAATTTACTTGATTTACTTGTCTTTTTGTTTAAATACAATTATTAAAACATAAAATTGTGTTTTAGTAACAATTGCATCAGCTGTCGTTTATTTTATAAATCATATAATAAAACAAGTAGATCTTTGGACTTTTTAGCTGTGCAATATCATGTGTGTCGCCTCGTTCAATATGGATTTTGCACCATCACACGAAATGGAAAGTCCATATTTCTCTAATATGAATCAATTCTACTATTATTATTGTATAAACATTTCAGGAAATGATCCGAATAGTATTCGTAAACAATCGCTCAATTCAAATTTTTCTGAACAGGTTTAAGCTCATCAATAATTTAAAGAAACAAACGAGGAGCTGCATATTTTCAGCGAGCAGTTTACGTTTATTTACTTATTATTCACTGTTCATCTATTATATCGGGCAAAGTAAGTATGTGACGGTCTTTGCAATTTAGTTGGCAGTCTAGGTCAGCACATACAAGTATAAAATTGTAAACAGAATACTTGAAATCGGTGTTTTACTTACCGTTGTTGGACCTGTTTTCTATATCGCTACTCTATTTTGGCTCGATCATTGGCCAATATCCGCTGTCACGTCTTACCCAGTGATTACAAGAAACATGAAAACATGTAGAAAAGTCGGTCTACTAATGCATTTGTCCGTAACTACCAGCTGTCCATATTTCTCCGGATTGCCCCTGCTTTCTTGGTTACCACTGAATATTCATATTAATGTTTGCATGCAAATATATGTAAGTAACTTGAAGGGGGGACCCAACACATTAAAATAAAACAAATTAGACTGACAACTACAAAAAGTGTTACGTTTTCAGACTTTATTGTGCACAAAATTAATAAGTGTTGCAAATTTCTATGTACAAAATACAAAAACGAAAAAAAAGAGTATCACAGACTTCACTATACACTTGGTGTTAAAAAAGAGAGTCATGCAAAAATAAAAATAACTTTCAAAATATTTCAATAGCATCCATGATCAGGTAATGCATTCATTCTTTAATAAAACTCACTCAGTTTAACAGTAAACAAAACACAATTTAATAACAGCTGAAGCATAATTCAATGATATCTAAAACCCTGGACGTAAAGTTACGAAATTTCACACTATATAAACCCATGTGATAACAGGAGCCCAAAACTTAGTAAAACAGTGTAAAAGATACTTCATTGGTGTGATAAAATTATTCAAATTTAACACTGTATTCACCAATGTACAAACAAAAGCCATTAAATCACAGAAAAAAGTTTGTAATATTTTCAAAAACAGTTATCTCCCCTTATGCCTCTGCTGCCACTTGCATTGGAGATTTGAACATGTCTGGGCTGGGAGTAGGGGGGACAATAGGTCGCTTCACGTTCCGCAGTTTTTCCAGAGCCTTTTCACATGGTCCCATGATGTCCTGAAACAGGGTTAGAATGCTTCCTTAGTACATGGATCATAGTTTCTATAGTATGAGCTTACGGGAACCTAAATTGATTTGTTTTTTTAATTACATGTACAAACAAAATATATTTTAAAATTCTGAGAAAAAAATAGGCAATATATTATCTTTATCTTGTACACTGGCATAACTGTACAATATATTGTTCATATTGTTAATACTGTAAGAAATAAATACATTGAATTTGCATATCAACATAAATATATTAGATACCAATATCATAATTATTAATTAGAAACATTCCAAAACAAAAATGAGGACATCCATGAATGTTTAGAAAACAGAAAAAAGCAACTATTATTATACCATGTTGACAATAAAACCAGTACACTGGTAAATGGACCAATGTCACAAAAACATAAAATAATAAAATATGTATGTATTTGAATGTAATCACAAATCAAACGCTGTCAGAAACTGTGAAACAACAAATAAATGCAGAAATAACATAGAACTAGCATTTTAAAAAACAACAAAAAACATATGTCTCCCCCCATGCACAGCCATAACATCGGCCAAAATCCACCTACCATGTACCATGACATTCCGAAGATAAGCACAACCGCACTTGGTACTGATCAATCCTGTGAAGTTTTGTCAAGTTCCAGCCAGTGGTTGGAAAAGAGCACAGACAAGGTCTGTTATGTCAACAACTTGAAAGGGCCATAACTCTGCCAAAATTCTGCTGCCGACGACATGCTCAACTACAATTGGTACTGATCAATCCTGTGAAATTCGTCAAAATCTGACCAGGGGTTACGCATAAGAAGCTCAGACAAGGTCTGTTTTGTGAAAAACTTCAAAGGGCCATAATTCTGCCTAAAATCCGCTGACGACAACATGCCTACAATATGCACAACTAGCCCTAGAACTGATCAATCTTGTGAATTTCTTCAAAATCAGACCAGGGGTTACAGAGAACAAGTGCAGACATTAGGTCTTTTTATGTAAAAAACTTCAAAGGGCCAAACTCCACTAAAAATCCGCCACCAACAACATGCTGACAATTAGCCCAGCTAGACTTGGTATTGATCAATCTTGTGAAGTTTCGTCAAAATCTGACCAGGGGTTATAGTAAAGAAGCACAGACAAAGTCTGTTATGTGAAAAGGGCCATAACTCCACCAAATATCTGCAGTGGACAACATGCCGACGATATGCACAACAAGACTTAATACTGATAAATCCTGTGGAGTTTCGTCAAAATCGGACCAGGGGTTATGGAGAAGAAGCGCAGACAAGGTCTGTTATGTGAAAAACTTCAAAGGGCCATAACTCCGCCAAAAATCTGCGGACGACGACATGCAGACAATATGCACAACTTGACTTGGTACTGATCAATCGTTTTAAGTTTTGTCAGAGTACAAGCCCAGACATTTTTTTTCAAGAGTCCAGACATACATCCATCCAGACATCCCTCTTTCAGCACAAAATCAATGTCTCCCTACCCACTATGTGGGGGGAGACATAATAAATTTAGTTATGTTTAAGTTTGAAACATTTAACTACTGTATCATGATACAATTGTCTATTCTTCACAGATCATAATAGCATTATGGTTGAAAAAAATGGGATGCTTAATCTTATGCACATAATATATGTTGTCCACTTGTTATTGAAAAGCCCTTGTAGAGTTTTGCCAACCAAAGGCAAAGCCCTGATGTTGTATTAAATGTTTTCTCTGTTCCAATAAAACATCCTCCTGTAAAAAGATTCGAAACAAACAATCTTTTTGGCTGAGATATCGTGTTTCGAAAATTCTGTGTTTTCATCAGATATTCCTGCAAGATCATGCACTTTAGTCAGACTGATAAATTTTATACCTATGCCGTAACTGAAAGAACACTATATGAGGTTTGTCATGGGAAATCCCGGCTTAATGCAAGTGCGTAAATTGTCGTCAGGCTGATCCGTGACGGCACTTTCCACCTACAGTGAATTTATGTTTAGAAGAGATTTCTTTCAAACAGAAAATACCATAAAAGTGGGAAGTGTCATCCTAGATTAGCCTGTGCAGACTGCACAGGCTAATCCGGGGCAACACTTTAAGCACATGCTTTAAACCTGGTTTTCCCACAACAAGCCTCATATATAAAACTAGCCTCTGGCAGAACATAATCATGATACATTCTGCAGATAATTGCCTACTACAGTAAGTATACAAATAAAAAGACTATAACAAGAAAATGAGCATAAAATTAATATTGTCAACATAAAATTGGATGACTTTCTTATGGCTTGGTTTATCTGTTAAACTTTTTGTTACAGGAGGTAAGGTTATAAATGTGCTCGTACGAACAAATATAGATGTGCGTGTTAGTATAGTCTGAATAGTGGGGCGACTTTCTTTAATGATTCTGAAGAAGGGTAACTATATATAGGATCTGACACGAGTTGTCATTTCATACCATATTTTATTAAACGAGTTCAGGAAGTTTGTTAGTAAGCGAGCCTTTAGCGAGCTACTAACAAATTTCCTGGACCAGTTTAATGAAATATGGTATGAAATGACAACAAGTGTCAGACCTTTTTTATCACATCCTTTTAAACGAAATAAAACCCTTCTAAGTTTACCAAAATAAATTGATAATTCATCAAAGTTGTGTACTAACGTGATGTCATTTTATGTTGACGACGTCATTTCACCAAAATAACGTCATGCAATTGGTCAGTCAAAAAATATGTAGCCAATGAAAACGCTCACAATGTTATCTTGCACATGTGTAAGACAAAAATATTCGTAATTGTTGTATTACATGGAAAACAAGGTATAGCATGTGATAAAATTATATATAATATGGCTTTGGTTATCTGTTAAACTTTTTTATAAAAGCGGTAAGGTTATTGCTTATAAATGTGCTCATACTAATAAAAACGTGTGCGTGTTAGTATAGTTTGAAAAAATAAAAATAAAAAACTAGAACTCCGCGAGTCGGATGTGTCGCCTGACGCCAGATAGCTTATGTGAATCTAAATGAAACGCACTTTAGGTTAATGCTCAATTTTTTTCCAAATGATTTATTGAAATCTTCAAAAGCATTGCACTCTGGCTAATTGCCAAGAAAAGACTAACTGAAACCAAAAATGCGACACAAAATAAGTATGAAAATTCATAAAGGGCAATAACTCTGAGTATGAGGTGCAGAGAAACAGTTCTTGTGCACTGCACTTCCCCTCAATGAGATTTATCTACCTACAAAGTTTCAAGTTGATCATTTAGCTTTCATAGTCTTAGAGTTCTGCTCCAGACAAAAATTAAGTATGAAAATAAACAAAGGGCAATAACTCCAAAAGTATGTGATGCAGAGTAACGGTTCTTGTGCACTGCACTTCTCCTCAATGAGATCTATCTACCTATGAAGTATCAAGTTGATAGCTTTCATAGTCTTAGAGATATGCTCCAGACAAAAATTAAGTATGAAAATAAACAAAGGGCAATAACTACAAAAGTATGAGGTGCTGAGTAACGGTTCTTGTGCACTGCACTTCCCCTCAATGAGATCTATCTACCTATGAAGTTTCCGCCGACACCGCCGCCGTCGACAAAAGTAACACCTATATATGGCTTTTTCAGGCGACGCAAAAACTGACACTTAGACCTTTATGCAAGAATACATTACAATTTGACTACAGTGCATAGCTTCACAATTGCAATCAAGCTAAATTTATATGGTTTCACTGATAATACAGTTAATATAAAATGCTTATCAATAAACATCCACAATTTTGTTACATGTGCATTAACTTAACTGAAAATAAAATTGAGGAAATAATTAAAGTGTTAAATCATGCCAATAAAGGTGGATTGTTATATTTGTTCAATCTATTGAAGCTATATGAAGACTATGAATATACAACAGTTACTGTGCTAATCTTGAGAAAGAGTGGTTAAAGGAACTTGTTCACATATTTTTGTATTTTCAAAAATATTCAATGTCTGCATTCAACTGCAAAAACTAAAAACACATTTCATACAAAGAAAAAAAATTTAAAAGATTTTCCTTTGCCAAGACTCGAACCTATGACCGCCCGAATAAAAAATCTGTTGTGTTAACCACTCGGCCATTCTGACTTACAATCATAGCAGTGAATTTTTAACACTATATAAGTGATACCTATGAAAAAGCGTTACAAACGCTCATTATTTTAGACATTTCAATGGATAATTTTTCATTAACGACACTTTATTTCAAATGTTTGTTTGTTTTGTCAGTAGTGTTATTTTGCTTGTTTATAGAGTATGTATGTTTCTTTTTGGGACCTTTGACAAAATGTTTGAAAATTGTCAAGCTGCCATTCTGTGAACAGGTCCCTTTAAATTCATCCAGGTACAGGACTACAGGCCATGTTGCTAAGCTAGGAGGCTGCCACCACAAACTCTTACCACATTCTCCTTAAACCGTTTAAATATTTCTGACAACAATCCGGGTCCGATATTAAGGTGGTTCATTTCGGCTCGGATGTCATCTGTCCGGCAAACACACATGCACATTTACAGCACAACATGCAAGATTATGCAAAGGCACAAATTATCACACAAAACATGCACAGAGGACCAACCAGTTTTCAAAGCCTGTGGTTATATGATGCTTCAGAAATAGTGTGTGCTTTGTAAATTGTACTTGTAAAAATAGTAATTAAGTATCACCATTTTTTAAGCTAAACCCCCATTACCACTGACTCTCATATGCATTAGACAGGGGAGTAGAAATCACTTGTGCATTGCACTCATGATTTAATTCCTACACATCTATACTCCTTACCATTGACAACACACTAATATAGAAAAATATTAGATTTCTGTAGAAATATACAAATGGAACGCATAGACAGATACTAATACTGAAACATGGGCTGTTTGTAAAACAGTTATGCCCCCTCTAGGCTAAAAGCAATCTTATAAATATCAAGTTAGGTGAAGATGAAAACTGTTTGACATAGAGTGTAAACAGCTAAAAAGGCCAATTTTAGATAAGTCAAGGGCCATAATTCTGCAGTTCCTGGGGAAATTTGGTTTACTAAGGAACTTGGCTAAGATATTATAACCTCAAACATTTTCATAAAGTTTGGTGAAAATCGGATGAAAACTATTAGAGAGCAGAAACTGCTAAAAAAGGCTAATTTTACAAAATTAAAGGGCCATAACTTCACAGTTACTGGGGTGATTTGGTTGATTATCGAACGTGACCGAGATATTATGCCCACAAAGATTTCCCCCAAGTTTGGTGAGGATCAGACTAATGAGAACTTTTGGACTTAAAGAAAGAAATGGCTAAAAAGGCCAATTTTAGGTAATTTATGGGCCACAACTCCACAATTTCTGGGGCGATTTGGCTGATTATCAACCTTGGTCGAGATTTTATGCCCCAAAACATTTTCATGAAGTTTGGTAAAGATCGAATTAAAATTGTTGTGACGTAGAAAGAGGAAACGAAAGTGGTCTACCGACAGACAGACCAACAAACAGACCGACCGACATCAGCAAACCAATATACCCCGCCATCTTCGATGGGGGGCATAATAAGTCCTCGCTAAATGCACAGAAAAACAGCATGCAGTAGAACGCAGTTACATAACATTGCAAACTGACACTGGAATGATGTTAGAAAAAATGCATGCATTGCGCACAGCAATAACTCATGCACTGGGTTCACAGAATAAACATATACATTGTCGACCATCACAACAGCGTGAGTGAAGACTGTAAAGAACTCATGCACCACATATCTGAGACAACTGAAGCATTTTACACACTGCTGTTTGCAAAGGACTGCAAACAGAGCCCATCTGGTGTGCAGTATGTCCTCAACAAATGTTACATTATGTTAAATATTTTTGGTGTAAATGAGAACAGAAGTGAAGCCAGTTGATGTTCATTTTAATTTATAATCTGAGATATAAACTGTCTACTAAATTTCTTACACAAAAATAACAATGGTAAATGAATACCATAAAATACACTGTTAAATCTGCCGAAAGCAATTCAGACATATGAACCAAAGAGAGTAAAAAGAATATTTTACTGCACAGCTCAAAAGCAAATGTTGTCCCTAGAACTCTTGAGCACCAGGGTTCTGTTTCACAATCCTTCATGTATACATGTTAGTGCGGTGTAGCCTCAGTACTGTCACCTAGCTCACCTTGTTCATGTTGAACTTTTTCATAATGTCTTTTAGGGGCTGCATGACCTTATAGCCTGTGAGGTCGAAACAGATCTCCGCTGTGTGGAACGAGAGAGAAAGATAGAGTAAAGCGAGAAAGAGGTGTGGAAACTGTGGTGGATAACAAGTGATGTCACTATCAGGTGACATAATTATGCCCCCAAAGGCGCTTTCAGTAAGTGCCACATTGACACCAAAATAAATCTTTGTAAATAAAAGTGAATTAAAAATGTAAACTATTACTTCAGTCAAAATGGCTGTCTATAAAAACTTATGAAAAACTAGAACACAATTTCTAAGCTAAACAAGAGGGCCAACAGGCCCTTGGTCGCTCACCTGAGAGGCTAAGGAACTAAACTGTTCTGAGCAAGTTTTGTGATGATTGGCCTATAAATGTCGCCTCAAGTATGTTTTAAAGCTTTTTGTTCAATTTTGCCATGGTGACCTAGTTTTTTTAACCCACATGACCCAGATTTGAACATGTCCCAAGATATTATTAAAACAAATGTTCTGAAAAATTTTCAAGAAGATAAGGCAAAACTAGAGTTTTCACATTTGTTTTCTATTTGACCTAGTGACCTAGTGTTTGACCACATATGAGCAGCCATTTCCAAACTCCGCCAAGATATCATTGGAACAAAGGATCTGGGCAAGTTTCATGAAGATTGGGCAATAAATGTGGCCTTTAGAGTGTTCACAAGCCTTTTAAAGTTTTCATTATACCCATATAAGGAAAACTGCCCCGCCCCATGACGGCCACATTTGTCAGCTGCGTGGAACCATCATCAAACTCAGCCAAGATATCATAAGAACAAAGGTTCTGAGCAACTTTCATGTTGATTTGGCCAAAACTGTTACTAGAATGTTCACAAGCTTTTTCAATAGCCATATAAGGAAAACTGCCCCGCCCCCTTGCGGCCATGTTTTTCAAGGCAGCGGAACCATTTCTGACCTCAGCCGAGATATCTTAAGAATAAACGTTCTGAGCAAGTTTCATGTTGAAATGTGACTGCTAAGAGTGTAAACAAGCATTTTTTATAGCCACATAAGGACAACTGCCCTGCCCCCTGACAGCCATGTTTTTCAACGGAGTGGAAACATTTTCAAACTCGGCCGAGATATCATCAGAACAAATGTTCTGACCAAGTTTCATGAGGATTGGGGAAAAAATGTGACTTCTAGATTGTAACAAGCTTATTCTTCAATTTGACCTAGTGACCTAGCTTTTTACCCCACATGATCCAGATTCAAACTCGGACGTCATACCATTTGGACATATGTTCTGACCAAGTTTCATGAAGATTGGGCAAAAAATGTGACTCGTACAGAGTTAACAAGCTTTTTCTTCAATTTTACCTAGTGACCTAGTTTTTGACCCCACATAACCCAGATTAAAACTCGACCAATATATCATTGCGACAAATGTTCTGACCAAGTTTTATGAAGATTGGTAAAAAATGTGACTTCCAGAGTGTTTACAAGCTTTTTCTTCAATTTGACCTAGTGACCTAGTTTTTGAACCCACATGACCAGTTTCAGAAATGTCCGAGATATTATTTTTGGGACAAATGTTCTGACCAAGTTTCATGAAGATTGGCCAATAAATGTGGCCTTTAGAGTGTTCACAAGGTAAATGTTGACAACGCACAAAAGGCAATCACAAAAGCTCACCATGAGCACGGTGTGTTCAGGTGAGCTAAAAAGGAGCATAAAACTGCCAAAATACAAAACAGAGTTATAGGGGTTGCATTCCTTGGTAGAGACATAGATAGTAAAGAAGTATTTTAAGTTACAAGCAAATACCTTGGCTAGTATTCAAGATATTGGACTTTATAAAAAAAAAAAAACATTGGCTGGACGGACTAACAGACTATTAGACTTTAATATGCCCTCCTTCGGGCAAGCCACCATTAATTTAAACTTTCTCAGTCACAATCTTACTCTTGACTTAAAGGTGCAGTTTCACAGTTTTTAGCTGTAAGAAATAATTTTCTAAAACTGACTCTGTTCCTGTTCTATAATACATTAATTGTTCACATTTCAGGGTTGAAAAGCACATTGCTTATCTAAAGTTAAACTCTTTTGACGAATATCTGTTAGTTTTTGAGAAAAATTTGCTACATGGTAGACATACCCTAGTAATTTTTTACACACATGGTAGACATACCCTAGTAATTTTTTACACAAAAAGACGAAGTAAATATCAAAGTACACTGTTTTCCAACCAACACAGCATAACAGAAAAGCAGTTTCAATAGATTCTACAAATTCTACAAATTTCAGTTTTAAAAGAGTTCCCGTTTTAGAGAAATGTTTTTCCAACCCAAAACTGTGGAACTGCCTCTTTAAAATATTTACCAATGAAAAAGGTAGTTAGATAATTATCAGCATTGATTTTCTTACATTTAAAGTTTAAGACCATAATTAAGTGTAAGAATTTTGGTTGTTATGGGGCCTGCATGCCTTGTTTAACACCTCAGGCAGACAGGGGTGCAAATTCTATGCCTGACTTGTCTGACACGGGTAAATTTACTTTTTATTGTAAAATTGTCTGCAGACAAGTACAATATCTGTGTGTGAAAATGATTGGTGTTAAAGTTTATTACCATATAGTTATATATTTTAACAAAAATATCTGATAATGTTTTATTTACAATTAAATGACAAATTCTATCAGAAATGCCCAGCATAAAACTATATTTTAAACTATTAAACTATATCAAACTATATTTGAGGCGCGTCGTGGGAAAACCGGGCTTAATGCATGTGCGTAAAGTGTCGTCCAGGATTAGCCTGTGCAGTCCGCACAGGCTAATCCGGGACGGCACTTTCCGCCTACAGTGGATTTATGTTTAGAAGAGACTTCCTTGAAACAGAACATACCATAAAAGCGGAAAGTGCCGTCCTGGATTAGCCTTAGCGGAGACTGCACAGGCTAATCCCGGACGACAATTTACGCACATGCATTAAGAACGGTTTTCTCACGACATGCCACATTTATATTTGGACAAGTGACTTTTGCTGGCTGACAAGTAGATTTTCAAAATAAACATGTTCATGGACAAACGAATAACTTTGATATTTCTGCACCCCTGTCTGGGTAGAATGTATGGCAACACTATCACCCGGGAAGCAAATTATTACCCTGGTACACATGCCACATCTTAATTGAACATTTAAAGCCACAGTCCAGAGAATATAATTCAATACATCTTAAATTAGGATTAGTTCTAATGAACATGTATGACGTTTATTCGACTGAAAACTGTTTCTTATTTACAAAAGGCATTTCATATAATGTCTATGTTCGAAAACGCTTGGTACGAACGGAATAGACACTAATGTACATCCTGATTTAATCCAGAGGCATCACCAGCTATCGCATACAGACAACTATACAATAAAAATTTAGCAAAAGGTTATTATTTTACAGATTTCTATGCGGTTTTGTATTCTGATCGGTAAGATGTCCATTAGATTTGATTTCTGCAAAGTTATATTTTTTTAACATATTCTGGACTGCTGCTTTAATACAACCTGTGAACAAGCTGAGAAACATTTCCAGTGTTTTTTTAGGGTCAGTTTGGGGCTGAAATTCTGCCCCATTCCCCTGCTTAAAAAGTAAATGAGGCGAGTCTTGGGAAAACCAGACTCACTGCATGTGCGTAAAGTGTCGTCTCGGATTATCCTGTGCAGTCCACACAGACTAATCCAGGACGGCACTTTACATTTTTATGGTATTTTCTGGTTCGTGGAAGCTTCTTCTAAACGTAAATCCACTGTAGGCGGAAAGTGCCATCCTGGACTAGCCTGTGCGGACTGCACACGCTAATCCGGGAGGACACTTTACACATATGCATTAAGCCCGGTTTCCCACAACACGCCTCATATATTTTTCCCCTATATTTACCTTAAAATTTCCCTCAGAATGTAAGCTTTTATTTTTTTAAACTTGACCAAAATCGGACAAAAATTGACCTAGATAAAGGAATTGTCATAAACAATCCCAGCATTTTTTTTTATTTATCAAGTCGTGTTTGAGCATAATCTATGTTGTTATTTGTAGCAAAACAATTGATTAATGTTTTATAACAAAGTAGAATATAAAAATGTAATAATTCTTTTATACAAAAACAATTCCCCTTTTGCCATAAAATTCCCCATCTGAAGGGCTCCACCACCTTTCCCCCAATGGTGAAAAAAACACTGACTTCATAATGCCGGATATCTATTGGTAATAACAACCATAGATTGTATAATAACTAAGAGCAAATGACAGAAAGACTAAACTGTTGCCAGACATGGCGTTTAGACATGCCTGGTCGGTAGACATGGCAAGTCTAGGATGAACCGATGTATGAACTCAAAAACATATCTATGCAATGAAAACAATTGACCAGTTGCTACTTGTCAATCAAGGATTGAGTTGACCAATTATGTGTTTATATTTAAGTGGTAAATAATAGCACATGGTTGCATAATCCAATCAATTTGCTTCAAATCCTTGGATAAACAACCTTAGACAAACAGAAAGGCAGAGCAATCTATGTTTTTGCAACTGGCCAATTATTGCCAAACCTATTCACATTCGGATTCGGATTGAAGAACAAAAGTAAATATTTAACTAATGAAAACCATCTTCTGGACTAGCAAAGGGTGGTGTTCTGTATCTCATAAATATAGGAAAATTGATCTATTCAGCGCATGAGAATCATATCTCAAACTAAGATATGACACTGTGGCACTAAACCATTCAATATCTTATGCTAAGAAACCAATCTCATTAAACTCAATATTTCCAGTCTGATGCTACAATACTATACGCTGGATCTGATGACTTTGCATTACGGGTCACATTCAGATGACCTTTCCTTTAAAGAGTGTATGTACAATCTTACAACAGATATATTGACATGAATTACAACAACCCTATAAAGTTAGTTACCGTATACCGATTTAAAATGAAAGAAAAATTAATAAGAACCATTGTTGTAAAATGCATAATTGGCTCCTTTTTAATCACAAACTAGTTTTCACTGTACAGCCAGAAACTCCAATACATGTATATACATTGACTAGACAGTTGTTTCAGGTTACACAGCACTAATAAACGCTGCAAAAGTCGACAATTATATTTGTTGATTTATTCTATATTTTAGTGTTTCCTTCGTCATGTTTATGTTAAATCTGGCTGTTTTCAAGTTATATTGTTACTTTCATCTACTAATTTGGAAATTAATTATATGAATTATTGTACATACACACTTTAACCAATCAAAGGCTGCTTTAAAAATGACATAATAATAGACCATCAAATACTTGAATGGGTGCAGAATGCCCACATGTTTATTGTTGTGAAGGTCAGCTGAACATGACCTACTATACAACATCTTCAGATCATTCAGCGAAAACTTTAGAATGGGCGTTAGGATCAGGGCCCATATTCACAAAGTTCCTTAGGGAAAACTTAAGTAAATTTCTTAAATTGACTAAGTCTCTTGCTGTTTCATGCGCAGGTCTTTTTACATTTAAATGTTTTAAACTAGTAGGTATTGCTTAAATGTTTGGTATTGAGCCCTTCTGTAAACAAAAATTTCTGCATTTCACATAGAAATTTTGATTTAACATTTTCACATAAATACAATTTAAGATAAGATTTCCCTTAGAAGCTTTGTGAATACTGGGCTGGTATTTATAAAGAATCTTAGTCGAAAATTAAGAAAAATCTTAAAATTCTCAAATGTAATTATTGGATTTTCTGAAAAAATAATGCATTTCTGGAAGATTATGACACATAATATGCAATATAAATCAAAGTGTATTAATATCTAGCATTAGTCATGCAAATGTTCCAAAGCACAGTGTTTTAAGCACAAATTATAATTTTGACTTATGTTCAACTTAAGTTAAGAATGGCTAAAGGATCTTTATAAATATAGGCCCTGGCCGTGATGTTTGTAAAATTGGCCAAGTAGCACACTCGGAGACGTACCATATTCGGCGAGTTCCATGAGTAGCGTCACCACACTCTCCACAACCTCTGCATTGTCCTTGTGTAGCTCGTACGTGCTCATGACGATCGGCACCCCCGCTATGTGGGTGTTGTTGGGGCCTTCGTTAGTCAGCACTCGGTATGCAGACTCCTCTGAAGATGGAAACAAAGTACTAGATTTTGACACTTGTATACACATTTGTAACACATGTTGCAAGGCACTGTTTTATTTGAATTAATAACAAGAGCTGTCTCGGGACAGCTCGCTCGACTATTCATACCGCTTGTCAGAGTTATGGGCCTTGGTCAGTGACCTTATATAATGACCCTGAAGACATGTGTGAAGTTTTAATTGAATATCTAAAGTAGATTTAGAGATATGAAGTTGTTGCACGCAAACTTTACCCTGAATTTTCTAAGTACAAAAAAGGGCATAATTCTGCTAAAATGCAGGTCACAGTTATGGGCCTTGGTCAGTGACTTTATATAATGACCCTGATGACATGTGTAAAGTTGTAATTAAATATCTGTAGTAGATATAAAGATATGAACTTGTTGCACGCAGACCTGAATGTTATAAGTACAAAAAGAGGCATAATTCTGCTAAATTGCAAGTCAGAGTAATGGGCCTTGGACCTTTCATAATGACTCGAAGACATGTGTGATATTTCAAATGAATATCTGTAGTAGTTACAGAAATATGTACTTTCACGCAAACCATAACCTGAATTTTCTAAGTACAAAAAGGTGCAAAATTCTGCTAAAATGCTGGTCACAATTATGGGCCTTGTGTGAAGTTGTAAATGAATATCTGTAGTAGATATACAGATAATAACTTGTTGCACGCAAATCATAACCAGAACATAACGCGGAGGCAGACACCGATGAACGGGTGAGTAGAATAGCTCAGACTATGATTAGTTGAGCTAAAAATGTTTAACACATACAACAGTTTTATGCTCAACCTTCAATTGGGGTCATTTGGAGGTCGTAATTCTGGATGGACATGCTTTTTTGGTTCCATACATGGAATATACATAAATGAATACCGCAACTAGATTGTAAACTGTTTGCTTGCATTCAAAAGCTCAAGAGCATAGTGTATAAATTAATTACAATGATGCGCACAACTGGATACAGGGAATGTGGTTTCAAATACAAACACTATAATT
The DNA here is from genome assembly GCA_027627225.1 of Congeria kusceri. Lineage (NCBI taxonomy): Eukaryota > Metazoa > Mollusca > Bivalvia > Myida > Dreissenidae > Congeria > Congeria kusceri. The sequence continues at coordinate 28,447,583 of CM051037.1, forward strand.
TCCCGACAGTAGTTATGACTTATCCATGGATGGAAACTTACCATCGATTTCCACGAGACTGGCCAGCGCGAGGCAGGCATTTTTGATGACCTTGGCATTGGTAGCATGTGTACTGATGGAAGATATCAAGAGCCCCACTCCATCCTTATCACAAATCACCCCCATGTTCTCCTCTGAAAATACAGTATCAATTACAAATCAACCCCATAATCTCCTCTGTAAATACAGTATCAATCACAAATCAAACCCATGTTCTCTTCTGTAAATACAGTATCAATCACAAATCAAACCCTTGTTCTCTTCTGTAAATACAGTACCAATCACTAATCAAACCCTTGTTCTCTTCTGTACATACAGTATCAATCACTAATCAAACCCATGTTCTCTTTTGTAAGTACAGTATCAATCGCAAATCAAACCCATGTTCTCCTCTGTAAATACAGTATCAATTATTTTGCTTTCATTTTTTTTTTTAATCAAAGACAGAAAATAATGGGAAAAATAGAATACAAGATAAGTGTTAAATAAAGATCAGCGCACTACTCAGCTAGACTTGTCATTCAGGTTTTCTAAGCATTGTTTAAACAGATAACTACATGTATTTAACACAAGCCTTGCATTTTCTGCATTTTTACAACTAAATTACATTTATTAATCATATTCACATGATAGGTATTACCATCGAGAGACAGGGCCAGTATGGAGGCACACGCTGCCTCGGCCACCACTGCTGAGCTCATGTGTATCTCCAGCACGTTGCACACCTGCTCAATGCCACCCCCCTCTGTGGCCAACTTCACGTTGTTACCTGTGCAACAGAGAAACATGCCGGGAATGAACATCATAGTGCAGGAAGAACTGTTAGTGAAATGTAACCTTATCACAGGAAGAGATGTTAGTGGAATGTAACCTAAATGCAAGTTGTGATGCATGATATTATTTCTCCCTTTCCGAATGAGACATAAAAGTGTACAAAATCATGAACATATTATTTAACTTGATGACCTTATGCATGGTTTTCAAAGAATAAAAAAAAATAGACATTTGCCTGTAACAAAAAGCAAATCTTTCTAAATATAAGAAAAATGTGCAGAAATGTAAGTGACTCAAGGAGTGATCAATTTTAACATTTGCTGCATATGATTCTCGTGCAATCCAGGCAACCCCTATCTAGATCCACATAGATGCAGTTGATGGATTCGACCATTAGTCAAATGACCTGTAATATATCCAGGAACCTTAGATCCAGGTCAGTTGTCCAATATGACTGGGTTCTGCATCACAACCAACTAATTTTGTTTAATATAGCTTGGGTCAATTGTTTATTTGTTTGGTGTTTCCTACAAAACAATGCATTTCAATTGGCATACAAATCTTTTTATTGTTACAGTATACATCTAATTCTTAAAGTCTGATCCCTTCTTACAAATTTAACTTTCAAATAACATAAAACAATTGTTTAAACACTATATATAGTTTGTCTGTGAAAGTCACTGAGCAATTTCATTTGTTATCTATTTAAGAAATACATGTATTTTTGATGCTGAGTTCTTTATTTACAAATACCGTAATTTACCATGTATTATGCGCATCTTTTTACCCTAAAATTCGGCTATGAAAATTTGGTGTGCGTTATACATGGTAACAATCATTTTCAACCATGTTTTTTTTTTTTAATTTAGTTAATTTTTCGTTATTTTTATTTCATATTTAATTCATAATATTTTTATTAACAAAACATTGCATTCTAATTACCTTGCAATTATATTTCCAAACTGAATAAACAATAAAATCCATTATAAACACAGTCATTGATAATAATACCTGTTACAACTGAAAAGAGTGAAAGCAGGACATCATCAATTAGCCAGGCCTCTAAATCTGCAAGCCTATAGCAAACAGTGTCAATCAAACTTCAAAAAGTCTTTGATGTGACAGCGGAACTGGGGCCAGCTTCTAGCCCTTTGTAGCAGTAAAGCATGTAACATGATTAGCACATGGTCAGTGAAAAAAGCATCAATCAATACTATTGTACCTGAACAATGTAAGCACTGTCAATAGAGCATTTATGAATAAGCATTCTAGGGGAAATTTTAAGGGTTTCATTAAAATTAGACAGTTGTTTTGTTAATGCATTGGATAGTTTGGAGATTTAAAAGGGAGTGAAAAAAATACATGTATTGGAATTAAAATGGAGATTGTGTTACGGCATAAAACTTATTGAATATTAAGTTTTATTGAACATTAACATGAATATTTATATTCAATTTGGATTTATAGGTGTTTCATGCACAAGGTCATTATGAAAGCTTTTATGAAATTTATAATGATTACGTCTTATATGAAAGTAAATTGAGGAAACTATTCCAGAACAACAACAACAAAAAACATGGAATTTTAACATTAGCTACATGTACATATGATTCTCGTGCAATCCAGGCAACCCCTATCTAGATCCACATAGATGCAGTTCATGGATTCGACCATTAGTCAAATGACCCCTGTTGAGGGGTAAAAAAATAATTCAGTGGTCAAAATACTGAAGTCACATGAATTGTTTCAGCATATTTGTTAAATGTTCTGCAAATGGAAATTTGTGTTGATAAAGGTAAAGCCTCAATTACACATTTTTTCCTGCCGTTCTTGAGCCGACAGCGTCCCAAATCAAATATGTCAATAGTCGGGACAATAATCTGAGATTTGGGGCTCGAAATTCAATTTTCGATCCAAAGATCGAATATGGTCACGACAGCGTCTCAACAGAGTCCAGATAGCTCCTGACAGCGTTCCGACAGCATCCTGGCATTCCTGGCTTGTTTTATTATTTGCATCGTAGCGCTGTCTGGACGCTGTCAGGAGCCATAATCGGGAAGCATTAATGGTGGTCGGTCAAAGCTCTGTCGATGAATGACAAACGCACACAAACGCGCACAACACACACGAGATATACACCATATGTGATATATGTATTTATATATTTATGCAATATCATTCCCGTTCTACCGGTTATTGTCCCAACACCATCCCGACACCATCCCGACTCTGATCCGATACAGCCGAATCTATCCCGACAGAGTCCCGTCCAGACAGCTCCCGACACCGTCCCGATATTCCCGACTTTTTTTTTATTTGGATCGTAGTGCTGTCGGGACGCTGTCGGGAGCCATAATCGGGAATGCACGACTGAGGCTTTAAGAACTTGAAAAATTTGCAAAATAACGACCATTAGTATGATAAACTAGATGCCTGTTGGCAACATGTCGAGCCCGTTGTCAAGAAAACAACTAGTATTATTTTAAATTTTCTCATTTTCTAACAAGCAGATCTTCTCCTTTGACCTCTAAGTGTGACCTTGAACTTTGAGCTAGGGACACAGATCTTTTAAGTTATTTTAAAATTGCCTAATGAATGATGAATTAATAGACCGGAAAAGCTGTATTATGCCCATATTTGACATCTATGTGTGACCTTGACCCTTGAGCTAGGGACACAGGTCTTGCGTGCAACACGCTGTCTCTACATGGTGAACATTTGTCTCAAGTTAATTTAAAAATCCCAAATAAATTATGAAAATAAACAGTCCGAACAAGCTGTAGTATGCCTATATTTGACCTTTGACCTCTAAGTGTGACCATACCTTTGAGCTAGGGACACAGGCCTTGCGTGCAACACGCCGTCTACACAAGCTGAACATCTGTGGCACTTAATTTTAAAATTGCCTGACGATGAAGTTACAGTCCGGACAAGCTATTATTCTAAAATTGCCTGATGATGAAGTTACAGTCCGGACAAGCTGTTTTATGCCCATATTTGACCTCTGACCTCTAAGTGTGACCTTGACCTTTGAGCTAGGGTCACTGGTCTTGCACGTGACAAGCCATCTCCACAGGGTGAACATTTGTGGCAAGTTATTTTAAAATTGCCTGATGAATGAGGAAGTTACAGTGTGGACAAGACCGGACGCACGAATGCATGCATGCACATACCCGTACACCGTACCGCCATTGTGACAACTAAGTCGAGCTGACCGCAGGCGGACTCGACAAAACGTTTTATTTTTTTCTAGTGCTTTGGAAGTTGGCAAATGGTAAAAAAATGCATGAAAATGATGCGAGGCAAATTATTTGCTCTAGTCAAAAATGTATGAATTGCGTCCAAATTAACGATTGTATCTATTGAAGTCACCAAATTACCGTGCACAGTGAGGCCCCAGAGGGCATTTAACCCCACGCTGCACAGCTTGGAGCTGTTTGCATGCGTCTTGAGGGCCTCCAGGACGTCCTGTACCCCACCCAGGTGGCCGATCACCTCTCCCGCAGCACCTGTAATATATCCAGGAAACTTAGATCCAGGTCAGTTGTCCAATATGACTGGGTTCTGCATCACAACCAATTTTGTTTAATATAGCTTGGGTCAATTGTTTATTTGTTTGGTGTTTCCTACAAAACAATGCATTTCAATTGGCATACAAATCTTTTTATTGTTACAGTAAACATCTAATTCTTAAAGTCTGATCCCTGCTTACAAATTTAACTTTCAAATGACATAAAACAATTGTTTAAACACTATATATAGTTTGTCTGTGAAAGTCACTGAGCAATGTCATTTGTTATCTGTTTAAGAAATACATGTATTTTTGATTGTGAGTTCTTTATTTACAGATAACGTAATTTACCATGTATTAAGCGCATCTTTTTACCCTAAAATTCGGCTATGAAAATTTGGTGTGCGTTATACACGGTAACAGTCATTTTCAACCATGTTTTTTTTTTTTTATTTAGGTAATTTTTCTTTATTTTTATTTCATATTTAATTCATAATATTTTTATTAACAAAACATTGCATTCTAATAACCTTGCAATTATATTTCCAAATTGAATAAACAATAAAATCCATTATAAACACAGTCATTGATAATAATACCTGTTACAACTGAAAAGAGTGAAAGCAGGACATCATCAATTAGCCAGGCCTCTAAATCTGCAAGCCTATAGCAAACAGTGTCAATCAAACTTCAAAAAGTCTTTGATGTGACAGCCGAACTGGGGCCAGCTTCTAGCCCTTTGTAGCAGTAAAGCATGTAACATGATTAGCATGTGGTCAGTGAAAAAAGCATCAATAAATACTATTGTACCTGAACAATGTAAGCACTGTCAATAGAGCATTTATGAATAAGCATTCTAGGGGAAATTTTAAGGGTTTCATTAAAATTAGATGGTTGTTTTGTTAATGCATTGGATAGTTTGGAGATTTAAAGGGAGTGAAAAAAATACATGTATTGGAATTAAAAAGGAGGTTGTGTTACGGCATAAAACTTATTGAATATTAAGTTTTATTGAACATTAACATGAATATTTATATTCAATTTGGATTTATAGGTGTTTCATGCACAAGGTCATTATGAAAGCTATTATGAAATTTATAATGATTACGTCTTATATGAAAGTAAATTGAGGAAACTATTCCAGAACAACAACAACAAAAAACATGGACAAAAGTTGGTAATATAACAGCAGCGGACATTAAAAATCAACAGCTGCAAATTGTTTTCTAGTTTTTTTCCCCAAACATTGCTTCAAAAATCGGGTGCGCGTTATACATGGGTGCACGTAATACATGGTAAAATACGGTAAACAACGGTGAAATTTAAGTAATTTCGATTCTAACATGACCAGACAACATAATATTCTGCAATTACAATGCAAACTTTATTATCACAGTTTCGGAACTACTGTTTTGAGTTGTTTATTGGCAATTTAACAACAGAAATTTTGCATGTCATGTTAGAATAAAAATTACCATCGTGTACTGACCATTTACTGCCAGGGACACCAGAAATGATAATGCTGCAATCTGTACATCCAGATCCTTCTTGTGGTTCTACAAAGAAACACATGGCCATACACAAATATACACTTTAGTTTACTTTATCATTTTATCATGCATTTCTTGATATTACTTCAGTTGTATTATTAAAATATATTTATAAAATAACATTACTGTATTATAGTTGAGATTGATTCAACCTCAAAACCAATTGCTGGGGCCATATTCCAGAAACATCTTAAGTCCATCTTAAAATATTTTCACTTAAGTTCCAATTTGTGTAAGGTAATATTAATAAAACTACATATAAATTAGTGAATCCAATTACAGTTAAGTAAATAATAAGTTGATAATTAGTGAACATTTAGCAGAATTTCATGTATATGTGGAATAAAATTAACGATTTTAAGGCTAATATTTCACTTAAGATGTTCATGAAATACGACCCCAGTACTAATTTATAGTTAACTTCAAAACAATTTCCTGGCCAGAACCAAGCCCTATGACTTTAAAAAATCTTAAAGTAAATCTTACTCTTAATCTTATCCAATGTGGTAACAAGCAAGTTCATTGGTCAATAGGCCACATAACTTGTGTGGGTATTGGTCATGAAATTATTTCTATGGCCATTCTCCCCCTATTTCTGATTGAAGTAGGGCAGTTGTCAGTTACTGGCATAGGTATGTGCAGTTAGTACTGGTAAACTGCTTAGATCGGCTAAGCTTGCCCAGGAAAAGTGTGAGTAGGTTAACTGACAGCCGTGATATGACTGAAATACTGTTAAAAACGGCGAAAAAAAACCCAACAAAACAAACAAACAAATAATTGGTCAATATTTTTGGTTGAGGCTAATGTTAATAGTGAGAACTTTTGAAGTCACAAGGCCACTTCTTGGGGTCTAAAGATCATTGGAACAGGGACAATTGTTCATGTGCATCTTGCAAGAATCACTCAGGATTTGTTTAAAAACCCATTACTTTCAGGTATGTACATCATTTGGGTTAAATAACGTTGAAACGAAAGTTAACAAGTACTCTTTTTGTTGTTGTTGCTTACGTCACAAGCTCTATGAAAAAATGTATTGGTTTACTCATACCATATTAGACAATTAAATCATATGATACTGGTTAATGCCACTTGCACCATTCAAGCAAAAAAACAATTTCTATGTTATGTAACCCATTGTTTCTCAATGTGTGCATCCCTCGCACCCATAGTTTGTATTTGAAAAATTAGCCCTGCTACAACGCTCTCACTCAAAAATATAATTACTTTTTATATTTTAGCTTAATTTAATCTTGCATCTGTTTCCTGGGTGGAGCCAACACTTTAGTGTCTTAGCAACACTGTATGGGCATGGTACTCATGACCTCTAAATGAGGCGTGTCAAGGGAAAACCGGGCTTAATGCACATGCGTCCACACAGGCTGATCTGGAATGACACTATGCTTTTATGGTATTTTCTGTTTCTAGGAAGTCTCTTCTAAACATAAATCTACTGTAGGCGAAAAGTGCTGTCCTGGGTTAGCCTGTGCAGACCGCAAAGGCTGATCCGGGACAACACTTTACGCATGTGCATTAAGCTCGGGTATCCCATGACATGCCTGAAATCATTTTCGGGCACAATATCCATTACACAACTGCAACTGTTGTTATTAAGACTGAATCTAATGCATATTGTCCAGTAACGTCTGGTGTAGTTCTTCCAGCCTCAAGCAAAAATACCAATCCTTACGGTTAGACCTAAAAAAAAAGGTTTGTTTCAGGTTACCCGACCTTACCTAAAAAAATGCCCGACCCTAGAACATTTTATTGGGTTTGCCAGATATATTTGTCTCAAAATACAAAACAGAGTTATAGGGAATGTTGCCCATGATATTGGAGTTGATGACAAAGCTATATTCCAATTTTCAAGTGAATAACTTAAGTAGTTCTGCAGTTACAAAACTATTGAATATAATCTTTAACCTGAAAATCTATGTGAAAAAGGGGCATAACTCTATCAAAATACAAAACAGAGTTATAGGGAATGTTGTCCCTGCCACTGGAGTTGATGACAAAGGTATATTCCAAGTTTGAAGTGAATAACTTGACAAGTTTTGAAGTTACTAGAATTTTGAATAAAAACTTTAACCAAATTCAGACGCAGATGCCGACACCCTGGGTAGTAGGAAAACACACCTATTCTTCAAATAGTCAAGCTAAAAATAATTAAAAAAATAATTTGGGGGGGGGGCATGTAACCTGAAACAAACACAATTTTTTTTTACGCCTTACCAGACTGGTTCTAATTTCAATGACTGTGATTTCACTTACCTCCATCGCAAGTGGGATCACAGCAATGACTTCAGGTAAGAACAGCGCATCACTGTCATCAGCTGAAACCAACCATCATACATACACTATGCTATCAAAAATACATATTGTAACTAAATATTTGAAATATAATGTTATTAAATAAGTGATTTCACACAGGCTGCCAATACAGCTGACCAAGGACAAATAACAGTGCCTGTATGAAATAATGCACTTATTTAAAAAGTATTTAATTAATCAACTTTATTAATATTATTAGTTATTACCCCTGGAAATTTAACAAATCTGATTGTTTGTGTTTTGTTTTATTTATTTCAAGATGGTTTTACTTTGTTTCTGGAAAAAATTCCATATTCATATTTCATGTAAGAATAGTTCAACTGACCAATCAAAAACGCTAAATCTCATACAGGCATCGTAATTCATACAGGCACTGGTTTTAGCCAATCACAATGCTTAGATCCCATACAGGCAAATAGGGATTTTTCTAGAGCGGAATAGCGGGGCGGCCCACCCTGCCCTTCTGTCCTTTTGTCCCGCACTTCAGCAAACAGTTCATGGTAATGGCCAGTGTCAATCATATTCGTATGTATTTGCCAACAAGACCCATTGTCTCATAACGTGATAATCGCTGATAGCTCCCATGGTGTGAATGACACCTTCATCACCACATTCTTATCATTTTGATTCATTTTTTTTAAAATATACTACTAAAGCTACTTCAAATTAGCCAATAAAGGTTTTAATTGAATTCTTGATGTAGAGTCTGCCAAACTGTTGAATTAAATGAAGGTGCTAACAGTACCATCGTGTCATTTTGAAAACAAAGAATTTCAGTTAATAATGTATATTATTTAGCTGAAACTTGTCACAGAGCAAATAAAAGTTCAATACAAACACTTTTACTTAGTTAGATAATGTTTAGAATGTTTATAAAACAATAATAATTAAGTTAAAGTAAAGGACGATTTTTCGCGAGTGGCTATATTTTCGGACGATCAATTTCGGACGCTTGATTTCTATGGTCCTTATCAGTGACTTTTTTACCCTATATTTTGCTTGTAACAACTATTATAACATGGTTGGTTATAATTGGGTTAAATTTGAGACTATTTGAATTACTGCACTATTCTTGAAATATTTTAAAATAAAATATTGTATTTCCAATGCGAAAATATAATTTTTATTTTTACTATTATAGTGTCTTAAACACTATCAAATACATAATTTAATTGATACAATGCAATGCCCTTTGTGTAGTATTAATCTCTGGTACATTTATATGATTAGATTTCAATGTACTTTGATAAATAAATATGAAATGAAAATAAATGTATTTCCAACAATGTTCAAAACAGTACTTAATTAAAACAATTACCAATTATATTTTTGTACTATAGAAAAACTAAATTGTATCATGAGTTATATCTTATAATTTTACAATGTTGTCATAAGAATAAGAATAAGAACAACAACAACAACAAAAAAAGCGCAAACATTATGCGCACGCATGAAAGTGCCATTCTGAACAAAAATGGTTCCTGCCCCTTTTTGGCTGCATCCTGCCCTTTTTAAGGTTCTAGAAAAATCCCTAGGCACAGTTGAATTCATACAGGAACAGTTGATCGTTTTCCTAACTTGCTCGCTGATAACCTGCATTTTCACAGATTATGATATTGTGCAAAATAGTGTAAAGTTCAAATTAATAAAATAAATTACAACTAGTATTATAAACCTATACACACATTAAATTTAATTACATCACATAGAAATATTTTTGTAGTATGGCATGCATAACACATGAAATGTGTTGAAATTTACCTATCATACTTCCTAGTGATTTTATCCATCACAAAAATAAAAAAAAAGCAATGAGCGGAATTATTATGGTAAGTAACACACAAACATTATTAACTACACATTATTAACCAATATGTGAAGTTTAATTAGATGTAAACGATAAACCATTCTAAAAAAATGTAATAACACACTGTGCAGATTAATTTATTATTGATTATTCATATTATCAATTTCTAAATATTGATAAAAGTTGTTTTTTTTTGTTCTGTATTTGTTTAACTATAGGTCGCAAACTTTACCTTGTAAGGAACCTTTTTTGAAAGCATAGGCTAAAATTGATAATGGTTTATATGAAATTTCTACTACTTAAACAAAATGAGGCATGTCATGGGAAAACCAGGCTTAATGCATGTGTGTAAAGTGTCTGCCCGGATCAGCCTGTGCAGTCTGCACAGGCTAATCGGGGACGGCACTTTCCGCCTACAGTGGATTTATGTTTAGAAGAGACTTCCTTGAAGCAGAAAATACCATAAAAGCGGAAAGTGCCTTCCTGGATTAGCCTGTGCGGGCTGCAGAGGCTAATCCGGGATGACAATTGACACACATGCATTAAGCCCCATTTTCCCATGACACACCTCAAATATATTTGATAAATTTACACCCTAAAAATTAAATACCATCAGTAATGAAAACTAGTTATTGGTACGAAATGAAATGGTTACACATTTTTATGTCAACCCACACATGCTCACGGTGTTAAAGCGAATCGGTACCCTCTCTGTTAAAAATAACCCAAAATGAACCATCTCCGTTACGGTACCTGCCTCTCTCCGTTATAAACCAACATGCAAAACTATCGGTAGGTCAATTACACGTATATAAATATGTTTCTATCGCTATAATTAGAGTTTCATTGGTTTCACGAAACATCTTGGACATTGAACTACTTGAATATCGTGTATTTCACTCTACAATGCAGTCTGTTTTCTTGAAATAGTGAAAACAGTTATCAACTGTGACTGACATTTCCTAATTAGAGTGATATTTTGTGTCGTTGTTGAATTAAAAGCCTGTGTAGCATGAACGTAAACTTAGTTTTAAAATTATTCCCCAATGTATGTATGTTTCTACCGACAACATAGTTCGTAGAAAAATGATATAAATAACATAAAACTAGGCGACGAAACAGTATAGTAAGGTACATGTAACCTCTCCATATGAGGAACCGGTACCCTCTCCATCGCCACAACTTATTAACTTTAATGATATTTTCGTAACATACAAAAAGAGCTTTTTCGTCATCAACTCTTATTGATTTTGATTCACAATTACTAGTATTCGGAATTTGGGTACTGTTATTTGTTTGAATTCGCAAAATGGCACATACGTATAGATTATGCACAGTTACGGCAGTTCACGACCTAGTAAATGCATATGAGCAACTTTTGCCTTTTTACCTAGACTACCAATATTAACCGAATAGTCCAAGCTATTCTACTCACCCGTTCGTCTGTGTCGAGGTTTGCGTGCAACAAGTACATATCTGTGTAACAATTACTGATGTTCAATTGACATTCCACGTATGTCTTAGGGTCATTATGTTAGGATACTGACAAAGACCCGTGACTCTGACCTGCAATTTAGCAGATGTATGCCCCTTTTTATAATAAGAAAATTCAGGTTAACGTTTGCGTGCAACAAGTTTATATCTCTGTTTACTTCAGATATTCAATTAAAACTTCACACATGTCTTCATGGAATATTATATAAGATCACATGGTTAAGGCCTATAACTGTGACATGCATTTGAGAAGAATTATGCCCTTTTGTACTTAGAAATATTCAGGTTAAACTTTTCGAGCAAGTTCATGCCTCTGTAACTACTACATATATTCAATTGAAACTTAACACATGTTCGGGTCATTATATAAGGTCACTGGCCAAGGCACATAACTCGGACAAAGAAGTATGAATAGTCAAGCGCAAGAGACTCTTGCTTGAATTGATCTGTGACTCTTGCTGCACTGTGTCTTGTAATTATTATCATATTATAATTAATGGTCACTCATTTATAATTATACGGTCAATAAACCAGGATATTTTTATATACGGTTTTACAATACGCATTGGATTAAGGAAATAAATCAAAGTATTCAAATTAAGAATTTTATTTAGTTTGATGACGACTGTTGATCTTTAATCGGTCTAGTGTGTGATGTTTCTTAAAAGGAAGACAAGCACTTTTACAGCTTCTAAATTTTAATCTTCTCCGATACCATCATACCATCACATAATGCAACTAACTACTTACAACAATAGGAATATATTATTATCTAAGCAGTGTAACACGATACATCAGGCTAGCGCCAGGGGTGAAAACAAGACACTAAATAGTGGTTTAAGTACTTATCTAATGACTAAGAGGACCTCGGTTCGAATTTAACTGATGTATTTTCGGCGTAGCTGTCTAACCCAACTTTTGGTCTTTCTTAATATCCAATTAAATGTTGTGAAATTTTCTCGCCAGTGTGTCAGTGGTTGCAGAAGTACTAGTAGTTCCTACACGCTTACTGGGTGTCCAAGTGGGATCTGTAGGCCTTATTGACAACAATGGCCCCGCTTGTTGGCTGTCCAGATTCACCTTTTTAGGCTGATGGGGCAAAATATTTCCTTTCTGTTTTGCGTCTTTAAAAATATTATATTATCATAAAGTGTAGAACGCATTGGCAATAATTGTATAACATCGCAAAATGCGTTTAAGCGTCTTTTAAGTGTCTGTTTCCGGAGTTACCACTAGATTTCACATTTTCATTGTTATTGTTAGAGCTTTAAATATATTAAGTTAAAGTTGATTGCAGGGTTTGACCTTAACTTTTGGGTATTGGTGGTCCACAGGCCCGGCTACCTTCAAAACCTACTGGTTCGATACTGTATTAACTGGTCCCGATAATCAAAACACATCATACTGCATATTGCATTGATAATTGAAATCGGAAAATATATTGAGCATACATGAAAATATATTTTTATTATATAATATAACATATTAAAGTTTAACTAAAAATGTTGCATGCACATTGTTACGGATCAGATAACAACTTTTTGAGATTGACATAAATTTCACATACATGCGTCATCGTGTGCCGAGGAACCAAAATTAATGCAAAAAAAACAACATAATTAACAAATATTGTTAGCTTGCTATTCGTTCCTTAACCTTTTTCAATCATTCCCACACGAAAACTTTGACTTGAATTTTGTTTTCGTCGATTGTTCTTTTATAAGAAAAAAAAAAAGAATACTGCCTTTAAAAAAAAAAATCTGCTTTTGCACTGAGAGAATAAGTTGTCATGGTAAACTATTACTAAGCCAGGAGTAATTTTAACGATATCCAAGTCCATGAATGTGTTGTTTGATTAATTTAGTATTAAAATGATAATACACAGTAATTAAATATATGTCAGTCATAAATTATTGATTTGTTTATTAGTATAGATGGACTTTCTCTAAAAGTGCGACTACAATGCCCGTAAAATGAAATTTCTGGTGCTTAGTTGATTTTACAACGTATTACACGCTGTTATAACTTAATGATTGGAAAGTTGAAAAATCAGTAAAGGTGCGACTTATAAACACGATCTTACGGTAAATGAAAAACCAACAACAAAAGCATTTCGGACGGTTCCCGTAAAGGTGCGACTTATAAACACGATCTTACGGTAAATGAACAAACAACAACAATAGCATCTCGGACGGTTCCCTGAATTCTAAATAACTAATTATACATTTGGAAAGTTGGAACCAGTCCAACAACAACTGGTCACCGGACCGGCTGTCCTTCGAAGATAACCGGCCCGAGCAAAAAATCTCTGGTCACGGACCTACGGAAACGCGTTAAGGCCGAACCCTGGTTGATTGATACATTCACGACAGTCACTTGCAGACAGTATTGTGATGGCACATTAAAGTCTGTTCAAAGATAATTAGCTCAACTTGTAGCGTTGTAAATAATAAATTAGGGATATGAAAAATATGTACCCAGATGGAGAAAGTTTATCCTCTGAGGCTTACGAAATAAATATAGGGCAAGCTTTAGCATTTGATACAATGAAAACGAGGCACATTTATTACGTACAAAATATAAGCAAATAATATATTCATATTATTATTATTATTATTATTATTATTATTAAACGATGTCAAATTTATTTGTTTTATAAAGCTGACATAAACTCAATAATATTTTTAATTGTAGTTGCTCATTAATAATGATACATTTTCATTTTTTAGGAAAATGTCACTAATAATTTTTGTTTGAAATTAAATGATTCTAAATGATTGTATTTTGTAAAGCAAAACTCAAAATGAGCGTGTCTGTCGGTGTTAATTACTCGAAGTTTAACGAATACAGTGGTTTTGTTACGTATTATCGCGTTATTTCGTTTACATGTATGTGTAACTATTTTTTATTTTTTTTTCTAACTCACGATACAACGCATATTCTAAGCCCTATATAGATATGTCAGAACGCTTCAAAAAAGTTTATCGAATCACGGTTAACAGGCCGCAAAAAGATAATAAATACACTTGTTGTTGCATCATGCATAAATGGTACTTTTCTCTGAAATTCGCATGTATCATTGTATTTATGCACCAAAGCGGTTGAGTTCTACACTTCTTTAGCTGTGACAAATTTTTTTTTAAAGAAACCTCCCCGTATCACTAACCGTATAGATAAGAACTCGTGTACGTATTAATGAACTATAACGGAGAGGTTACAGGTACCACAGAGAGGATACAGGTACCACAAAAAATGCTGTAACGGAGAGGATACTGGTGCCGGTTTGATTCTCATTTTATTCATTTTGAACATATTTAAGACAACATTTATCTCTTTTGTGTGATTTTTACTAATAGAATATCAGCCGAGAATGTACAAAACGGGAATTGAAAGAAACCGATACGAATATAGACACAAATTTCAAATGTAAATATGTGTGGTTGAAGACTGTCTGAAACTGTTTTCTTTTATTTGAGTTCCTTGTTGCAATTGTACAAAAAACAAGCATGCTTTTTCATAGCTTAATGATGCCAATGTTCCGTGCGCCATAAATTTTCAAGCAACTTACCCCATAACTACCTTTTTTTCTGTGTTTTTCGATGCCTCCGTATACCAAAACCTGATGATTTAATGGAGAGGGGCAGGTACCGTAACGGAGAGTTTTGGGTTATTTTTAACGGAGAGGGTACAGATTCGCTTTAACACCGTGATGCTGCACAATAATGGAAATATTAAAGTACATGATTAAGTATTTATATTGTAGTGACTTCTTTCAATGGACTATATAAAGATAAATATAAGATTTCTCCTAAAATTCACACTCAACAGAATTGTCAGTGGAGAAACAACTTTCTAGTTAGAATTTATAAATAAAATTACTTCCTTACCTCAGTCTAATTATTCCAAAATGTTTAAACACTACTCAGTTTATCAAGCTTATTCATCATGGTATTTTGTTCACATATTGCATGTATGTAGTATTTATTAAACTCAGAATATTCATTGCTGTAAATGTACTAATGTGGTTTTCTACGTATATGTTGAATGTTTCTGATCGACCGACAGCATGGAGTTTGGGCCATTAATACCGTTATTAGCAATTTACAGCACCTCATTGAAAAACATAAAGAAAAGTGTTTGGGGATTACTTAGGCCATACCAATTTGATTCTATGTTTAGCATCCTCGGGCCAGTAGGTTTTCGAATGCCTGAATGAAAAAAAAAAGATTTCGGCAATGTGAAAAATAAAAAAGCGTATATAAACTTTGTGAAAAAAAAAATTACTGGTAGGTGTTTTTACCAATATTTGTAAAAAAATAGCGTGCAACTAGTCAATTTACACAGTTAAAATACTGTATTTAAGTTTGGTTCCCAATATGAAGATGATATATAACAGTTTTGCATGTAACCATTTGCTTTAGCTTGTGTTTGTTTTCTCCTGCCTGGTTGGTAGGTTTCAAAAAACTCATGGGGGCGCTAAACATAGAATCAAATTTGTATGGCCTTAACATTTGGTCCAGTATATGTGTCAGAATGACAGGGACCGAATTCACATTCACAAGACATAAATGTATCTGATTTTATAAAATATATTAGAGGCGTGTCGTAAAAAAACCGGGCTAAATGCATGTGCGTAAAGTATCATCGCGGATTAGCATGCATTTAGCCCGGTTTTCCCATGACACGCCTCATTATTTTAACAGCATGCACAGTTTTTTGTCCAATTTTGTCAGTTGGTCTGATAAATTGTTATTGCACTAAAAGCTATAATGGACACATGTCCCAGAAACGGACACATATCACACAACAAATATCATCAATTTAATCGCACTGGTGCAAATTTTACAGGAAAATCGGTCCTGTTATCTTTGATCTTTCACTGCGGACTGGGTGGAAAAAACCTGTCAGGTCTTTCGGTCAGACACATTTCGGAATGTCTGAAGTCATAGCCAATTATAGAATTGTGACTTTCAAAGAAACCGCCATTTCAGTAGACCAGAGTACCAGATAAATATGTAATTTACTCACGAAAAATCAAAAGCTATGCATAGAAAATATAATAATGGTGTACATGTACGCAGAAAGTTTCAACCTTTTGCATACACATGGAAATGAAGAACAGACCATATATGTTATCCAACTGTAAGAATTGTGAATATGCAGGAATTCTTTATTTTAAAGGTGAAAGGTCAAGCTTCTAAGAAATGTTATTTATTCTTTAGTAACATAGTTTTAGCCATAACAAATCAACTTCTCGTACCAGTTTTCATAAATAACGTTTTTATAAGCGAGTATAGCTTAAAAGACAACAGGATTTTGTGCATATTATTATCGATACGCCATTTTGTTTCAAACCGGATGTGACGTATATTCTTCCCAACGCTTTAATTGTTTTATATATGGACTGTACAAATAACTTAAAAAATCACGTAATTTCACTAAGTTACAATAACATAAGACACAATTTATATTAAGTAGGATGTGTCAGATAAATGTAGGTTAAAAAAACATATTCTTATTTGGCAATATTTGATAACAATAGACTACACATAGTCCTTACTTTCTTCATCTTAGACATCTGCTGCCAGTTTGTGTTATCAACTTATCAGTATTTTTGAATCTTAAAATATTTTATCTTTGATATTAATGGAAATGCATCCTTAGTAGTCAGGGCTTCCTGCTGCCACCACGACCGAGATTATAATTTTTATCGCCCTGACAAACAATGATGACAATACCCTGTGTCTTCCTACACAATAACGTGTCACCAGTAATATGAAAGTGTGCCAAGTTTGGGCATGACAAATCCTGATTGCTGATTGGTTGATGGGTTTACAAATCATTTAATTATACTGGACTTAGACGTAATCTAATTTGTTGCATTATTTCAGACTTATGCATTAGCGATATGAATTCAACTATCTTTATAATCAAACAATAAGAAATGAGCAAAAAACGCAGCGTTTTTTTTGTGTATACGTAGTCAAAAGAAATAAAAAAACATTTTTCATGTAGTGTTTTAATGGTTTTCAAAGCCCTATTACTGTTTATTTCAAATGTTTTAGATAATTCTTATTTATGGCTATATAATATGCCCGTCTAAATAAATTGTCCAAGATTGTAAAGTTAATATAATAATATACAGCCTGTTGCTGAAACATTGATTATTAAAAATGAGAAAATAGTATACCCAAAAAATGTTTTGCTATGCCGATTTTAGATATGTTGAACATATATTGTAAGCAATATTATGATAATCTTCAGTATGCAAGTATTTTTTTAAAAGCAAGTACAGTAACAAGTACAGCAAGTAAAGTAACATGCTGATTGGTTGTTCAACAACAAATAAAACAATACAATCTATGTCGGCATGTATGAGCGTCAGCATATCACATGTATATGCTTTCTATATGTGAAACATCATGAAATGGGTATGTTTTTTAGTTTAAGTGCATGGCACATTGAAAAAGACACATAAATACTTCACATTTATAAACTTTCACTGCACGAACATATTTCTTTAATTGATGTTAATAATTATAGTCATTACAGTTAGCAAACTGTGAAAGCGTTCTCGCACATTCGTAAGAGAGGTATCCAATTATCAAACCAACACCTTGTTTGTCACATGACATAAAAAGGGGCCGTGTACAACCTGCCATTCATTCGAGGCATGATGACACATCGACTGTGAAAACTGACATCTTGAATTTAGTTGAAAGTGACAAAATGCAACGGTTTAATAACAATCGATTTTAAAATATCTATGAATTCAGATTCCAAACAACCAGTCATAAACATGAACATAACCAACTAGGAGGATAGCAAACATTGAGATGCGTGATCTGCCTGAAAAGTGATGGGAGTTTTCTATTTTTAATCATACTTCTTTATTATTATACTTGTATGGAAATACAAAAGACACAAAATAATTATGGATGAGCTAGATTGATGATCAACGAAAAGGTAAGTAATAAAAATTGGCATAATCTACTAATAAATGATGCCATTTAGACGTCCCGCAAGACGTTGTTTATACCATAAAATTCATTTTAAATAGCTGTTGTGACGTGTTAACAGTAACCAGAACGCAAGTCCAACGACTTACAATACCTAAACACAAAATATTGTCATAAAAGAATTGCTGAAATGCCAATTGTTGTTAAAGAAATTTCGTAAGTAATGATGGCGTCCTATCTTATTACTGGAGCGTTGGGAATTAACTACGTCATCAAGAAAATGGCGGCGGAAATTACCGAGAGGCGTACGGATTTTGCAGATGAACAAAATCATCGTTTTTAACTGATAATTTTCAAATTTTACATAAGCAACATTAAAATCTACTGACTTTTATCTACAAAATATCAAAAGTATGTTGAAACTTGGCCATTCACCTTTAAAAAATTATAATCTTCATGAAATGTCTTCGACAATTATTACCTACGATTACTCAATTGCTTTCTTGCGCATTTATAAGCTAACCATTTTCCGACTGAAAGAACATATGAGGCATATCGTGGGAAAAGCAGGCTTAATGCAAGTGCGTATAGTGTCATCCCGGATTAGCCTGTGCAGCCCGCACAGGCTTATCCGAGATGACACTTTCCACCTACAGTGGATTTATGTTTAGAGAAGACTTCCTTGAAACACAAAATACCATAAAAGCGAAAAGTGTCGTCCTGGATTAGCCTGCAACGGCTAGTACAGGACGACACTTTACGCACATGCATTAAGCCCGGTTTTCCCACGACACGACTCGATTACTCTCTACACAAATACTTATCTGGAGCGCTGGTAGACAGAAAGAATCACTTGTCGCTGTAGTATATTTATGGCGATCTCACTGCGAATGCGTGACTGACCATACCACGGTGCTAGCCACATAAGCCACAGTAGTAGAATAAACTAATTCCACAAAAGACCCAGGAATAATTTTTCAATAATGGACTTAAGTGGCATTCCACCGCCAGTGTTTAATTGGAACAGCTCTAATCTACCACAAAAATGAGACAAGTTTAAATTACCTACCTCCTATTACCAGACTGTTGAGCACGTTGCAGCCATGTATCTGGATGTCCCTGTCAACCATGTTGTTTTTCATTGCCATGGCAATCAGCTTTTTTCCTCTGAAATTAGTGCATTACACATTTAAATATTATTCAAACTACTTAAATGGTATTTCATTATGGTATTACTTGTCTGAAACCATTTCTTGCAAAGCATTCATTTGATAAAGATATATTGTTTGCTTAATAATAAATCTTAGAATATAAACCCCAAAAGACAAAAACAACATTTGAGGCGTGTTGTGGGAAAACTGGGCTTAATGCACGTGCATAAAGTGTAATCCGGGACAATATTTCCGCGTTATGGTATTTTCTGTTTCAAGGAAGTCTCTTCTAAGCATAAATCCACTGTAGGAGGAAGGTGTCATCCCGGATTTACCTGAGTGGACTACACAGGCTAATTCGGGACGAAACTTTACGCAGATGCATTAAGCCCCATTTTCCCACGATATGCCTCAAATGTTTCAAAGGCTGTAAAGCAACTCTTTAAATCAATGAACAAAAATACAAGTTAAAAATTGCTGAAAATCTTCTTTTTTTTTCATCAAATGTTTATGCATTATTTACATCATTTGAATAGGAAATTCCAAGAAAAAAGCACTGTTGAGATTGTGTCTTTTGAGAAAACTGAAGAAAAAAGTGGCTTCTGTACATCTTGTCAAAAAAGCATTTAACAAGAGGGCCAAAAGGCCCTAGGTCGCTCACCTGCGAGGCTAAGGAACTAAACTGTTCTGAGCAAGTTTTGTGATGATTGGCCAATAAATGTGGCCTCAAGATTGTTAAATTTTGCCATGGTGACTAGTTATTTTACCCCACATGACCCAGTTTCGAACTTGTCCCAATATATTATTGAACAAATGTTCTGAGCAATTTTCAAAAAGATTAAGCAAAACTAGAGTTTTCACATTTTTTTCTATTTGACCTAGTGACCTAGTTTTTTACCACACGAGCCATTTTCAAACTCTGCAGAGATATCATTGGAACAAAGGATATGGCAAGTTTTTTGAAGATTGGACAATAAATGTGGCCTTTAGAGTGTTCACAAGCTTCTTAAATTTTCATTACACCCATATAAGGAAAACTGCCCTGCCCCATGATGGCCACGTTTTTCAGCAGAGTGAAACCATTAACAAACTCCAAGATATCATAAGAACTAAGGTTCTGAGCAAGTTTCATGTTGATCTGGCAAAAAATGTGACTACTAGAATGTTCACAACCTTTTTCAATAGCAATATAAGGAAAACTGCCCCGCCCCCTGGCAGCCATATTTTTCAAGGGAGCGGAACCATTTTCGAACTCAGCCGAGATATCATATGAACAAACCTTCTGAGCAAATTTCATGTTCATTGGACAAAAAATGTGACTTCTAGAGTGTAAACAGCTTTTTCTATAGCCACATAAGGAAAACAGTGCCGCCCCCTGGCGGCCATGTTTTTCAACCGAACGGAACCATTTTCAAACTCGGCCGAGATATCATCAGAAAAAATGTTTGGACCAAGTTTCATGTTAATTGGGCAAAGAATGTGACTTCTAGAGTGTTGACAAGCTTTCGCTTCAATTTGACCTAGTGACCTAGTTTTTGACCCCACATGATGCAGTTTTGAACTCCACCGAGATATCATTAAGACAAATGTTCTGACCAAGTTTCATGAAGATTAGGCAAAAAATGTGACTTCAAGAGTGTTAACAAGCTTTTTCTTCAATTTGACCTAGTGACTTAGTTTTTCACCCCACAAGACCCAGATTTGAACTCGGCCGAGATATCATTTGGGACATATGTTCTGACCAAGTTTCATGAAGATTGGGCAAAAAATGTGACTTCTAGAGTGTAAACAAGCTTTTTCTTCAATTTGACCTAGTGACCTAGTTTTTAACCCCATATAATTCAGACTTGAACTCGGCTGAGATATCATTGGGACAAATGTTCTGACCAAGTTTCACAAAGATTGGGCAAAAAATGTGACTTCTAGAGTGTGAACAAGCTTTTTAATCAATTTGACCTAGTGACCTAGTTTTTGACCCCACATGACCCAGATTCAAACTCAGCCAAGATATCATTGGGACAAATGTTCTGACCAAATTTCATGAACATTGGGCAAAAAATGTGACTTCTAGAGTGTTAACAAGCTTTTTCTTCAATTTGACCTAGTGATCTAGTTTTAGACCCCACAGGACCCAGATTCAAACTCAACCAAGATATCATTAAGACAAATGTTCTGACCAAGTTTCATGATGATTAGGCAAAAATGTGACTTCAAGAGTGTTAACAAGCTTTTTCTTCAATTTGACCTAGTGACTTAGGTTTTCCCACCACATGACCCAAATTTGAACTCGGCCGAGATATCATTGGGACATATGTTCTGACCAGGTTTCATGAAGATTGGGCAAACAATGTGACTTCTAGAGAGTAAACAAGTTTTTTCTTCAATTTGACCTAGTGACCTAGTTTTTTACCCCACATGGCCCAGTTTCAAACTTGGCTGAGATACCATTGGGACAAATATTCTGACCAAGTTTCATGAAGATTGGGCAACAATTGTGACTTCTAGAGTTTTAACAAGCTTTTTCTTCAATTTGACATAGTGACCTAGTTTTTGAACCCATATGATTCAGATTTGAACTCAGCCGAGATATCATTGGGACAAATGTTCTGACCAAGTTTCATAAACATTGGGCAAAAAATGTGATTTCTAGAGTGTTAATAAGCTTTTTCTTCGATTTGACCTAGTGATCTAGTTTTTGACCCCACAGGACCCAGATTCGAACTCAACCGAGATATCATTAAGACAAATGTTCTGACCAAGTTTCATGAAGAATGGGCAAAAAAAAGTGACTTCTAGAGTGTTAACAAGCTTTTTCTTCAACTTGACCTAGTGACCTAGTTTTTGACCCAACATGACTCTGATTCAAACTTGGCCAATATATCATTGGGACAAATGTTCTGACCAAATTTCATGAAGATTGGGCAAAAAATGTGACTTCTAGAGTGTTAACAAGCTTTTTCTTCACTTTGACCTAGTGACCTAGTTTTTGACCCCACAGGACCCAGATTCAAACTTGACCGAGATATCATTAAGACAAATGTTTTGACTAAGTTTCATGAAGATTGGAAAAACAAATGTGATTTCTAGAGTGTTAACAAGCTTTTTCTTCAATTTGACCTAGTGACCTAGTTTTTGACCCCATATAACTCAGATTCGAACTCCTCCGAGATATCATTAAGACAAATGTTCTGACCAAGTTTCATGAAGATAGGGCAAAAAATGTAACTTCTGGAGTGTTAACAAGCTTTTTCTTCAATTTGACTTAGTGTCCTTGTTTTTTGACCTCACGTGACCCAGATTCGAACTCGGCCGAAATATCATTGGGGCAAATGTTCTGACCAAGCTTCATGAATATTTGGCAAAAAATGTGACTTCTAGAGTGTTAACAAGCTTTTTCTTCAATTTGACCTAGTCACCTAGTTTTTGACCCCATATGACCCAGATTCAAACTCGGCTGAGATACCATTAAGACAAATGTTCTGACTAAGTTTCATGAAGATTGGGCAAAAAATTTGACTTCTAGAGTGTTAACAAGTTTTTCTTCAATTTGACCTAGTGATCTAGTTTTTGACCCCACATGACCCAGATTCAAACTCAGCTGAGATATCATTAAGACAAATGTTCTGACCAAGTTTCATGAAGATTGGACAAAAAATGTGACTTCTAGAGTGTTAACAAGCTTTTTCTTCAATTTGACCTAGTGACCTAGTTTTTGACCCCACAAGACCCAGATTCGAACTCGGCCGAGACATCATTGGGACAAATGTTCTGACCCAGTTTCATGAACATTGGCCAATAAATGTGGCCTCTAGAGTGTTAACAAGGTAAATGTTGGCAAAACACAATGCACGACGGACGATGCACGACGGACAAAAGGCCATCACAAACAAGGCCCTACCAACTGCAGTGATTTTTTCACAGCTTTGGGAATGGATCTGGTACCAATCATATTTGGAATTTCAAGTCATAAAATATTGACAATTGGGATAAATTAAAGAGGGTAATTAAATAAAATAATGCATTAAGCTAGTAGGATACTGGTTTAACTCGGTATTTAATAGTGTTTATTTACAAACATGCAAGGCATTTCATAATTTACAACTTCACTCTCAAATTTCCTACGTCTATTGGAAGATTTTATCACTTTAAATTTCAGAATTTGTTCATTTCAGTTGGGCAAATAAACCATATTTGGTATTTGGCAATGGGTCCTCTTTTTAATTGACCAGTTGCGACTTGTCAATCAAGGATTGAGCTGACCAATTACATGTATGGGTTAATATTTCAGTGGTAAATAATAGCACATGGTTGCATAATCCAAACAATTTACTTCAAATCCTTGGTCAAACAACCTTAGACAAACAGAAAGGCGGAGCGATCTATGATTTCACAACTGGTCAATTGGGAAAGATAAACCATTTTAAGATTGAGGCCGGGTCAAATAAGGAAAAAAAATGCAGCAACTGGCCTACCTTGGGTCGAGACTGAGTCCGTGCTCGGACTTGGCGAGTTCTAGCAGGTACTCGAGAGCCTCTCTCACGCAGCCCTCATAGTCCACCATGCTTGCAATGTACTCGAGCACTTGGAGAATGCCCTGACCCCGGGGGACCGGCCCTAGCATGTAAATGTCAGTTGTGAGTGAATCTGGGCCTGTGTTCAAAATGCTTCTTTGGGAAAATTTAAGATAATTTCTTAAATCCAAAAAATTCCTTAAGCCTGTAGCTGTTTCACGTGTAGGTCTTTTGGCCTTAAAATGATTTAAACAAGTAAATATTGTGTTGATGTTTAGTTTTTTACCTATTTGAAAACAGAAGTCATTGGATTTCACTTTTACAATTCGATCTGAAAGTCCAACTTAAGTTAAGCTTTGTGGACACCAGCCCAGGGCCCATATCCACAAAGCTCCTAAGGAAAATCTTAACTTATGTTCAACTTAAGTAAACATTTTAAACACCATTTTCTATTAGAAAATCATTCTTTTATATTTTAAATATGGTACCGGTAGGGGTCAGTCAGTATTTAAAGTAACAAGTTTCAAGAAAGTCTGTTGGAAACTGTAGGAGGAGTTGCATTCACAAGGAATTTTCCCTCTATATTCATTACAATAGCTCGATCTGTTATTGAGTAATTGAGAAGAAACAGTTTTTCTATTTTTAGCAATGGTGACCTTGACCTTGATCCCACCCACCCCCTATGCAATCCCAAGCGATGTCTTGATAAAAGGTATCTATGTATGACGTTGAATTACAATAGCTCAATTCGTTCTCGAGTAATTGAGCGGAAACCGTTTTTCTATTTTTTGTAACGGTGACATTGACAGTGACCCCATCCACCCCCTATGTAATCCCAAGCCAGGTCTCGATATTAGGTATCTATGGATGAAGTTTCATTAAAATATTTCAATTCATTCTCAAGTTAGAGAGCTGAAACCAAAAGTTGACTCCGCCTGAAAATGAACAATTAACAAAGGACAATAACTAAAAAATTATGAAGTGCAGAGTAATGGTTATTGTGCACTGCACTTCTCCTCAACGAGATCTATCCACCTATGAAGTTTCAAGTGAATACCTCTTATAGTCCAAGAGTTATGCTCTAGGCAAAAACGAAGTATGACAAATTAACAAAGGGCAATAACTCCAGAACCATGAAGTGCAGAGTAATGGTTCTTGTGCACTGCACTTCTCCTTAATGAGATCTATCCACCCATGAAGTTTCGAATTAATAGCTGAAACAGTTTTGAAGTTATGAAAGAAAACCATGAAAAATGTGGACGGACGGACGGACAGGGTGATTACTATAGGGCACCCGCAAAAAATTAGCGGGGCCCTAATAATAAAATATGGTATTAAATGACAAATACCTTATGATTTTACCAAAAACTGTTGATAAATCCTAAAAGTTGTGTACTGACGTGACGTCATTTCATGTTGACAATGTCATTTCACCAAAATAATGTCATGAGATCGGTCAGTCAAAGAATATGTAGCCAATGATAACGCACAAAATGTTATCTTACACATGTGTAAGATAAAAATATTGGTAATGGCTGTATTACATAGAAAACAAGGTATGGCATGTGATAAAAGATAAATCCTACTGAGAGTAAAAATACCAATATTCAACATAGCAAAAAGTATCTACAAAGGAAGATATTAAGGGTTGACTCCTACAAGCTAGAATACTAACATTACTACATAATAGTAGCTAGAATTATACTAAATGTACCTACAGATAATAGCAACAGAACAAAACACATATAAAGGCTATTAATAATACATATTTTTTTCAATATTTCAGTAAAAATCATGTAACCCAAGTAACATAATCAGAAAAATGACAAAAGCATAACAAGTTTTAAATCCTTAATTATACATTTAACTTTAATGTTAATGTTTTCAAGTATAATGGTAATTAATTCACAGAATGGTAAGATCGCATATCAAGAACAAACAAGTAAAATAACAACTCAATAGTGGTTGATTATTACTGTGTCCATCAATTCAACACAGCAAGGTCAGTGATAACTAGATGTGTCACAAACACGGATGCCCCACGACACATGTTTGGACACAGACGAAGGGTGTGTTGCCAACACTAATTTTTTTCTCCACAAATTTAATTTCATATAATTATATTCTATAGTGGAAAACATGACAAAGGGCCTTAATTCTGCCAAATTTGGTTGCAGCCGAAATTCCTTCCTTAACAATCAAGTACACATCAAGGTTCTTCAGCTGTCAAAGTTTAAGCGGAATCCGCCAAGCAGTTAAAGAGGAGTTCAGTAGAATTTTTTTGGAGATATCAAACCTACGGATGATGTATGGACGGATGGACAAAAAAATGCAATGCTGAATGCCTCCCACTTTGTTGGGTCATACAAAGTTTAAATGGGAAGCTTGGTGAAGGATTTCATATCACTCTGTCATTTGCCTTAACAAAAGCAAACGTCTCAATGTCAATCTAGATGAACAAGACACATGCATTTCAATCTTTGAGTTTGTAAGTACAGACATATTTCAATAAGGATTAGATATTTTTCTCATTTAAATAAAAGAGTACCATTATTCCTTGAAATCCAGAATGTGTCATCAGCACATATGCAAAAAAATGGCTCATAGCCCTTTCTGGCTTCCAACGGACAATATAATTGAGGCTTGTAGTGGGAAAACTGGGCTCAATGCATGCGCGTAGAGTGTCGTCCCCAATCAGTGTGAGGTCCGCACAGGCTAATTTGGGACGGCACTTTCTGCCTACAGTGGATTTATGTTTAGAAGAGACTTCCTTGAAACAGAAAATACCACAAAAGCGTAAGTGTTGTCCCGTATTAGCCTGCACAGGCTAATCCGGGACAACACTTTACGCACATGCATTAAGACTGGTTTTCCCATGACACGCCTCAATTATAGTATTACACTGAATTTAATATTGCTAATCAAAATAAGCCATCAAATATCAGAAAGTATCCGACAGAACACGGCACCACATTGAAAAAAAACACTGAAGGGACTTGATCACAGATTTTTGGACTTTTGAAATATGCCATTAAAGTCTTAACTGGAAAACTAAAGCATTTGGACTATAGAACTCAAGTATTTTAACAAGAGCAATAAAAAAACTTGCAAAAAATGTGCCACCACTGGGGATCGAACCTACAAACTCCTGATTAAAAGTCTGACACGATAACCCTTCAGACAGTCAGATTTACATACATGATTGTGACAGTGATTCATGTTTGTTTAATGATTTCAAAGAAAACAACAGATGTGCTCTTTATAATTTCATTCATTTCAATTGACAATTTTCATAAACAACACTATATTTCATAAATATTTCTTTGTCAGTAGTGTTATTTTGCTTGTTTATATATCATGTATATTTGTTTTGCAGATCAATGACAAAAAATTGGAAAATTCT
The DNA here is from genome assembly GCA_027627225.1 of Congeria kusceri. Lineage (NCBI taxonomy): Eukaryota > Metazoa > Mollusca > Bivalvia > Myida > Dreissenidae > Congeria > Congeria kusceri. The sequence goes on from CM051037.1 coordinate 28,475,110, forward strand.
CAATTTGCCATTCTGTGAACAGCCTTTTGAAAATCATTTTTTTAAACTGAAGTGCAGTTTGCCTGAATACAATTCAAAGATTGAACAAAAAACAAACAAGGCTTGTCACAGGATGTGACATATGCCCCCGAAGCATATGCTCTTCAGAGGAAGGCAAAACAATGTCAGAGTACAATATTATGCCCTGGACAAATATCTTGAGATTTCAGCAACACAACTGTTTGTTGTTGTGACACACTGCCTCATAATGATCTTCATTCCCACCAAGTTATTACATTCCTTACATGTTGGCAAAAATGATGCTTCCTACAATAAGTTCATTCTAATATTTGACCTTTTAAGTGTAACCTTAGACCCACAGACCTTGACCGAGGAGCATGTAAGTGGTATGCGACACATCATCTGGTCATTGGAAAAAATATTCTTAAGTAACATTAAAATCCTTCAAGGCTTTTGGAAGATATAGAGCAGAAAGAAAATTCCTTGACATTTGACCTTGAATTGTGACCTTGACCTTTGACAGACGAGCATGGGAGTTGTATGCGACACATTGCCTGGTCATAGAGAATAATAATCTGAAGTAACATTTAAATTCCTCCAGATATTTAGAAGCTATGAAGTGGAAACAAAAACTCATGACCTTTGACCTTGAATTGTGACCTTGACCTTTGACTGACGATCATGGGAGTTGTACCCGACACATTGTCTAGTCATGGGGAATAATATTAAAATCCTTCCATGGGTTATGGAGCACAAACAAAAATTCATGACCTTTGACCTTAAATTGTGACCTTGAATTTTGATCGACGAGCATGGGAGTTGTATACGACACATCGTCTGGTCATGGGGAATAATAATCTAAAGTTATATTAAAATCAATCCAGGCATTTAGAAGTTATGGAGCCAAAACGAAAATTCATGACCTTTGACCTTGAATTGTGACTTTGACCGACGAGCATGGGAGTTGTACGCAACACATTGTCTGGTCCTGTGGAATAATAATCTGAAGTTATATTAAAATCCATCCAGGTGTTTAGAAGTTATGGAGCAGAAATGAAAGTTCATGACCTTTGACCTTGAATTGTGACCTTGACCTTTGACCAACTAGCATGGGAGTTGTACGCGACACATCGTCTAGTCATGGGGAATAATAATCTGAAGTTATATTAAAATCCACCCAGGCATTAAAAAGTTACAGAGCGGAAACAAAGTCTGGACGGACGGACCCACCCATCCATGGACGGACGGTGCCGCTACTATATGCCCTCCTTAGGGGGCATACAAATTGAAGCTCAGTCCCAATTATTAATAATTTATTAATAAGGACATTTTTATATCAGGATAGACATTTTCTACATAGAACTGGTCTATTCATACAACCTATAAAGAATATCACAAAAAGGATAGTAGAACAGTTAGCAAGGGAAGTACAGTGATAATTAACAACTACAATGCTTTATGTGCGTGTTATATAGCTGGGTATCTTCCTACTTTGGGAACCACTTCCACTAATCGGCACTTACATCTACTGTCCTCTTCTTTTACAGATACTATAACAAAGTATTTGAATATTTGTAAATCTGTGCACAGGAGAGTTTTATCTACTGAAAGTGAAATATTAAAAGTGCATAGATGTTCAGCAAAATGGTGCTGAACTTTATTAATGCAAGTTATAAAAAGTATATTTAATCATAATCAACCAACAAAAAATAAAAGACATTTGCTCAGATATTTTTTATTTTATTTAGAAAATGTGTTGCGTAAAGTGTAAGGAAGTGATATTTATCATATTTCTTTATAATGAAAATTAAATTTCCTTTTTCAAAGACTTTTTCTGACTCAGCTGAAGAGCCAAGTACTCTATGGTGAGTTAAAGCAAGTGCTTATAAAAAAAAAAAAAATACTTTGCAAAATAATAAAGATAAATATGGATACACTGCACAATAATCATCATGTTTTACAAAAGGATAATTTTTTTATTAAAAATTCACTAGTTCTATAAACATCTTCTTTTACAATATACTGTTGTTGAATCACTATTTCTGTAAACATATTTGTGGTGTGTCATGGAAAAACAGAGCTTAATGCATGTGCGTAGTGTCCTCCTGGATCAGCCTGTGCAGACTACACAGGCTAATCCGGGATGACGATTCTGCCTACACTAGATTGATATTTAGAAGAGACTTCCTTGAAACAGAAAATACCATTAGAGCGGAAAGTGTCATAATGGATCAGCCTGTTCAGTCAACACTTTACGCACATGCATTAAGCCTGGGTTTCCCATGACACTCTTCATTTGTTTTACAATAACTGTCACAAGTTAGGTAACTAATATATGCAGTAACAATACCTATATCTGATTTCTTTGTCGAAGCCGACTGGATTCTCTTTCGTTTCTCAAGCTGCGTGGAATCACTCATCTCAACACAAGCTTGGATGTATTTGTTACCTAACAGGCTTCTGGAACATGATACAAATAACGTACTTTTTATTATGTAGACATAATGCAGTGATTTATTTGTTTGCAGTATTAACAGGGTCCGTTAAAGGACCAATTCCAAATGCAAAATATGTGGCACGTCGTGAGAAAACCGGTCTTAATGCATGTGCGTAAAATGTCGTCCCGGATTAGCCTGTGCAGTCCGCACAGGCTAATCCAGCACGGCACTTTCCGCTTTTATGGTATTTTCTGTTTCAAGGAAGTCTTTTCTAAACATAAATACACTGTAGGCGGACTGCACAGGCTAATCCTGGATGACACTTTACGCACATGCATTAAGTCCGGTTTTCCCACGACGCCAAATACGGTTTATTTTTACCAATTGGTATGAAAAAATTTCCAAATCTGAAGTGACAAAATCATAAATTGAGACTTAGGAAATGTGAATCTAAGTGAGACTTAGGAAATGTGAATCTAAGTGAGACTTAGGAAATGTGAATCTAAGTGAGTCTTAGGAAATGTGAATCTAAGTGAGACTTAGGAAATGTGAATCTAAGTGAGTCTTAGGAAATGTGAATCTAAGTGAGACTTAGGAAATGTGAATCTAAGTGAGACTTAGGAAATGTGAATCTAAGTGAGACTTAGGAAATGTGAATCTAAGTGAGACTTAGGAAATGTGAATCTAAGTGAGACTTAGGAAATGTGAATCTAAGTTGTAAATCATGAAATTACTTTTATGGTTATGAATAAACATCATTGGAACAAAATAAGTTTATATAATTGATAATTAAATTACTTACTCCAATGTTTGCCAATTAGCAACATTCACAACACAAAATTCCCAATTTCATGGGTACAGGAACCATTCTCAAAGCAGTGAAAAAATTCCTGTATGCCAATCAGGGGTGTATCTATTGCCAAATTGAATGTACCGCAAGGTGTACAAATAATTTCCATCAAAAGTGGGCATTTATGAAATTACATGTGTAATGAATTTTAACATTATAAAGAATCACAGTTTAAGTTGCTTTGTTTGGCATTTTATGCCTATGTATAAAGATCAACCCGTAAACAACTTTTGGTTGTTCTGAATCGTGTGTGCCTTACCAAGGTCAGGCATCAGTTAAGTCATTGTTAGTTTCTTTATATTTATCCAATTTAGTCTTATCCAATTTAGTCGACAGCTATTTTGTTGTGCACGCCCCCAAGTGTACAAGAGTATGCCTAAATATGCCTTTGCCAACTTTCAAAATGATTCAGTGGCAGGTGCATTAATGCATAATATTAGAGTGTACATTAGGTAATATTTCTTGGCAGGAAAAGGCAAGCAAATATTTAAATATCGCCAACTTAGAAGTACAAGGGCCTATCTGCTGTTTAAACACATGTTAAATAGGCCCCTGTAATCCTAAGTGTTAAATAGGCCCCTGTAATCCTAAGTGTTAAATAGGCCCCTGTAATCCTAAGGTGGCGAATTCGAAACCGGTATTCAATGCTACCCCGAGGAAAAACTGTGCATGACTAGATGCATAAGTAAGAACAGATCAAAGGCGCATACATGGCAGTGGTCCGCTGTTGGCTCTTCACCTTCAGCATGGACTTCAACACCTGAATCAGGGCATCACTATAGTGCTGAAAAACAACAGAAACAGCTCATGTAACCCTTGACCTCCCTGATGAATATGTTAGCGTAAATTATGGTCCGTTAGGAAATCACCAAACTCAAATATGGCTGTCATAGATGTCATTGAAACTGGAATTTGGAAATTGACTTTCAGTCTATTTTAAACAACCTTTATTTTTTATCTATAATCACACATTTGATTTTTATTATCAGATTCTCAGATTCTGTGAAAGACCCACAAAAAATGGTGGAATTCCCTCAACCCTCCTGTGTAGGAAGTGATAAATCTACTATACGAATCATTAATCAACCGTTAATAAGGATAAAACATACCATCATAATTTCCTTTAATACTACATACAGAATCACACACATGATAAAAATAAGGACAAGAACCATTTACTATGAGAATCAAAGACATAATTATTCATAAAACATACCTTGGAAATTTGCTCAAATATGTCATCCAAAACCTCGGGATTCTTTCGAATCTCCTGAAGTTTACTAACAGCCTCTTTCTGGCTGTAGAGTGAGGCAGTCACAAGCTCGAACAACACACAACCGAGGGACCAGATGTCGCTCTTCTCTGTGTAGCCCTCGCTCGCGGCCTCGGGGGCCATGTAATTCATGGAGGCTGTTGGGGTCAACAAAAACAGAACATACAGAAACCAACGTAATTATTAGCAAAAAGGACCCCACTGTGTTTCACATGCACTTACAATATAGGATCACTATTTGAGAAAACAAATCTCTAAGATTCAAACACATCAAAATGCACTTAAGATTGTCGAATTCGTCCACTGTTTACTGACACCAACAATTTTGTGTCACGATAAAGCGTAAAAAAAAAGAGTTTGTTTCAGGTTACATGCCCAAAAAAATTAAGGTAGGTAGGTTGGGATTTTTTATTTTTAAATTTGTTTTGGTAAATGGTCAACTTGAAGATTCTAAAACTGAATAAATATTCAAAACATATCGGTAATATCCTTAAACAGAGTTTATAAGTGGATACTATCAAAACTAAACACTTATTGATTCAAAAACATGTTTAATTATTGAAAAAGGTTAATACAACAATAATCAATCTGACAAACTCAATAAAATGTTCTAGGGTCTTGGCATTTTTTTAGGGTAGTCGGGTAACATGAAACAAACATATTTTTTTTACGCCTAAGTACAATATACCAATGCGTACACAATACACCAACAAGTTGTTTTGAGAAGCATTCAGTCCAAGTCATCACCTTTTATGACCCCTACTGTGACCTAGCATTAACTGTTTTGTTACACAAACATGGTCAATGACACTATCGTAGAAAGCACAAGTAGAGCAGAGACCTTTGCCAAGATTATGTAACAATACTTAACAAATGGAATGTTCCAGTGATAAGTTACTTCTCCTGCCCTGTCTTCCAGAAATACAAAATATTTAAGAATTGCCTGGACACAGATGGTGATCCTGATCACCACCAAGATCTAATCATTTGTTCATTGTCCAACCTACCCAGAAAATTTAATGCACATTTTTTCATATCTTTTTGTTTCAAGTTGCTTACAGACAAACAGATTACTGTACCAAAAATCTCAACATCCTTTGCAGTGGTTATGCTACAATAAGGTAAACAACATCACAAAATGTCACAGCTCACACAGAGCTCAATTTCCCATTCACATATTTGCTGATGGCTACAAATTTGAAAATCTGGCCATAGAAAACTGTTTCCTACAACATTTTGTTCATAAAACCTCATAAAATACCCACGATATGTAGGTCTTCAATGTATTAAGGAAATTTCAATTTAGCTAAAGTAAATTGGAATCCTCGCTGAGCTCTTGACTTGTTTCCAGTATATATGAGAGGATGTGATCTTGTTCTAAACAGATTTATGCAAAGTTGTACATCGTTACTATAAGTGCAGCAGCTACAATGTTAAAGGTCTATTTTTCACTTTTCTCTTTTAGGCATTAATATAATGAGACAATTGTAAAAAGAACGTGTAAAATATTTTCTAATTTTGGACATGTGTAATGAATTGTTTAAACCATATCATAATGCTTAATATCAAATCACCAAGACCCTTAAACTATATATGAGGCGCATCGTGGGAAAACCGGGCTTGATGCATGTGCGTAAAGGGTCGTCCCAAATCAGCCTGTGCAGTCCGCACAGGCTAATCCAGGACGGTAATTTCAGTTTTTATGGTATTTTCTGTTTCAAGGAAGTCTCTTCTAAATCCACTGTAGACGGAAAGTGCCGTCCAAGACTGCACAGGCTGATCCGGGACGACAATTTACGCACATGCATTAAGCCCGGCTTTCCCATGACGCGACTCATATATTTATGAAATGTTCTGCATAACCACATTCAAAACACAACACCCCAAAATAACATAAATATAACCATACCTCAGGAAAGATCTAGGATCAAAAAAGGTACAGGGTGCTGCTAAAATGAATTGAGTGGAAAGAGGGACCAGTTTCATGACATTTTCTACGAATTTGCTAAATTCAGCGATTTTATGAGTCTAATGTTTCTAATTATGGTTTTTAAACAAAACTCTATAAAATTAATATTGAATATTTGCAAAAAATATATGAGGCGCATCATGACGAACCGGTCTTAATGCATGTGTGTAAAGTGTCGTCCCGGATTAGCCTGTGCAGTCCGCACCCGCTAATCCAGGACGGCACTTTCCGCTTTTATGGTATTTTCTGTTTCAAGGAAGTCTCTTCTAAACATAAATCCACTGTAGGCGGAAAGTGCCGCCTGAATTAGCCTGTGCGGACTGCACAGGCTAATCCGGGATGACACTTTACGCACATGCATTAAGTCAGGTTTTCCCACAACGCGCCTCACATGGAATTTCAAACAATATTAATTATTTCTATGCTGGTAAGTCCAAAGGGACAGCTGGGGTGACGGAGCTGGGTGCAGCACCCTGCTCAATCGCTCGAGATCTCTCCCTACATACCTCATATACTATATGAGATGTGTCGTAAAAAACCGGGCTTAATGCATCTGCGTAAAGCGTTGTCCTGGGCTGCACAGGCTGATCCGGGACGACACTTTACGCACATTCATTAAGCCTGGGTTTCCCACAACACGTCTCATATAAACTAAGCAAGTTACAGAAAAATACCAGCCCAAGTATAATTTATATAACACAATTTTAACAAAACTACGAACATAAGTTCATTACAAACATGATAAAACATTGAGAACTGAACAACTGAAGTAACCCACACCCACTATTGTCTACCAATTATAAAATTTGGGAACAATATAACTATATTTTAAATTCACAGGTTAACAAATACAATGTTTATTGCATAGATATTCTTGCAAGTAAAGGAAAAAAATGGTGATTAAAACACATACCGATACAATTAAATAAATTAAGTCTATACTGCTTTGTTACAGGTACTTTATCAAATATATTTCACACAAAGTTGTGTGCACATTAAATACTATACAAAGGTTGCAACCATTATGTAAAACAAATACATCCAAATTCATACAACATTATACACAATGTTAACCCATATTACGAGGGTTGAGTGTGAAACTGTTGTATCTGCTTGACATTTCTATGTCAGATACATTAGTTTCACGCTCGACCCTTGATTAAGTAAATTGAAAAAACATCATAACATGGACAACTATTATATAGAAGCTTTTTAAAAACACAACATATCTACAAATTTATAGAATAATTATAAACGTAAAGAATCCACCTATAAAAATAACAACCCTAAACAGTCTCCAACCAGATGATAAAACTTGCCCTTACCGCTTGGCTTACCCTACCCAAATAACCAGCTAATAATCAAGTAATTTAATTCAAACTAAAATACGAACCTAATAAATTTGTATAAACTGCCACTGTCATGGCCTAAATACCCCTGCATGCCGCTTTGTCACAAGGATATTGATACTAGTAACATGTAGTTTTGAGGTGTAAAAACATATTTGTTAAACTGGTCAAATTGACAAAGGGGAATAACTCTATAAACAATGCAGCTAGAGTTATAATTCATAGCACTGCACTCCACCTAACAACCATCTATCCATGTATTAAGTTTTAAGTTGATATTTAACAAGAGCTGTTGGAGGACAGCGTGCTCGACTGTTCTTGTGCTTGTCAGAGTTACTGGCATTTTTCTTCTAAAACATGAAATATGCAAATACCATGAAAACCAAATTTTTCCAACAAAATGCATAAAAGTCAGCACTTCAATAAATTTTTAGTAAAAGTGACCTTGACCCCACCCACCCCATATGCAATCCCAAGCGAGGTATCGATATAAGGTATCTATGTATTAAGTTTCATTAAAATATCTCAATGCATTCTCAAGTTATTTATTGGAAACCGTTTTTCTATTTTTAGTAACAGTGACCTTGACCTTGACCCCACCCGCTTCATATGCAATTCCAAGCGAGGTCTTGATATAAGGTATCTATGTATAAAGTTTCATTAAAATATCTCAATGCATTCTCACGTGATTGAGCAGAAACCGTTTTTCTATTTTAGTAACAGTGACCTTGACCGTGACCCTATATGTAATCCCAAGAGAGGTCTTGATATAAGATATGTATTTAGTTTCATTAAAATATCTCAATGCGTTCTCAACTTATTGACCGTAAACCGTTTTTCTAATTTTAGTAACAGTGACCTTGACCCCACCCACCCCATATGCAGATACGAGGTCTCGATATAAGGTATGTATGAATAAAGTTTCATTAAAATATCTCAATGCGTTCTCATGTTACTGAGCGGAAACCGTTTTCCTATTTTTAGTTACAGTGACCTTGACCACACCCACCCCATATGCAATTCCAAGCGAGGTCTCGATATAAGGTATCTATGTATTAAGTTTCATTAAAACATCTCAATGCGTTCTCAAGTTATTGAGCAGAAACTGTTTTTTCTATTTATAGTAACAGTGACCTTGACCCCACCCACCCCATATGCAATCCCATGTGAGGTCTTGATATAAGGTATCTATGTATTAAGTTTCATTAAAATATCTCAATTTGTTCTCAAGTTATTGAGCGGAAACCGCTTTTCTATTTTTAGTAACAGTGACCTTGACCCCCCCATATGCAATCCCTAGCGAGGTCTCGCTATCAGGTATCTATGTTTGCAGTTTCATTAAAATACTTGAATCCGTTCTCGAGTAAGAGAGTGGAAACGAAAAGTTGAAAAACTAGCTTACCGAAAAACTTGAGCCTGTCCATATAGTTTATATGAAAAATTTCTAAGTGTAAAAAGGCCCATAATTTTGACAAATTTCAAACTAGAGTTATCAAAATTGGCCCATGAGTTCATTTTAATATAGGGAATAAGTGCTCTAAGTTTGAATGAAATCCCTAAAGCCATTCCTGAGAAACCAGCTTACCAAAAAACTTTAACCTGTCCATATAGCTTATGTAAACTTTCTAAGTGTAAAAAGGCCCATAATTTTCACAAACTAGAGTTACCAAACCTGGCCTATAGGTTCATTTTAATGTGGGGAATAAATGTCTTAAGTTTGAATGAAATCCCTCAAGCCATTCATGAGAAACTAGCTTACCGAAAAACTTTAACCTAGCTCAGACGCCGACCCCAGGGCGAGTAGAATAGCTTGCCTTTTCTTCGAAAAGTCGAGCTAAAAAGGGTTGAAAGTTATGCTCCGGACAAAAGAACAACAACATCCAGACAAATGGACAGAGAGACAAACTGATTCCAGTATACCCCCATTACAACTTTGTTGTGCAGGGTGTAAAACAACTATAACAAAGTTTACCATGGCTAAATCTTGGAGGCCTGTAAAATATGCCTTTGAACTCTGAAAATTCAGCATATGAAAGAAGCAGTAATACATCCATGACTATCACCATGTGCCATTGGTAAAACTTTTGTGGGAAACTGTGCAAATAAAACATTTATTGGGGCAGAACTTCTAAAGATATTGAAACAGGATTCTGTGTTTGATAAACGCACATGCCCCCGGTTGGTGCAGGGTAGTCCATTTCTTAGTCCAAATTAGGTCAAGGTCAAAGTGAGGTTGGGTGATATGGGTAGATTTGGATATGTCATTAGTAACAACTGTGTAAATATCTAAGTGTTGTAGTAAGCGGTGTTGGTGCTAGACGAAACGGTAAAATGTAATTAACCAAGAAATGGCACTTTTGAATAATTATAAGTCCAAATTAGGTCAAGGTCAAGCTCAAAGTAAGGTTGGGTGATATGGGTGGATAGGGAATGGTCGTAAGCAACAACTGTGTAAGTATCAAAGTGTTGTAGTAAGCGGTGTTGGTGCTAGACGGAACGGTAAAATCTACTTAACCTTGTCACGGACGGAAGGACGGAAGGAAGGACAGACGGAAGGACGGACAGCACGATCACTATATGCCTCCTGCATCAAGATGCCGGGGGGATAACAATTACACACCAGTATCAATGTTTAACATGCTAAGAACTGACTGTTTCAATTTTAAACAGAAAATGGTTTTGGTAGAAGCACAGTATTTGATGAATACCTAACAGTAATTTTGAAGATAGAAGTCAAGTTTCCTATTAGCCCAGAGATGCTAAAATAACACTGTTGATTACTATTGTCAAGACAGGTGTTTACAATATCATAAAGAACACATCTGCACTGCAGTTACAATGAACACATGAAAAACAAGTAAAGAAAATACAGTTATTTGTGATTCAAAATGCACTTGCAATGAACTGTGTCGCTAAAACGGGCCTCAGGGGGTTAATGTCTTTACAAAATCTTAAAGTAAGATATTTATAATGGCATATAATAATGGTTAAAATAAGGTATATAATTATAATGGGAAATCTTTCTTCGCATCACGAGATAAAAATCAATTCATAATAGAGGCCATGTTTGTTTGGCCCTTTTCTTGTTCACATTTTGACGTCAGAAGTGTTCCTTACAAATCAGAGTAGCGCAGTTGGTTCAAGCGCTGTCTACTGTCATTTCTTCGTATGACTCCTAAGGCGTGAGTTCGATACCCGCATGGAGTTTTAATTTTTACAAACAGTATTGCTGATTGTTTTATCAAATATATCATAACTTATTATATTATTCATTCTTTGTTTAATGTATATGTCTTAGCATAGTGCATTTCTATCATTTATAGTGCAACCGGAAACCAATTTTTTGTTCATATAGTCCATTTACATTTTTTTCCCAACGGAAATTTACTTGCCTAAAAGACAGTTTACTTGTCTCAGACTTGTGGGTTATCATGAAGATGTCATTATTCTGTGCGTTGGCATTTAATATGAGCTGCATGTAACTCATCCGAACTCACCTGCATGTGCCCGCGTGCACGTGACTGCGTCCCCCATTATGGTGTTGACACCAAAGTCTCCCAGGCACAGAGTGTTGTCCTCCTTCACAAATATATTACTGAGCCTTACATCCCTGAATTAGAGAGGCGCCTTGTCAGTGTACTGTATTACAACAAACTTAAATACCAGTAGAAAGGACAGAGCGAGGGTTGAAAACCAGAAGGTACCAACTGCCATTGAAATCTATAGCAGTAGGTACCTCCTGGCTTTTACCAACTGCCATTGAAATCTATAGCAATTGGTACCTCCTGGCTTTTACCAACTGCCATTGAAATCTATAGCAATTGGTACCTCCTGGCTTTTACCAACTGCCATTGAAATCTATAGCAATTGGTACCTCCTGGCTTTTACCAACTGCCATTGAAATCTATAGCAGATGGTACCTCCTGGCTTTTACCAACTGCCATTGAAATCTATAGCAATTGGTACCTCCTGGCTTTTACCAACTGCCATTGAAATCTATAGCAATTGGTACCTCATGGCTTTTACCAACTGCCATTGAAATCTATAGCAGTTGGTACCTCCTGGCTTTTACCAACTGCCATTGAAATCTATAGCAGATGGAACCTCCTGGCTTTTACCAACTGCCATTGAAATCTAAAGCAGTTGGTACCTCCTGGCTTTTACCAACTGCCATTGAAATCTATAGCAGATGGTACCTTCTGGTTTGTACCAACTGCCATTGAAATCTATAGCAATTGGTACCTCCTGGCTTTTACCAACTGCCATTGAAATCTAAAGCAATTGGTACTTCCTGGCTTTTACCAACTGCCATTGAAATCTAAAGCAGATGGTTCCTCCTGGCTTTTACCAACTGCCATTGAAATCTATAGCAGTTGGTACCTCCTGGTTTTCAACCCTAGTAGGTACAATGAAAAGAATCCACTATTGGGGTGGCAAAATCAGCTGTCCATATTGTCCCAAACTATGCACAGAAAAAAAAAGTAATTCAAAACTTACTATAAAAGTTATATTATGGACAAATGGCTGACAGAATTTGTCAAAAATGGACAAGCAAGACAACATGTTTTGCCACCCCTGCACTATTGATGAGCCTCAGATCCCTGAATTGGAGACATGCACTGTCCATTTTTTGTATTATATGTGCTCTTACAGTTTTGTTGTTGTTGTTTCTTTTCAGAGAATGGTGTTGAAGCCAAGACCCTAGGTTTAATGGAAAATCATTGAAATAAATTTGGTAAAGAAGAAGATTATAATTCAGGTGTACAGTCAACTTTTGGGAAAAGGTGCTGATTTTAAGGATATTTTGCTAGGGGATAATGCCTATATTCAGACCCTGTTATATAAGACAAGGATATCAGTAAAACTGATGGATGCTCCCCAATGCGCTTTGTCAAGCAATATAAATGCAATGAAAAGGGCAAAGATATTCAAATGACTAAAAATCAATAGAAATTTGTACTATATACTATATTTCAGAAATTTTCGAAGTCCCATAACTCTAAGAAAAATCATTGAAGTGGAACATCCTGCTAATATGCACACCTCCTCTTGGCAATGAAGCTCCCTATGAAATTTCATTGAAATCTGGCCAGAAGTTGCTGAGAAATAGCCCGGACAAGAATTGTGCACTATATACTATATGTCAGAAATTGTCAAAGTCCCATAACTCCAAGAAAAATCATTGAAGCGGAACATCCTGCTAATATGCACACCTCCTCTTGGCAATGAAGCTCCCCATGAAATTTCATTGAAATCTGGCCAGAAGTTGCTGAGAAATAGCCCGGACAAGAATTGTGCACTATATACTATATGTCAAAAATTTTCAAAGTCCCATAACTCCAAGAAAAATCATTGAAGCGGAACATCCTGCTAATATGCACACCTCCTCTTGGCAATGAAGCTTCCCATAAAAGTTTATTGAAATCAGGTCAGTAGTTGCTGAGAAATAGCCCCGCGATAATTTATGCAGTATATACTAATTTCAAAAATTTTCAAAGTCCCATAACTTTGTTGAATTCCAGCAAGTAGTTGCTGAGAAATAGCCCCGACAAGAAAGTGAAGAATTGTGCACTATACATTATTTCAGAAATCTTCAAAGTCCCATAACTCTAAGAAAAATCATTGAAGTGAACGTCCTGGTAGTATGCACACCTCCTGTTGGCAATGACGCTCCCCATAAAGTTTCATTAATTTCTGGCTTGTAGTTGCTGAGAAATAGCCCGGACAAGAAAGTCAAGAATTGTGCACTATATACTGATTTCAGAAATCTTCAATGTCCCATTACTCTTAGAAAAATCACTGAAGCGGACTGTCGTGATACTATGCACACCTCCTCTTGGTAATGAAGCTTCCCATGAAGTTTCGTTGAATTCTGACCAGACGTTGCTGCGAAATACTCCGGACAAGAAAGCCAAGAATAGTGCACTATATACTAATTTCATAAATATTTCCATAACTCTGAGCAAAATCGCGGAAGCGGAAAGTCCTGGTAATATGCACACCTTCTCTTGGTAATGAAGCTTCCCATGAAGAGGTTCATTGAATCCCGCCAGTAGTTGCTGAGAAATACTCCGGACAAGAAAGTAGGACGGAAGGATGGACGGACAAAGCGGCAACTATATGCATAATAAACAAAACCTTATTTAGGTCTTATTAAAATAATTGACTGCATTCCATCAATGTATTCTAAATTCATAAAAATTTATTGCCGCATTGACATTCTTCATATATCTGTTTACATTTCCTTAATCTTTATTGCAACAAATGTTACAAACATAGCGAGACATTTGCGCATGAGCAACATTTACAGCATAGATAAAGGAGATATCCTTTCTCCCACATACAAGTAAGTTACCTGTGAATTATTTTTTTCTTGTGCACATACACCAAGCCTTCAATGATCTGCCCCAGCCAGAACTTGATTTTCTACAACAGTCCAAATTATATTACTAGCAGATAAATTTATTTTATGCTCTCCGGTTTATAGGGAAATATCTGTGCCACTCGTGAAAATATAAATTTCTATGATCACTTGTGAGTTAAAATCGAGATTCGACTGAAACCAATAAATATCCTCTATATAACTATGTCAAACAGTAAATTTATTCATATGATCATAGGTTGCTAAGCTACAAACATGTAATACCATACTCTGCATATTTGAATTTCAAATGGTAATAATAAATATGAATGGTAAGCAGAAACAAGTGATTTTTGTTATATTTATACAGACTATTTGACATATATTGCAGTTCATTCTAGACAGATACAAACCATACCATCATAGTATCACATACAAACTTAAATAGGTAATAGTCTTACCTGTTCTTCGATAACTTTGTTTTTCTCTCTGTAATTAGCCAGAATGTCATCCAGTGTGCCATTAGGAAAGTGGTCCATTAATATGCAGATGTACACAGAGGAGTCCTATTTAAACAGATCAAATTACTTTATGAATCCTTATACACAGATAACTGCCAAAATTACAGCTTAACTTGACTCTCTCAGAGCAAAAGCAGATTTTGGAAACCTCTTCCAAAAAATAATTTAATTCCAAATGTACCAAACAAGAATGTCTAACATTCAAATAGACTGAAACAAAGACTGTTTAGACAAATTTCACCTTTTTGTTGAAATCCTAGTAATGTGAAGCCAATTTAAGACATTCATGCAGAAAAAGTTGCAGACGAACATAAATTTCTTTAGCCCAATATTCTAATCTGAAGTAACTGGCAGTGTGAAATCAATGGCTACAACGTTTTATTTCATAGACTGGGGCTTACATGAGGAAAAATATACAATATATAAGGCACGTCGAGGGAAAACCGGCCTTAATGCATGCGCGTAAAGTGTGTCCCGGATCAGCCTATGCAGTCCACACAGGCTATTCCGGGACGGCACTTTCCGCTTTTATGGTATTTTCTATGTCAATGAAGTCTCTTCTTAACATAAATCCACTGTAGGCGGAAAGTGCCGTCCTGGATCAGCCTGTGCAGACTGCACTGGCTGATCCAGGACGACACATTTACGCACATGCTTTAAGTCCAGTTTTCCCACAACACGCCTCATATTTATATGGACAAGTGGACAAAGTAACATGCAACTGAAACAACTAAATATTTATTAAAATTCACCTGTTGTTCCCAGAGGACAAAGAACTCATGGTATCCAGACACGTAGACATGCTGGAGGTTTTGCAAGACTGTTGCCTGAAATATTGCAGGTTCTTTTATGATGACCAGTCACATTTACATATGTTTTGCTGTTCACGTTGCAGTAATAGTTTACCAGTAAAAAAGTACATGCACCTACATATTATCACAGTGAGACCAATCAACAAATGATTTTCTATTGAATGTCTGTCATAAATTCTGAAGTGAAATATTAAAATGAGCTACATATAGGCAACATTCAAATAACATCTAAAATATTATCTTTTTACAGTGAACTAACAATTTTTATCACATGCTATACCTTGTTTTCCATGTAATACAACCAATACGAATAGTTTTATCTTACACATATGTAAGATAACATTTTGAGCGTTTTCATTGGCTACATATGTTTTGACTGACCAATGGCGTAACGTTAATTTGGTGAAATGACGTCATCAACATGAAATGACGTCTATGCAGTAAACAACTTTTAGGATTTATCGACATGCTTTGGTAAAATTAGAAGCATTTTTTTTGTTTAAAAGTATGGGATAAAAAAGATCTGACACTCATTGTCATTTCATATCATGTTTTATTAAACTCGTCCAGGAAATTCAATAGTAAGCTCGCCAAAGGCTCGCTTACTAACTAATTTCCTGAACTCGTTTAATAAAATATTATATGAAATGACAACTCATGTCAGATCTTATATATATTCATCCAACATAGCAGTGAGATAAATTAAGTACCATACCTCTTTAAAGGCCTTGTTGGCCTCGCTCTCATCGAAGCACTCAACCTAAATAAATAAACAAAACAACACAATTTGTTTCAGATTACAAGATTCCATTCGTTGACAATGTCTAGGATGTATGTTATACATGAACAGCATTGTAACACCTAACTCCAATAAGGATTCTCTACAGTTTTATTTACCACACATACGCCCATATTTTCCCTTATAAATGCCTTTAAGGACCCTTTCACGAAATGAGGCATTAAACACGAGTCCAATTTAAATTTGTTATTAAAAAAATCAGTCAGTTACATATTATGTGTATGTGCAAGCTCAAATCATATCAGACACAAACTTGTAAATCATAACAGACACAAACTTGCAAGCAACATTGATAGAGGCTTTTTAATTGTTTTCCAGCAGCTGCTTCTCTTAAGATTAAACGGCCGCCAGGGATTTACGGGACGTGATTTTCTGCGTCAACAACGCATATATTTCTGTCAGGACCCATCTTTTTTTTTAATTTGCGTCCTATTGGACGCACACTTTTGCTAATGTATTGGTACTCTGATGATTACAAGAAAGACAACTCCAGTTAGTCATGTTTTTACAGCGTTGTGTTTCTTGTTGACTATTGACCAATTGTATGCTTGGGCACCTGTCTTTGCTAGGCACAGTCGCTTATTGGGAATACTTCGATATTTATCTCGCAAATGTAGTGTTTCGTTGTAAGCTACGTTGGGTGCTAAACTGAAGACACAACAAATGGGAATCGAGATAGAAGGATTTTTTTGGCATAGATGTGAATAATTTATAGAAAAATACTACATAAATGTTGGGTCTAAATATAACAATAAACATTTATCACAAATTCTTTTATATTCAAATAATCCAATACGCTGTGTGCTATTTTTAACAATGGTTCTACTGTCGACTCAGTTACCATTCATTCATATTCCTAATGGTTCAAATGACCTGTACGAAAATATTTCCACCTTTCTTTGCTTCCCCAAAATGTAAAATGTCAAGTCATACACTCTGAAGTATGGTTCAATAGCAAAAACAAATTAACAGTAAAAACAAGCAAACACAATGATTGAGACCCCCACTTTTATTGACAGAACCCCAGAAAATTATCCACCTGAGTTCTGGGGTGTTATTTTATCAGAAAAATCTGTCAATCCTCCGAGATTCATATACAGCTGGATCGCGATATAATGTGCGGGACACCAGGTCTTTCATTTGTATACCTATACATGGGTATGGTATTTTCACAACCCCCAAAAAGTAAAAACACCCTTTTCATTGCTGCTAACATTTTTATGTTTAAAATATGCACATAAAATATTTTAAATGAATATAAAAATCATTTATACAGATGCTTGTAATAAATATCAAACTACTGTCATGGTATGAAATGTGAAAAATAAAATCAAAATCCAAAACACATTTTACTGTTAATAAGATATGCACACATTGAGTATGTTCATGTATTTCATGTAAAACACGTGCAATATAAGCTGTTACACTTTCATGTTGAGTGGGTCATAGTATTGTTTGTCGCAAATGAAACAGTCGCAAATGAAAGAGTTGCAAATAAAAGAATTAAGCGATCGTGATGAACACAAGAAAGGCGAGAAAATATGGACTTAACTGGATTTACTTAGCAAAGTTGTATTTTGGTATTTTGTTGGTCGGGAGTGGCAGACCGGCAATTTCACAAAGACTGCTGTGTATTAAAGCATATTCACACAGTGATACATGAAAGGTTAATGTATTGTTATAAAAATCCAACTCGTCTTAATTGTGATTTAGTTTCATTACGCCGGAATTCATGGTCAATGTCATCTTACCTTTTTCAAAACAAAAAGCTTGTTATCTTGTTGTCTTTCAACGATGTAAACAATGGCCTGTGCACCTTTGCCGATCTGTTTCTTGATCTGAAAATTATTAGACAACAGTGAGAATGATTAAAGTATGCATAACGTATTTAAGATCGACACTGTCAGTGCTGCACAAAGCAGAACGAACAATACTTACTGAAATATTTATAAAAACTTACGGTGTAGTTCTCCATACTTGACAACATCAAGCGAACACGATGCGCCTGCGCAGCACATTATTTTCGTACGAATACGCTTAAAACGGAAAGATGGTCGACTGCTTACAAATATTAGGTTACACCCAATACTACACAATTAAAATGTGCTGAAAGGCTTTTAACATTCACCCAACATACTTAACACATCGTGTTACTATTTTTATACTAAAATTCAAAATATATGTGTTCCATACATTGAAATTAAGATGTTTGCTTACGATGTTTATATTCTGAAACAATGAAGTTATCCCACTGCAGAGATTTAATAATACAATATTTTAAAATTTAGAGCAGCAGGAAACAGTAAAGATACCCACATTTAATTAACAATAGAAAAACAAATTGATCATCGTCAATCAATATGCCTTCTCTGTAAAGACACATATTTATGAGTTACGCTAAACCTGGTATTTGTGCTCATTGGGTATTTTTGAGCATACAATCTTTGGACATTGGAGTTGGTTCCTTTTCAGAACGCCGTCTAATACAGTGCTCCAAATAAGCTTTTGTATTGGGGGCAAATGTACGCGTACTTCTGAATATTTCGGAGTACATGTACACTCTCTCCAGAAATAATGGGGGTAAATATACCATCTGTGTAGGATAATTGGTGGCAAGTTTACATCCAACAAAACATTACATGTAATGTTGAAAAAAAATAAAATAATCCTTATTAATGTAGCAACAGTATTTGAATACAATAATTTACAAATAAGAATGAACATTTTAAGACTTTTATTGCTATTAATGAACATATCAACTGCACATTCAGGTAGGCAGACCTGTCAAATTTCCATCTTCTATCTTTCCTATCACTAAAATTTAACGTATGGTACACAAACATGGGAAAAATATGCTTAAATGTACACACACATTTTTAATTACTCTGCATATCTTCCAATTTTGTGCGCGTAATTTACGTATGTACGCGCCTTACCTGGGTCTCTGTAATATTAATTGATGTGATTTGGGACACTGAATGTCATATTGCGTCTTATTAAATTCGTTATTTATATCACCACCTTTATTATCATATACCATTCAATCCAATGCTTTTTTATTCTGCAACTTATTAGTGGGGAACCTTTGCGTAATTTTATCATACCATTATGCAGATATCGGCCTGATACAAAGGTCACTAGCGTTTATATCAGTCAATGTTTGGAGGTACGTCATATTAATCGGAATCAACTATAAAGTCAACAGTTTCAGTAAAAATGAATCAGATTCAACAAAACAAACAATTTGATACCAAGAACGCATATAGTTTATTATTTTTAATCGTCATAAATCACAAAAACGTTATTTTTTAAATATTCACATAAACCCGCACTTTGGTAGTGAGATGACGTCATCTATGGAACACAATAAATCATCCATACACATTTATTTCAATGCATTCATAATAAATGCACTAAAAGTCACTACAACGCATCTGTTTATGTTGAACCAAAAACATTATTATAAAAAATTAAACGCACTATAGTCAAATACTGTCAATATTGACACGATCTTGGAAATGTCAATTTCAATACACAACTCCAAAATGGCTTCTCCAAACAATTCGGCGTTGTGTTCTCCGATGAAATTGATCGTTGCAATCCATTTCAGTTCGCATTTTCAGTATTTTATGAATGAGCATGCGTGTAATCTATGTATTTGTAGTGAAAACAGTTCACTTATCGTTACGAAATGTTAATAATAAGTTATTATCCAGTCAACTTTTAGAAATCCATAACTACATGTACGTAATCGTGTAAAAGTCGGCTCAGCAAAATCAGCGCCGCACTTAGTTTTTACATATATAAAAATCAGCTCGTTTGGTGATATATTACGAAAAATGTGGTATGATAAATAGAAAAACAAGTTACTGCCTGGTCTTGTGTAATATATCAGGTTCGGCACGAATAAAATAACGGCTTGGCAAGCCTCGCCGTTATATTATTCTAAGCCTCACCTGATATAGTACACAAGACCAGGCAGTAACCTGTTATTCTCTATATAACCTCCCATTTTTGGAAACAAAATAGAACCAGGAAAAGTAATTACTAAACCGTCACCAAGCAAATTAGATATTGCATTCATGCCATAGCATTAAGTGATCTCGCAACAACTTTGACGCACAATGTTTTAATGCTTGTTGGAAAACTCAAGATGCGCTCATAGACAGTTTATGTAATAAATCAGAAAAAAACAAGACTTGTCACAAGATGTGACGTATGTCCCCGAAGCACATGTTTTTCAGAGTCAGTTACATGTTGGCAAAAATGACGCTTCCTACAAAACGAGTTATGTTCCTTGTACTCTGCACTTCCACTCAACATCCTCTATCAATATGTGTGGTTTTATTTTAAATCACTTCAATACTAATGGAGTTATGCACTGCACTAGAAAATTAAATGAAGGCAATAACTCTGTAAATATTGAAGAAAGAGTTATGCTCCTTGTGCTCTCCACTTCCTCTCATTTTCCTCTATCATTATATGAAGTTTCATTTGAATCCCTTCAATTCTAATGGAGGTATACTCCGCACAAGAAAATAAATGAGGAAATAAAACAAAGGACATTAACTCTGTAAATATTAAAGAAAGAGTTGCCTCTGGGTCTTAAAAAGACTGTTAGTATCAACATTATACAATGTACAATGTTATTTTGGTTGATATGTTATTATGATTTAACACTTGTGTGGTGTTTTTGATCTTGTTCTACCAATGTAGGGCTATGGATGATAGCACAAACATCCCAGCATCTTATTTCTGCTTTATAGTGAACGTGTCATTGGATGTTAACTCAAGACCTAAGAATCACACATTGGTGTGTTTGTAGAAACAATCATTTACATTTAACTCTAGCATCTATCTTCAGTTTGTCTTCTATTAAAATAAACTATATAAAAAGAACAAACTATAAAATCACAACGTGCTTCGACTTGAATGAGTCTTCATCTCTCAGGTATGATTAAAACATTAAAAAAACAACAACAAAATACTGTAAAATTGTCTTGTATAAGAAAATAGACATTGTAGTGGTGCAACATGTTTCGGACACAATGAACAGCCCTAGTTGACATACCACACAATAACTGGTTTTTATAAATGGCCCATTATGGGTCTTGACTGTTAACAAGTGACCTTCATATATATCATGAGACATATCAGTAAACATTGATTTTTCGGTAGTGACCTTAGGCCAAAAAAAGTTTTTTAAGTTTCTGGTGGCCTGACCAACCATACTTTTATCATGCCGACCCTTTCTTTTTTTCAAGATTTCTGCAGTTAACAAAATAGTACTGCTGCTGATAATTCAAGAAACATACTAAAACTGCTCACAGACAAAAAGGAAATTCCCCTTTCTTGAATGTGGTGGTCATAAAATGCATTAAAATCATAAAATTTAAACAGATAATATTCACACAAACATGCCACCCAAAACACAACAATAATTTTTTTGGCCTAGTTGTATTTAGGTTAAATACTTTTTCCACATTCAATGTTGGTTATTGTTTTACCAAATAGCTTTACTCAGCTTATTTATTTATGGTGTATGAAATAACGATTTTGAATGTATTATTTTACTTTATTCAAGCACAGTATAGTAAGTTTTTACACAGAAATAATTTTTAAAATAAAGAATTTTCATATGTTCATTTTCCAGCCATAAAATCTTCATGCCTCTTTTGTTTTGCTAATTTCACTGTCTTCTTAAAGATATTGAGATAGTGCTGAATGGACCAAAGGCTGTCATCGTTCGCAGGAATCGGGTACGACACAAGGCGAGGATCGCAGTTCGAGTCTACAATGCCGATGGTAGGTATGAGAAGTTTAGCACAATCAACCAGTCCTTTATGAGGCATCACTGAACTGTTCTGCGTATGCAGAAAAACACACAGGTCTGGCAATCTAGTGGGGAATCCCACAATTTGTTCCGTGTTGGTAAAAACACCAGAGTTCCACTGACGACAGTGGGCAAATTCTCCAACGTCTTTTGCCATATTTTCCACAAGATGCATGCTCATTTTTTGCCTGGAGACAAAGAGAATAATGCCCCTACGATAAACAACATGAGCTAAGACATTTAGGGCATCTTGGAACAGTGGGACTGTTCTTTCCAAGTCTATAATGTCTATTCTGCACCGCGTTCCAAACAGGTATGGTGTCATGTATTCATTTCTACAATCTTCGTGATGACCAAAGTGGCAGTTGGACTCATACATTTTTTCCAATGAGACCAATTCTCGAACCTGGAAGTAGTCATGTTGGTCTAATGGATTGTCTGAAAAATAAATAAATACGCAAACACGATAAAAATCGCATTTCATTTTTATTTCATATTTTAGAGATGTAAATCAATAAAATCAAAAGCTTTTATTTTGATATCAACACAACATGCACATTTTTGTCAAATAATTTCTGAAGTTGTTGTAAACACCACTCGCTGTTTTGGCAATTGGTTACTAATAGTCTATGATAATCATACTTACGTTTCTTTAAGCTGTCAGTGAAGTTTTCCCTTTCATTAGACTGAGTAAGTTGCACAGAGTTGGACAGGTATTTCTTTGTCGTTGAAAACAATCTTGAAACAGACTGTTCCCTTGGATGGCCACCATCTGGAGATAAATATTAACAAAATGCTGAAAACAACTTTTTAAAGAAATCTTTCATCCAATTTTTATATAAAGCATTCATATCACTATCAGACACTGTTGACATGAACAATATAATTATGTAATGAATAAAATACTCACATTTAACTTTCAATTACCCCATATAAAGTCAGACTCATTAATTAATTAAATAAAATAATATCACATAATGAGCTTTTAACAGACTGGAAATACCGTGTTCATCTGTATTCTCGCGGTAGTTAACATTTAAACAAATAATTTGAGCAAAATCAACTAACCAAACATTTTCAATATTATTCAATTAATTCAACCTTTTCACGAAAATAAGAAATGAACTTTTGTTGTAAAACACATTGTTTGTTCTTAAATTATTGTCTTTATCAATGCACCATGCGGCCATCTTCAAAATTTACGTCATCGGTAATCTCGCTATGAAACATTTGTTTTCAAATAAGTTTGCTCTTAATCAACACAAACTAAAAATTGTTGGATTTTAACCTTTAATATTATGTAGACCTTGAGTAAATAATGAGCTGGAACCGTTTAACAACTATAAAACATTAAATAAATAAATATTACAAAACAAAATTTAGAGTTTTCCTACATATTAACCTAAGCAGACGAAAGTGTATATCCTTGACGTGCCTAAGTTCGTGGATGTAAGACATTGCCAAATAATACATAGACAAAAATATCAAAAGACAAAAGAAAAACCACTTTCTCATAAACTTTTGTTTATTTTCTACTAAAGTATGTTTAAATCCATGAAAATTTCAAACAAATGGCTGAGCACACGCAAAAACCCAAGTACTACGTCATTTTTGTTACAACAATTCTAGCACAATGTAAAGTTCGTGGATATAACGTCATCTCCAAATACAGAGCGTGCGTGTTTAGATGACCAAGACAATTCAACTTAAGCCAAACAAAATTGTGTGTTTCATGTAAAAGAGTAAGTTAAATTTATGTTTTATAGGTGTAAAATGGTCCAGCTTGTGATTTACTCAAGGTCTACATAATATGGGAATTATGGCTGGCTATCTCCCGGTAGTAACAGATCCAATATGAATTTTGCCATAAATTCTATTTTTACAATGTTTGTTCGGAGACTCGAAAGAGTTTGACACTATTGCCTATATGTTTATAATTGTTTTTACACATTTAAAGACATTTTAAAAAACTTGAGAAGAATATAGACACTATTTCTGCTTGAAAAAAGTTGGGGGTTTATCTCCAAATCCAAAGTTTTGTTTTATTTAAGGGTACGAGTCAACATTCAATAAAATATTTTTGGTCTTAAAATATCTCTGTGAAAAAAGAAAAACAAGGCAGTCAAACTCAAAACAACATATCAACAATGCAGACCCCCTAAATTGTGTAGTTGTATATGAAATATTTTATGAAATATGGGATATCAAATTGTTGGATTATTGGATATTACAAATATTGGGTATTTTACATACCTAACTTTTTATTCAAGTTGCATACTTGTTTAAACTGGGTATTTTATAACTAAAAGTAATGTTAACAAGTAAGTCAAGGTTACATCCGGGTTTTTAAATGGAAAGTTCGCATGTTCTATATATTTTTTTGGTTAAGTAACAGAATTTATTAAATCCACTAAGTTACATTATCCACGAACTTAGGCCATGCGACGATACATTGACCGTCTAATGTCTACTGATGGCTGCAAGATGATACGAAAGTTATTACCATTTATGATTTTAAGTCAAATAACTTGATTGTTTCCAAATAAAATTATTTGTAACATATTATTTTCTTTAAAAGAAACAAAAATAGGTTTTATTTTGACAATTAAGCATGACAATCAAAAGATAAACAATTACTACGGATATAGAGATACCGCGAGAATACAGATGCCGACTATGTATATTTGCAGTGTTTTTTTATATCAATTAAACAAAGTATCAAATACATGATTGAGTCAAATCAAAACGGTTAGCAATCAGCATGAAATATAAGTGTTAAAATCACACATTTTAAATTGAAACTGGAATTTTAGTCATGTGTAACCTGAAACTGTTGAGGTCAAAGTATCTCGCGGAAACACATTATAAGCACGTTACAGATTAAAACAATTCCGTGAATTTACAAGTCACAAGAAAAATGCAAATATGATATCCTTACGTATAGATTGAGAAAATGTCCACAAAGAACGACCAAGTAAACGACTGCATTTTCTTGACATGTTTGCGAAGATGCAAATTTTCGGACAACTGTGGTACGGAATAATGCTAACACAATTTTGTATGTTCGATCGACTCCTGTTTACTGTCCCCATGCTGAAAATGATATCGATGTTTAAATCATTATTTTTATGTTCTTGCGTCCGCCTTTTTTGAATTGTGTATTGTGTTGCAAAGTCTTTCGTGTTGTTGTTTTGTGTTGTTTTGTTGTTATTTTTTGGAAAAAATGAGTCAAAGCTGCAAACGTTAGCATCTACACGAACCAGCTGTTATGGCATAAACTTAGTCACATGAAATGGGCGAGACCGCGCATGTGACACATTATTGGCGCTTCGGGAAAACATTACTCAGATTAACTCTCCGAGTGTCCCGAATTCGAGAACAAAGGTGCACATTAGCTAGAACTTGGAACTTTTTATTGATAAGTCATGGCATGTGACAACAATACAAAGTGAGAATTACCAGCAATATATGTAAATGACACAATATTACAACAGAAACATGTATGAATGAGTTATAATGGAGAATGATAAAATATATCGTGTATGACAAAAGTGGACATCTTTTTGCATGAAATCATAGATAAATATGACAAAATATTTAATTTCCTGTACTTGAGACAGACAAAATTTGTAAAAGCATAAATAGTTGTGTACTTGAAACAGACAGTGTTTTATAAGAGCGTAAATAATAATGTGAAAATATTTAATTAAGTGTATTTCAAGCAGACATTTTTTTTTACAAAAAAGTGATAATTTAAGCAAAGAAGTCCTGTCTGTAGTATTCATAAGCATATTTTAACGTGTGTGCATACCACTGCATAAACTTGCTAATTAAATGGGAGAGACTGTGCAGTGGCCCGGTTAGCCCAGTCGGCCGGCAACTCTTTCTGATAGCGAGAGATCCTGAGTGCGTGTCCCTAGCAATTTGCTCGCCACGTGACACATGCGCCGACTGTTTAATTCATCGTTTTAGAATGTAAACGTAATTACTTATTCACTGTTTCCTACTTGCGATATTATAACTTCATTATAACGACATTAATTATGTTGAAGTTAATACCTTTCGCTCATAGGTTTTAGTTAATCGTAACCTATCACTCCCCGATTGCGTCATTTCCGTCTCAAGTACTATGGCGGCCATCGTTGGTGACTTGATCAATAAAACATAGTACGAGTATAATATATTACGTCATTTGGAAAGAATCAGTTGTTTCGATGAGCTTTTTACGCTACGCGACACAATGCTTGCTTGGTACACAATTATTTATTCTTTTATACATTTCCAGTCAACTAATGCACGGGGCGTTTTGTGCGTATTGACAAATGCACTGCATGGCTTTTTAAAATCACCACTGAGCTTATTTTATTAATATATATGACAAGGGAAATAACCTGTTATTGGAAAAGTGTTAAGTAGGGTTATCTCGGCGGAAGTCTGTGCTGGCTCAGTGCTTTTTAGTAATTTTGCATTCTTGTTGCCAAAGTGTTGTCTACAGGTGTAAGCATGAGGACTGTCTCCCCTGATATTACCATGCGTTTCTTCTAGCCTGTTATCTGATATAGTTTGTATACATTGAACAGACCAACTACATTATTAAATAATTAATACAATTATTCATAAATATTAAACCAATGGAAATCAAAGCACCACTGTTACAAGCATTCTCATTGGTCACTATTTTAAGTCGAGACTAAGTTTGTGATTGAGAACGTTCGTTGTCGTGGGGCGTGTACATTTCCCAGTAGAAATCCGGGAGTTTTGCTATGGTGATAAAATCAACTGCTGTTGCGCATTGTCAGCCAAATTGACGCATAATATTTTCATTGCCTAAGAAGACAGATGTGATCATATTTATATTTTCTAAAGTTATAATTATAATCATTGGTGGAGATGTCTTGTATTGTCTGTCAGTGAGAATACACCAGTTTTTGTAAACGCAGATATATATTTATATAGGCCTACTGGACATTGTATTTTTTATACGTTCGAAACCCGGCATTTACACCTACATTTTCTTTTCCAGTTTGTATTTTAAACACATAGTTGGGTTGATTAGGATGTACACGCTCCTTGATGCTATTTTAATGAGTAATATCCTTCTTAAGACTCCAGAGGTCTGCTCATTTACAGTTACCATAGAAACGAATGCAACCGCCCCAGTGAATCCTTCCTATAAGTTATAAACCAGTAAATCCAATTCCATTAGGACCACAATACAGTGCAAGTAATGTTTCTACATCGACTCTGCTATTGAAACGAAATACTCTTTCTCAAGGTCTTTCTAGTCGCACGACATCATTAACTAAGCCACGATATCGTTTCACAAAGTTGTCTAATCGTGTTTGATGGAACACCATTGCAAAGGCGATCCGTTTGTCAGAGGCAGATTATGGGAGCACTGGCCCATTACTTGATCATCCCGCGTTGCTTAATTTGATCAGGTAATTGATCGCGGTAGAAATGGAGGGAAATGGATTAGTGTGGCAAGACATTATACCGTCTACAGATATGGGAGGCGGCAATAAATCAAACCAAAGCCGAAGTAATTAATTTAATGCAATCTCAGTAAAAGATAGAGCGACGGGATGTCACGAGCGATCCTGTCATTTCCTGCAATCACGGATTTGAAACATGCCGACATATTCTCAGTAAATATTACATAAACCTTACTTTCTTTCTTACATTCAATGGAAAATGTTCACGATGTTTTTATCTATTAAGGAAAATGTTAGCCTTACACAATACAGCTATTACATCTATAACCAATGGATAATATTCTTTGCGCCTTTTCTCGACGTCTTAAATATTAAGGAAAATGTTAACATAACACAATACAGCTGCTACATCTATAACCAATGGATAATATTCTTTGCGCCTTTTCTCGACGTCTTGAATATTAAGGAAAATGTTAACCTTACACAATACACTATTACATCTATAACCAATGGATAATATTCTTTGCGCCTTTTCTCGACGTCTTAAATATTAAGGAAAATGTTAAAATAACAAAATACAATCTTATATCTATAACCAATTGAGTATATTCTTTGCGCATGTCCACGATGTTTTAAATATAAAGAAAAATGGTAACATAACACAACACAGCTATTACATTTATATCCAATGGACGGTATATATTCTTTGTGCCTGTTCACGATGTTTTTAACTATTAAGAAAAATGTTAACACAACAGAATACAATGGTACATCTATAGTCAATGCAGTATATTAGTTGCTCTCAAACGATTTTGCCGTTTTCTTTTTAGTACTCTGTGTTCGCTTTTTATATTATTTTTCATAATGTATGTTAGGTTCACATAAAGGAAACATACTTAAATTAGTTTTGTTTTTAATTGTAATGACTGGAGAAAACTTTAATATTTGATGGGGGCGGGGTGACTCTATTTTTGTTTGGGTAAATAGCCTAACTTCGACTTAAAGGTAAAGGGCCCTAGCTGTTATTGATTGTTTTCTAATAACGTGGCATTTTCACCGGCTGGCATTTTGAAGACCCGTATCTCGTCCCGTGTTCACAAAGGATTACCGTAACTACAGGGTCAAGATCAGTCTTAGCGGATCTTGATTTTCTAGCTCAACTGAGCGGAATATCAAAGTTATTGTTTTTTTGCGAAATAACTTTTCTTCTTGATAAAATTACATGATATTTTGTAAGGTATTGATTAAAATCTTCATATTAGACAGCAATTGTACGCTGATAGGAGTTCATAATCGTGCATAGTATATATTTGACCAAACAATAAATATGATCCTGATTTTTAGTGAACACCACTTTTGAACCTGATCCTTAAATATCTGGCTAAAGTTCATCTTGAACCTGAAAATCAGTCTCAACTTGTTTTGTGAACATAATAATATCACCATTTAATATCGTGTCATTTCGGTCATGCATTGGAATACGCCTAGTATACAAGTAGTTTGGTTTGCAATCGTCATTTTTATGACCATAACGTTGTCCAAATACTCTTGTTATTTCGCTCTAGCTCCACACATGCATTTTGTAATGTTCAATAAATATGACAAGCAAATGAAAATGTATAGCATTGGTATTTGAAATAATTATTTTATGTAAACATAGTTCGACTTAATTACACTTTTCTGAACTTAAGCTGACGTTTTTGTATTTTAGTAACATAATTTCTATTATTTTGACATTTTCTGCCAATCATAATTTATTTCTTTTAACTCCTCTAAACCCCATTATGTGACAAAACAGACATGTTGTGTTTGATTAGTGTCTTTTTCGGTTTTCTATGCAGAACATTTTTATTATCTTACCGAATCATGTCAAATTACAATATTCTCATCGGGCATTTCGTTCTTTCAGTCTGTTAAAGCAAATATACATGTATAAGACAAACCCACGTTTATCGATGTTAAATATATTTGAGGGGTGTCGTGAAAAACCCGGGCTTAATGCGTGGTGCCGGATTAGCCTGTGCAGTCTGCACAGGCTAATACGTGACGACACTTTCCGCCAACAGTGGATAAATTTATGTTTAGAAGAGACTTCCTTGAAACAGACCATAAAAGCGGAAAGTGTCGTCCGCACAGGCTAATCATATGTTTTTTTAAAGCGATAACGATAAAATGAAGACTAATGAATCTGACGGTGGGAAACGTATTTATTTATTGACTGATCAATCTGTATTTCTTTATTTCTGTCTGTCCGTCTGACTGTCTGTCTGCCTCTCTGTCTATCAGTCCGTCCGTCTGTCTGTCTGCCTCTCTGTCCATCTGTCTGTCATTTCGTCGGTCCGCCTGTCTATCTGCCTGCCTCTCTGTCTGACTGTCTGTACATCTGTCATTCCGTCCGTCCGTCTGTCTGTCTGTCCGCCCTTCTGTCTCTCTGTCTGTAGTTATCATTAGTATTGATATTTGTGCTATTACGAGACGCCAACGTCTTTATATCTCGAGTGACAAGAGAAACAAACAACGGCAGCACTGATGACCCTTGGATATTAATATCTGGTCATCTTTATGGACTGGAATGCTCACACATATCGCTAATAATGGATCTGTATCGATACATTTGACGAATTACATGCCAATGCTTCATACCATAAATCGTGATAAAGTGATAAACATCAAGCAAATCAACCCAATCTGCATTGAGAATGGCCAATGTTTGTATTTATACTGACAAAATTACCACGCAAGACCAGTTGGTTCAGCAATAATAACGTCAATGTTTAGAACAAGTTTTTCGAAACCTTTCTTTGTTTCTTTGTTTGGATTGTCCGCTGTTTTTAACAGTATTTCAATCATATCACGGCGGTCAGTTGACCTACTCACACTTTTCCTGGACAAGCTTATCCGATCTAAGCGGTTTACCTCTACCAAGTGCACATACTTATGCCAGCAACTGACAACTGCCCAACTTGAATCACAGATAGGGGGAGAATGGCCATAGAAATTATTTCATGACCAATCCCCACACAAGTTTATGGCCGGGCTGGGGCTCGAACTCACGAACCCGGATTGACAGTCCAGCACTCTACCAACTGAGCTAGCCGGGATTAAAACACGTCGTTCATATACCCCGAACTTCCAATCGGCAACATTTCAGCATTCTGTCGACAACAAATCGGCAACTATTCAGCATGTTCTGCAAACCTTTCCGCACGATCGGGAAACATTCGGAAGCTAATTCCGAAACTGTCGGCATTCTTCCGCGCCGCATTCGTTGACTTCGGATAGGTTTCGGTGCTTACACCGCATCATGTCGTATGCCACTCCGCGAATACATGCCGAACAAGCACGATGGCCAAGCTCCGCCCCATTTTATTCCGAATTTTTCCCGAAACTAGCACATTTTTTATCGGCAATCCTTACTCAAAGCATCGGGACTATAGTGGACGGCAGGTCTAACAGGACAGCCAGATTAAATTGTTGAGGGTATGAACGCGTAAAATTTATTACCGATTAAATCATAGATAAGGCAGTATCGATCATCCGATAAAATCGATAGCAGCCGAAAATCTTCGAAAGATTTCCGATTAGTACCGAGCAGCTGACTGTCTGTCGGGTAGTACTATTTATTATATCAGCTTGACTATCTGGCTTAAGAAGAAAGGCGAGACTGTTCAGTATAATTTTCTGCCCATTGTAAATTTGGAAGCTTAAATAACACAAATCATTAGATAATACTTGAAAAGTTACAACGGCATGTTTTTGTCAGTGAATGGACGTAGATCTATGTTGTGGCATGTTTTTGTAAGAGATTGGACATAGATTTATGTTGTGGCATGTTTTTGTGTCTGAACGTAGATCTATGTTGTGGCGTGTTTGTGTACGTGACTGGACGTAGATCTATGTTGTATAATGTTTTTGTACGTGACTGGACGTAGATCTATGTTGTGGTATGCTTTTGTAAGTGACTGGACGTAGATCTATGTTGTGGTATGCTTTTGTAAGTGACTTGACGTAAATCTATGTTGTGGTATGCTTTTATAAGTGACTTGACGTAGATCTATGTTGTGGTATGCTTTTGTAAGTGACTGGACGTAGATCTATGTTGTGGTATGCTTTTGTAAGTGACTGGTGTTTTTATGTGAATAGACGTAGATCTATGTTGTTGCGTGGTTTTGTAAGTGACTGGACGTATATCGATGTTGTGGCGTGTTTTTGTACGTGACTGGACGTAGATCTATGTTGTGGCGTGTTTTTGTATGTGATTGGACGTATATCTATGTTGTGGCGAGTTTTTGTACGTGATTGGACGTAGATCTATGTTGTTGCGTGTTTTTGTAAGTGACTGGACGTATGTCTATGTTGTGGCGTGTTTTTGTAAGTGACTGGACGTTGATCTATGTTGTGGCGTGTTTTTGTAAGTGACTGGACGTATGTCTATGTTGTGGCGTGTTTTTGTAAGTGACTGGACGTTGATCTATGTTGTGGCGTGTTTTTGTAAGTGACTGGACGTAGACCTATGTTGTGGCGTGTTTTTGTACTTGAGTGGACGTAAATCTATGTTGTGCCATGTTTTTGTAAGTGACTTGACGTAGATCTATGTTGTGGCATGTTTCTACAAGTGACTGGACGTAGATCTATCTTGTGGCATGTTTTTGCAAGTGACCGGACGTAGATCTATGTTGTTGCATGTACTTGTAAGTGACTGGACGTTGGTCTATGTTGTGTCATGTTTCTACAAGTGACTGGACGTAGATCTATGTTGTGGTATGCTTTTGTAAGTGACTGAGTGACTGGATGTAGATCTATGTTGTGGCATGTTTTTGTTAGTGACTAGACGTAGATATAGGTTGTGGCGTTTTTTTTAAGTGAATAGACGTAGATCTTTGTTGTGGCGTGTTATGGTAAGTAACTGGACGTAGATCTATGTTGTTGCATGTTCTTGTAAGTGACTGGACGTAGATCTATGTTGTGGCATGTTTTTGTAAGTGACTGGACGTAGATCTATGTTGTGGCATGTTTCTACAAGTGACTGGACGATGATCTATGCTGTGGCTTGTTCTTGTAAGTGTCTGGACGTAGATCTATGTTGTGGCATGTTTTTGTAAGTGACTGGACGTAGATCTATGTTGTGACATGTTTTTGCAAGTGAATGGACGCTGATCTATGTTGCTGCATGTTCTTGTAAGTGTCTGGACGTAGATCTATGTTGTGGCATGTTTTTGTAAGTGACTAAACGTAGATCTATGTTGTGGTTTGCTTTTTTTGTAAGTGACTGGACGTAGATCTATGTTGTGGCATTTTTTGTAAGTGACTGGACGTAGATCTATGTTGTGGCATGTTTCTACAAGTGACTGGACGATGATCTACGTTGTGGCATGTTATTGTAAGTGTCTGGACGTTGATCTATGTTGTGGCATGTTTTTGTAAGTGACTGGACGTAGATCTATGTTGTGGTATGCTTTTGTAAGTGACTTGACGTAGATCTATGTTGTGGCATGTTTCTACAAGTGACTGGACGTAGATCTATTTTGTGACATGTTATTGTAAGTGACTGGACGTAGATCTATGTTGTAGCATGTTCTTGTAAGTGTCTGGACGTAGATCTATGTTGTGGCATGTTTTTGTAAGTGACTTGACGTAGATCTATGTTGTTGAATGTTCTTGTAAGTGACTGGACGTAGATCTATGTTGTTGCGTGTTTTTGTAAGTGATTGGACGTAGATCTATGTTGTGGCATGTTCTTGTAAGTGACTGGACGTAGATCAATGTTATGGCATGTTTATACAAGTGACTGGGCGTAGATCTATGTTGTGGCATGTTTTTGCAAGTGACTGGACGTAGATCTATGTTGTGGCATGTTTTTGTTAGTGACTGGACGTAGATCTATGTTGTGGTATGCTTTTGTAAGTGACAGGACGTAAAGCTATGTTGTGGTATGCTTTTGTAAGTGATTGGACGTAAATCTATGTTGTGGCATGTTTTTGTTAGTGACTAGACGTAGAACTATGTTGTTCACCAGTGAAACAATGTCGTAGATAAGTAGTGTCAACAAATGCTGACATCAATAAGTTAAATCTGGAAATATTTACATAAAAAACTACAAACATAATGTTAGAAAAATGATGTTTTATTTTGTTTCAATGAGCAATATTTTATTTAAATATACGAGAATTGGCACACTTTGTGAGAATTTGATTTTCCTTTTTTCACAAGTTACTACTATAAGCAGCAATTATACATTATTCCTATGACGACATGTATAACACATAAACATGTTCATGTCAAAGACACGGACCATTGATTTGTACTCATAGATGTAATCATGTCCTAGACACGGACCATTGATTTACTCATAATATTGTATTAATGTCCTAGACACGGAACATTGATTTACTCATAATATTGTATTCATGTCCTAGACACGGAACATTGATTTACTCATAATATTGTATTAATGTCCTGGACACGGAACATTGATTTACTCATAATATTGTATTAATGTCCTAGACACGGAACATTGATTTACCCATAATATTGTATTCATGTCCTAGACACGGAACATTGATTTACTCATAATATTGTATTAATGTCCTAGACACGGAACATTGATTTACTCATAATATTGTATTAATGTCCTAGACACGGAACATTGATTTACTCATAATATTGTATTCATGTCCTAGACACGGAACATTGATTTACTCATAATATTGTATTCATGTCCCAGACACGGAACATTGATTTACTCATAATATTGTATTCATGTCCTAGACACGGAACATTGATTTACTCATAATATTGTATTCATGTCCTAGATACGGAACATTGATTTACTCATAATATTGTATTCATGTCCCAGACACGGAACATTAATTTACTCATAATACTGTATTCATGTCCTAGACACGGAACATTGATTTACTCATAATCTTGTATTCATGTCCTAGACACGGAACATTGATTGATACTCATAGTCGTATCCATGTCCTAGACACGGAACATTGACTGACTCTGATAGGCTTGACTCCGAGTCATACCCTGTCCAGACCATTAATCATCCCGACAACTGGGCCCGTGTACATCAACCCACTCTTAGACTTAAGACTGAGAATTAAGAATATTCTTAAAACTGTTCTATTAAAAGAATTCAATTTTTACTATGTATTCACCAACGCTAACTTATGCATTTTTATTTAGAATGTTTTATAAATTACACAAGCTACATTGGTACCCCACATATGTGCAAACAAGCTACATTGGTACCCCGCATATGTGCAAACAAGCTACATTGGTACCCCGCATATGTGCAAACAAGCTACATTGGTACCCCGCATATGTGCAAACACGAAAGTTCTGTGTCTTGAGTCCGAGTCTTTATTCAGAATTATTTATTTATAGCAGCAGTCCAAAAATATGTTAATAAAAATAAAACTTTGCAAAAGTCGTTTCTAATGGACATCTGATCGATCTAAAAACAAAAACAAAAGCACTGAAAATTGCAAAATAATAACGTTTTGGTAACGTTTTCTCGTATAAGTATCTGTATGCGATAGCTGGTGATGCCTCTAGAGTAAATCAGCATGTTCATTAATGTATATTCCTTTCGTACCAAGCGTTTTCGAACAAAGATATATTCAAATAACTTTCGTCAATGAGACTGAACAGTTTTCAGTCGAATAAACGTCATTAACGTTCATTGGAACTAATACCAATTTAAGATGTATTGAATTATATTCTTTGGACTGCGGCTTTAAGTCTATTAAGAATGAGTTGGCGACTATATATGGGCCCCGGAAAATGTACCGCATGTTTCATATATACATTTCAATATAATGTACATATTCATAACAATTGTATTTTGATACAAAAAGAAATATACACATTTCCATTGTAGATGGTGCTTTGCCATGCAGTGTACGTACTGTACAATAAGTAGTTTGAACAATATTTAATTAGCCAGTCAAGAGTTCTACACCTACACTGACTGCACCATTTAGAACTATTTACATGACGTCGTACTCACGTTAAGCATTGTGACTGACTGATAATTGTCCAACATGATGCCCAGTATGCCATTTGACAACTAAACCGTATAACGTTACGTAGCTTTTCCGACATGTCTTTAATTACCTCTATTGTACATTAATGCGCGTACGTTTTTTATTGAAAATTGTAAGTAAAACGTTTAAAATAATGATTTTCACGTGACGTGCGTTCATTCATCAAAGTCCTCGTCCTCCAGACGGCACGGGGGAGGCGGTGGCGACGGTGGCTGCGTCAGGCCTTCGTCGTAGCTCTCCGTGTTGTCCTCGTCGGAGAAACTTCCCCTTTGGCTCCGGTTGTGCTCGAGGTATTTCTGCATCAGGGACCGGTCGGATTCCAGGTTATTGAAGTGGTATTCTAGTTTTGGCTTATACACTAAACCTGGCTGGTTACTGTCTCTGTTGTTAGCTTGAGCGGTTGACGTGTTCGTTCCTGTGCTTTGGGTCCCGTGCGTCGTCAGCGTGCTACTTCCGGTGTGGGAGTAATAGTCACTGTCAGTAAAATTCACAATGCCGTCTTTCACGGAATCGGTGTCCGAATTCGACGAATTGGTAGAATCCTCCGAAATCTGCGAATTTTTATACGCTCCGTAGCTCCGGAACTCCGGTGGCGGCCGAAGTTTGGGAACCTTCGGAATTTTACTCTCATTGTCTTCGTCATCTTCGAAATTATCGCCATTGTGATACTGCTGGTCACACAAATCGTCCTTGCTGGCGGCAAACGGGTTGCTATTGACAACCGCGGTCATCTCGTAACTCATTTGCCGAAACTTGACCGGCGAGCCGAACCCAAAACTGTACTTCATTCGTTCCTCCTCGGACATTGCCCAGAATGGAAACTCCGCCTGCTGCAGAGCTATCGCCAGACTGTCATTGGACATCTCCCGGTGACCGCTGTCCGGAGAGTCCGTGTCCAGCTGGGACTTAGTGCCCTCCACCATACACAGGTCTGGACTCGCCAGCCCCTCCGGGTCGTGGATTGCGCCCCTTGGAAGGAACACGGGGCCGCACTGAGGCGTCGTCGCGTCCGGTATAGCGTGCTCCTGAAATACATCATAAACAATAATGGTACTGTTTTAGTTTCTGTGCCACATTATTAAGAAAACCCAGTGATGCTCTAATGTAACATTAAGTAGGCCATTTAAGGCGAAAAAATTTATTGGTTTCCGCTTACCTATTAGTTTTCGTTAATATGTGGCTTTTCGGTAAGTAGCAAACATTTCGAATTAGGCTGGCGCTCTTCGTAATGACATGCCGTAAGTTACAGTTTCTTTGATTGGAGGCGTTTAAACATGTGCATGCAGTTCACTATACTTAAACGTTGTGGTGACCTTGCCGCGAAGACAAAAAAGTAAAAGAACAAAATGTTCTGTTTAACCCCTCCCCCCCCCGATTTTTTGGAGAAGTAAGCGGAAACCAAATTGGCCTAACTAACTACATAGAGTGCGCCTGAAATACACATGTATACCGTGCAAATATTTGTTAGGATTTGGTTCTTTTCCCAGCTTAAAGCTAGAGGTATTA
Source organism: Congeria kusceri (assembly GCA_027627225.1). NCBI lineage: Eukaryota > Metazoa > Mollusca > Bivalvia > Myida > Dreissenidae > Congeria > Congeria kusceri. The sequence continues at coordinate 28,512,313 of CM051037.1, forward strand.
GAACGAAAACCTAAAAGACGCACCAAATGCAATATTAAACAGGACATTTAATTACCGATACTCGTTGTAACAGTTTCAAAATCTGACATTCATATAATCGATTAGACGTTCATATCATGATAATCAAACAAACTAAGTCAATTAGGCAAATCTGATTAAGCAAATTTATATAAAAGCATCAGTCGGGCTAAGATGGTTCAGTAAACGGGCAACATTGCCGGCAACCGGGTTACTTTTACACCTAATATTACAAAAAATATTTTAATTGTTCATAGAACAATTACGGAATCGCATTTTCATTTTTAACTGAACTGCGCTTATAACATGCAGGCGCTATTAATATGAACACACGTGTGAAGTTCGTGCATAAAACAAAACCACAGACCTGCGCAGTTATCTGTTTCAGATGTCGCGCATGAGAGCGGCTGACCGAACGAAGCTCCATCTCCTGCAGACGGCCGAGGATCTGGTTCATGTGGTCTATCAGGTCCCGGTTCTGCAGCAGTAGCTGGTGGGTTCGAGCCTGCGATCAGCGGATATGAAACAATAGGTTAATTATGGAGTTGATATAGGTATAGAGTGCTAGGCGGATTGGTAACTAATGAAGCGTTGTGTGGAGTTGATGCACAAGTAAATTACTTCAATTAGTCTCGTGATTGCGTGTCACACGTTGGTATAGACGTGACAATTAAATGTTGGCTGGAATTGTATAAATTATACCAGTATTTGTCTTCTGTTACCTGGGACTCGATCCTGGCCGCTGTTTCCGCCGCCAACTGCTCCTTCAGCAGCTGCACCTGCGCCACAGCCACCTGTGTCTGCTGCTGGTGGTGTTCCATCTGTTGCCGTAGCAACGTCATTTGGTGTCGTGACGTCACTGGGAGGTCCGGGTCTATGTCGTCATCGTCTATCAGCACTTGCGAGTGCAGTGTCGGAGAGCTTCGGTTCCCTCCGTTATGCTGTTTGAATTCAACAACAAAAGCAATGCATTCAAGCACGTTGGTTTGGAAAGAAATAATAATAAAATTTCGATGGGTATTTCAATGCATTTTGGTTTTAAAGATGTTTGAAAATGTATATGGTTTATTTACATGTACAAGGAATCATGCCCACGAATATATAAAATGTACATATATATAAATTAGGGATGGCAAAACTATTCGAATATTCGATTGAATTATCGCCATTCGAATAGTTAAAACGCTATTCGAATATTCGCAAATTTGTATTTCTTGTTCAAAACCAATAATTTCCCGATTGTATCAAGTATTTTTTTTCTGTCAACATAATGGCAGTATTTCACCATTACATACTTAATACCATGTTTTCATTAGAATGGCCCCCTGTCACGTGTCAGATTGAGAGATATTGAATACACGGGCCAGTGTCTGCGGGCACCCGTCAAGTCGCAAGTATTACATAGTAACATCAGCCAGTATGAAACCATAACTGTTAATTGGTAATTATAACTCGCGTTTAGACGTGTTAAACTAATAACAAAGAATAACTAACAGATCACACATTAAGCAGCCAGTATAACAGAGAAATCTTGCTCAATTTTTTTGTTTAACATCGCGTTTCTATACTGATAAAATTGTGTGGCTCATTGAAAACATTTTGATTTAAAGAACAATTAACATGGGACCTTTAATTATTTTAAGTGTATGCTTAATTCCGTGTAATTTATGAATTAATTAGAAAGTGAAACAGTAGATCTATTCGCTTATCAGTATTAAATCGTCATATAAAATAATGATTATGTCGATCAATCTACAAAGCTAAAAGTACTTAAAAGAATTTATGCGAATATTCGTTTGAATGGAAAAGCAAATATTCGAATACCGATTTCGGTATTCGATGCCATTCCTAATATAAATACATTTAAATGTGTTAATATACATAATAAAATAAATGACTATTGCAGAACAGTCTACAGCGAGGCCACTCTTAAATGTAGAACGTAAACTTGTTGGTCCTGACCGTACAGGGTTCAAAAACGTTGACGTTATACCACAATATACTCTTTACATCATAATAGAGGAAGAAATCAACACGTGTATAAATATGTACCATATGTATTACTTTATCTACACTAGTTTTGACAACTGTTAAACGTGTTATTAATAATTTGATGATGTCTTGAAAGAGAAATCTTTCTTGGTGTACCATTTATAGAATGTTACAAATCATTGATAGAATGTAAACACGACCACGGATCATTTTCCATCGTGCTATCTACCGGTATGTAAACCTACCGGAGAAGTGATCGCCACTTGGTAGATGACCTGGTGAGCTTGTTTCAGGGACAGGTCGGATGGGGGCGTGGCGCGGCCCTTGAGCGGCGAGGAGGCGGCGTCCTTCCATACCACCGGACTCTTGCCCGGCCTCCCGTCGTCGTCGTCTCTGTCTGAGGGTTAAATATTGGTAAGCATAAAACGAGGCATATTTCTGTATAGAAGTTATGTTCAAAGTACAATGTAATACTAACATATTTTTTATAGAAGTTATGTTCAAAGTACAATGTAATACTAACACAGTGTTAAAAATATAAAAATACACGTTGACTTAAACAAGTCCCGCTTGTCTAGTGGTAAGCAGACATTTGATTCGGTGGTCGTAGGTTCGAGCCCCGGCAGAGGCGTACTTGTTTCATTGTTTTATGCGTTTCTTGATAGAATATTTAGGTTGGTGTATACTGATATTTTAGTGTTTACAAGTAAGATATTATTGGACATTTTCAAAAATACAAATTCTGTGAACCAGTCCCTTTAAGGACAGTTAGCCTATAATTGGTCGAGAAAGTTTGAGCAACTCGATCATAGTTACATGTATCTTCAAGACAGAGCATATGCAAGTGTCACTGCAGTAATTGTAATTTAAAACTTGAAGTTATAGTTTCCAAGAATACCATCAGCAATCAATGTTTCCACGAATGATTTCTTGAACATAACAATAATTTCCAAGAATAACATGAGAACCTGGCAGAAACCATTTTTCCTTGAATGACTGTGATAGATTTTAAACCTGACTATTTTTAATTATAATAACATGAGGACAATGCGAAAGTTTCCGAGAAATATTGTTATTTCGTAATATTTAAACCATGACATATTTCAATGTGATTTTTAGTGTTGTTAATGTCTTTGAGGCGTTATTCTGTGAAATGAATATTACGTTGTGTATTTTCAATATGCTAATCACGTTGTTTTACCAAGTGCGTGATAAGCCCCGTCTACTCGATATTTCTTGTACGATAGACAATATTTAAAATATATCGGCACACAATTCCTGGACTGTTCGGATAAGTGATTGCCTTCTATTTGTTTTATGTCGATATCGAAATAGCCTTTTGGCTAAAGTTGATATTCTAATTAATTCATTTTGTGATTTTCTGCTATTGTTATTATTTAAAGAATATTATTTGTTACGGTATCGGTAAATATAACTATACAACTAATTTTAATTCCTTGATACATATCCCACGTTAGAGACACAGTCCATAGAGTACAATTCAATACATCATAAATTGGCAGTAGTTCTAATGAACGTCAATGACGTTTATTCGACTGAAAACTCTTTCTAATTTCTATGTTTGAAAACGCTTGGTACGAACGGAATATACACTAATATGTACGAGGGTCGTCCCAAAATAGTGTATAATTGAGATAAAGCTAATGCAATAATGCAATAATATTTAAAATCATGTTTGTTTTACTTACAGCAATGCATCTTACAAATCCTGTCCACAAAATGGGTGTACCTTTAAAACAACGAAGTTATATAATTTTTTTGAAAATACTATGCAGCGATCGGGCCCGCACAACGTCAATATAAATCACAGTTTTACGCCATACATTTACTTATGTTCAACATATAATGCCCAATGGTTCTGGATACAGGATACAAGATACTGTTATTACATGTGCATATGTTCGAACAAATAATTCTGTGTTTTTACAAATTATGCGCTATTTTGGTACAACCCTCGTACATGCTGATTAGTCCAGAGGCATCACAAGCTATCGCATATAGATACTTTTACGATAACAAAAGTTACCGATACGTTATTATTTTACCGATTTCTATGCGTTTTTTTGTATTGTTATCGGAAAGATGTGCGTTAGAAACGATTTCTGCAAAGTTTTTTTTATTAACATACTTCGGGGCTGCTGCTTTTAAATCAATGAATGTTTTCGTGTATCATGTAGTTTAAAACTTACAGATACATAAACATTTAAAACAATAATAAAATCACGAAATGAATGTCGACGTGAAAATAATAGTCAAATGTAGTGAAGCCTTTATGATTAATTATTTAAATTAAAAATTATGCAAATGTAATAAACTAAGATACAGTATATAACATTCTGTAAAAATATATGCAAAATGAAAACACATTTTAAAAAGAACAGTCGTTTTTAATGTTTGTTTATATATTTTAAACACAATCAATGGGATATATTTGTTCACCATACGAAAGTTACGGTTATGTATGATATTTAAACACCACCTGGGCCCATATCCAGCAACCCATTCTTAAAGGACAGACTAAGACTCCAGAAACATATTTCTGCGTTCGCAAATAGGCTGCGCACCAATCTTCATTTTGTCAAATCATTCTAAATAAAGACTGCTGTAATTTTAGTGAATTTCATGTATGATATTAATATTAATATGCAGCGCTCTTAGAAAAGAAAAGTTTCGGGAATGTTCTTTATTCTACTAAGAATTTAATGGTGAATACGAGTCCTGCACATTAGTATACATTTATTTAGTAATTTTATTGTGATCTTGAACGCTAACGACCCAAAAATACAGAAACAACAGACTGGTTTCCGCCTACTGTTTTTCTGACTGTCTTTGACCTGCTCCGCGGACTGGTTGCTGACTGTTTCCGCCTGCAAATGCTCCTCACGTGCGGTCAGAGACTGGTTCAAACTCAGCTTATGGCACACTTCAAAAGCTTGACCAATTGTCCTCACTATACGCATCGCCTGTTCCTGAAAAAATCAAAGCGCTAATAGCGTAAAAAGACTGTTGGTGATAAAAGGAAAGAAACCAAAATTAAGGGCAATAGATTACAAACATTTTCTAATAGAAAGGGCACATTTGTTTGAATGACATTGAATTTCTGCCAGTCCATTTTTATACAAGACAAATCAAACTACTCAGTGTCATAATCGCTAGATCTTGGTAAATATATATTTTTGTATGCAAACTACTTAATGCAAACGCAATAATATGCCTAATAGTCAACATGTCGACTAATCCTAAACGGGCCGAAATAGCCGATGGAGCGTATACTTATGGGAGTATCGATTGTTACCGAATATTTCTGTGTAGAAAACGCGTATGTTTTCCGCTTCGTTGAATTCGGCCTTTATTTCTCTTCTTAATAATGTACAAAACGTTTTGGAATATGTGATAAATATTTTGCAGATTTTCAATTTGCCTCTCGGTGAATAAGTCGCTTCAAACACAAAAATATCGCATCGCCTTTATTAGACAAAGAAGCCTTCCACCGTTGATATTGGCAAGAACAATAATAAATCACGCAATTTATCTATCTGGCACTATTACATTTAAAGTTCGTTTCAGTTCGATCTCTTTTTCGCGCTTGACAAGCAGTCAGTTAACTTGTGAATATTAAACTGTTTCTGAGCGGGATTGCATGTTTGATATCATCTGAGCAAAGAGAAACAGATAACAACAACAGAAACGAAAACGAACAAATCAGGATAGGTCACTTCGTTTGAAAATGTGCATGTGCCATTTTTTAATGTACTGTATAAGTAACATCATTAATATCTTGCTCCGGTATACTATTTACATATCCATCATTATGGAATAATTTGTTTTTAGTTTCGATATCTTATCTTTTGTAATTTATACAACCCCAAAACTTTGTCACATCACTAAGACGTCTACACTGTGTTGTAAGCTAACCACATGTTTTGTTTTATAAATGTATTCAAATCTTTGATGTTTAAATTTTGCAATGCAACAATTTAATAATATTTAATTTAACTTTTGCATGCTCTGTTTTTTAATCAAAATGATAACAGAAATAATAGTAACTAACAATGATACCATCTTTCAGAGAGTGTTCTTTGTTCTGCGGTATTCAATAACTGTGATATTAGAACAGGAACTGGTGGCGCAGCCTAATATGCAAGCTTATCGTGCAATAAGTAGCGTGCAGTATATTGACATTTAGTTTGAATTTATATGCACTCTACTTATTGCACGGTAAGCTTCTAAATTTGACAGCGCTAAATTTGGAAACGACACACATGGTTGACACACATGCCAAGCATGTCAGACATCACGTGACGCTTAGGAAACGCCCATGGGATGGGCATCGTGGAAAGTTGCAATGCGATAGGTTAATATGGTACATGTATAAAACACTTGCAGCACATTTTGACCTCAATATGTTTTAATTATTTAATCTCGCCCTGCGAGGCTCGTTAAATAACTAACATATTTCGGTAAAAGTATGCTACAACTATTACTACACCTTAACCTCTTGATAATATGTCAGTATACACGTACAATTGCTCTTACACATTCTACCTTACTATTAGAATACATTTTTTTACAGTACAGCATTGCACATTTACTGTAAACTTAAATACTTGTAAATGGCATGGAATCTTCGATATTAACATGTTTGCAATTACTTGACACTATTTCATTTTACTTTTTTTTTGCATCTTCTGTTATGTAACTATATTATACTGAATGTTCTGAAAAAGAAGTCTAAAGGCAGGGAATGGGAGTTATACCTTACGACTTAGTATCAATTTAGAACCACTGTCGACATCTATTTATGGACCTTTAAACTTCGTTTTCAATTAAAGTAAATCATATAAAATGTATTAACTTCTTCTAGAGTAATATCAAGGCAAATCCGCAATTCTAACTCTATTTTCCCAAAAATAAGAACCATGGATTTCAATGGATGAAAAATCCTGCTTTTGATGCAAGACAATAGCAATTACTTAAATTTTACTGGATAAATATTCTGCAATGCATCATTTTGGCTGATGCACTTGTTTTCCGTTTGTCAACTTCAAAAGTACAAAAAAATAAGTTTTATCATACAAGTGGTGTTTTTTGGAAGTTCTGAACATAAATATTTGCATAGTATTTAACAAATATGCATGCAAGCAGAAGCAGAATTCATGATACTTTGAAGAATTGTGACCTCTTAAATATTTCTTTTGACCCTTCCAAAGTTCAAGTAAGGGGTTAAATGACTCCTGGTTTCAAAACAACTAAAATCTCTGCATAAGTTATTAACGCATAATATATAGTATCATAAAGGGAATTAAATATTGTGTACATAAACAGCTCATACATATGGAAGCGTTAATTGACCCCCAGGGGTAAATTAACGCTTCCATAAGGACTATTGCATGTGAAACAGATAATGGCCTGGGCCGGTATTCACAAAGCTCCAAACGGAAATCTTAACTTATATTCTACTTAAGTGAAAGTTTCAGGTCAAATTGTCTAGGTGAATTCCAATGATTTATGTTGACAAAATGGTAAAATGTGAAACATCTGATCAACATTTACTAGTTTAAAACAATTCCGTGTAAAAAGAGGCAAATATGAAACATCCAGGGACTTAAAGAAGTTCGCAACAAAAAGAAAATAATTGGGTTAATTTCTCGTTTTGCTTCATGTTTTCTTTATTGTATATAGGTTACTAATTTCATCTCTAATATAATAATCAAAAACACACTTATGCAATGTATTTCCAAACAAATTAGTTCATAAATGATCCTTTAAATATCTCCATTCTATTGATACGTTGTTTATGTATGTTAATTCGAAACAGAAAAACGGCTACACAGGTACCCTTTATGAAATCCAATATTTCCCAAACAAGTTTGGTGAGCCATTCTGTTTATTAATGTTTTGGTGTAAGTATACATTGATGCATGTATGTGCGAAATTTTAAGAAAATCTGTCGTTTGGAACAAAATATGCATTTGATAAAAATGAAGTTTCAGAAAGCATTATTAGTTCCAATTAGACACACTTAAATGTCCGGTCAAATTCATTATTTTATCAGTAAATGTAGGAAAAGCGTTTTTACTATCAACATACACTTGTATATTGCCAAACAAAGCATGTACAAAAAAATCAGTTAAAAGAACCATAGCCTTGTTTGAAAAAAGCTCTCCTATATACTTAAAACATCCATAAAAATCCAAACTGAAAAAGGGGCTTCGACAGATACCGTATTCAAAACACAATATTTCAGGAACAAGGCCGGTGACCGTGTGTATATTTTTAAAGACTGTTTTAGTTTCAGTATACAATGACGAATGTATGTGGGATCTTTAAAAAAAATCTGTTCTTTGGAACAAAAGATATTCGTATATTAGAACAATTATTGATGTTTTTTACAGGCATATTTAATGCATAATTAACCTCGTTAAGTGTCCATTAAAAGTCATTTGTTAAATGATAACTGTAGATAAAGCGCGTTATATCATTAAACTGCACTTGTATATTGCCAAACGAAACATTAAAAAATATGCTTTAAAAAAACTCCATCTTTGTTTGAATATGAACGCTTTATATTATGTAACATTTTAAGTAACACAAACTG
>CM051037.1:29165941-29198441 GCA_027627225.1 Congeria kusceri
GCACTGTAACTATTTGCAGCTAACTACAATTACCTATTACTCCAAGAAAACCACTGATGCGGAACGCCCAGAAACCATGCAAACCTTCTCATGGTATTATTAGTTGCATGGCTTCTTACTGACTCCGTACGGTGTGATACAGGGTCAATAAATTAATGTTGGACGAGAGCGTAGCTCGAACCCAATATAAATGTATTACCCTGTAATAACACAGTCAGTAGTCATGTAACTAATTTATCTTACCGAGTACCAGAGTACCATTCAATTTCTTTTACCATTAATCACGCCAGCATTAACGAAATAACACCCCTAAACTTAGCTATACTGTATTTAATGACGTCATTTTATTGATGATCGTGACGTCATTTATGTTTATTTTGAAAGAATGATTTTACTGACTGGATATTGACTCTTACTGACATAGTTTGGAATAATACACGGTCAGCACGTGACCCGGCTAAATCATTTAAAACCGAGTATTTTGTACGAGTTAAGATAATGACTCTTACTGACGTAGAATGAAATAATACACGATCAGCACGTGACCTGGCTAAACCCATGAAAAGCGAGTATTCTGTACGAGGTAAGATAATGAAGCTTTCCCTACAGAAGTCTTATCGAATTCCTCCCAGTGGTTGTTGGCCCAAGGGACTGGAGAGAGGACGTGGATTTAGAGGATGAGACTAATAAATTGTTTATAGCACTTGGGTTAAGAGAATAAGACTAATACAACGAACACTTGTTAATAATTGTAATTGTTAATGCCCCGGATATGTGCTATGAACAGAACTATTTCTAAACATCCAAAAATTGGACTCTTCCAAATAGGTATCTTATAGGTACATCTACGTCATGCACTTTAATTTTTTATTTAAATAAAAAATATTATGCTAACGAGGTATGTATGACAACCGTATTTGAAAATAATACGCGTACATAACAATGTAATGGCCCGCAGCAGATGCGTGGCCTATGCATTACGTTGTTATTTGTAGTTCAGTTAAAATGTATTATAATTATCTGAACATATTTTGCTAGATGTCCATGATACACAGAGTCAATTCTTCCTTAGAACACATTAGTGAGAAAATACCATGACAAGAAAGAAGTAATGTTTATTTCAAACAAAAGATTTCGTACTGGCACCATTTAATTATAGAATTATTACAATTGGCTGAGCAGTGAGCGTGGTGAATTTTATCGAGTGTACCGCGATTCTCTCCCACATTCCCAAGTAGACCTGATAGATGGGTTACGGGGAATAGTGAAATGTAGCCCGTTCCAGAGGCTACCATGAGTGAAGTCCCTAAGCCACTGCACCTCGGTTTAACATCTCATGAAAATGAATAGTTTGTAGGTTAGGGTGTAGCTGGGGCTCGAACCTGCGACTCCTTTGTTTTGTAACCAGGACGTTGCCACTAGCCCACTGATCCGCCACTGTTATAACAGTTGGAGAACAAACACATTTTATTTTATGCTACGTGGTGAAATATAGAAAATCCTTATGTCACTCACTGTGCTGGACTACTTTTGTTTTAAAGAAAAAGTAAACGTGTTTGTTTTCGGTGTGATAAACGTTATATCATCACTGGAATGGGATACACTTGACATATGTTCACTCGCGCAAGCGCTCGTGAAAATATTAATTGTATTCCTTTCCAGAGATGATATAACGCTTTATCACACCGAAAACAAACAAATATCCTCTATATATTGCACTTCGCCCTCTTACCGCTGGTAAGTTGCCAAATGATTTTACCTTAATACCGACTATTGATTACACATTATCCATTCTATACACAGAGGATGACGTCACACGCCAAACATCTGTACTAACCTCATTATTTCGCCCCAAATGGGCGAAATATATAACGCATGAAGTAATCCCGCGTATGAAAGTTGTTTCATGAAATGACTTTATTGATACTATTAATCAGTCTAATATTAAGTTAATATTGATAGTTGAATATATTTATGTTAAATAAAATACCAGTAGTTCGTGTTTAACGCTGTTTAGCGTGTTTATTATAAAAAGCTACTTCCGCTTTCGTTTTGTGTGAAAACTGAAGATTAGATGCCAGTAAATCCAGTTCCATAGGGTCCCATTATAAAGTATAAATTTCAGATTTTAGTTTGTGCAAGCTTGCTGTAAGTTTAAAGATGAATCTTTCCTCTTTCAAAAATTGCAATACAAATATATGGCATGTTACTTCTAAGAAAATGCGTCTCACCTGAATGCAGACACCCGTAGAAACTAAGGTTTCGGCAGTCATATTTCGACAAAAGCCCCATGCCACAGTAAATACACCCCAAAAGCGTATCATTCAAGTTAGAATCCAAAGAAATGCACACAAATTTTCTAAACACAAAGATGATATTAGAAATAACCACAAAAGGCGTGTCTGACATTGCTAAATGCTTTTCATAGCGGAAGAAAAAAGGAACTCTAGTAAAAGGCAATATTTTGAATGTTACACGGAGGGAAACACATTCATTTACTGGTTTCTAACCTCAATGCGATGTTAAATCAACCATTGCGAGCTACGCTGAAAGTAGCGCATATCCATAATGCTTAGAGCGTACAGGTCTGTTAGACACATTATCAACTCGTTCACAGTGTTAAAATCGAAAGTAAAAGTTTAATAAGCTAATGTAGAATTAGGTGATATGCAAACGATACATAGTTACGAGGTTAGAAACGTAATACATATTTTTAAACAGGGACACGTCGAATTTTCATTTTAAAGGGCAGTGAATTAAGATAACAACTAAGTAGAATTTGTATTGAGATGGCAACCGCGGGTATTGAAGGTAAGTCCATTAAAAGTTTTAAAGGTACACAAGAAATCCATTTGAAGCATGTTGAATTATTTCATTATCAGTATAGTTGTATTCACTAATTACGCCTATTTCAGCAAATAACAACGTATTTTAGTGTATTATGTTATTAGATGCATGACACTAATTGTTGCCGTGTTAAATATTTCTAATCGTGAACAACTCATTGTAAAAGTAACGTCCTTATAATGCACCTATCAATATATTTCCCCCCCCCAGGTGGGGGGGCGGAGCGGGAATTTGGCATATTTGATATTGTATTTTTGGGGGTCTTATTCCCCACCCTAGAGCCAAGCATATTTGTCTGAATCCACTCAGTGGGAAATGCTATATGTCTATCAATTGGCCCGGGGGCCTATATTACCGGGATCTAAAATCCGGCCAAAGTCTATTACCTCGGGACACGAAATCATTCGGAATGTCAAATTCACGCCTGTCGGGAATCGCTTTCAGTCTAAAGACCCGTATATGCCCGCGGCTCCTCCCCCCTGGGGGAAATATTGATAGGTGCTGTATAATGTGGTTCCGATACAGTCACCAGAAATCATATTTACGTTGATCTTCTGGGCCCAAAACAACGTGTTGAATATAGTTTCTACTGCCATAAAATATCTCTTTCAAACAGAGATTCCTACAATAGTGTATTTTGCATTGCATGTTTTTATACTTATAAAGTTTTAAGGTTTGACTTATTTTGAAATTGAAATTGGATGTGTGTGGTGTTTAATTGCGTGTATCCACTGACTACCGTAGTCTTATAGTTATATGTCGGTTATTCGAGGTCACACTCATACTTCTGTTGAAAGCATATTGATACCTGACAGACATTATCGTAAAAAAAACAAATAGCAACGTTAAGGTTATATAAAAACATAGAATTAGTTTTAATTGTGCATGTTACACTTATTATAACAATCGCAATAACAACTAATATAAGCACAAATATCGCAGCTCGAATAAGAACATAGGTCTCCTCTACGAATTCGCGCAGACTCTAGCAATTTGATCTGACGTCAAGGACATCTCATGAAATTACTCAATCCGAAGTCAACAATTAAGTAACTACATGTATGAAGACTGGATATGCAACGGAGATGTAAAGACATATACTGACATCTATATTGGATATATGATTAAACAAATTGTATCGATAATATGTAAAACGTAAACACAAGTAAAAAGGCGACCCCTCTTCTTATGCCACCATCGTCAATGACGGGTGCACATAGTGTTTGCCCTGTCCGTGTGTACATATACATGTAATTACGCTAGAAAGTATGTATGAATCTCTGTGAAAAATGTAACTGTAACCTTAACTGGAGACGAAGGAGATATTATACAGATATGCCATTGGCATTTGGGAACAGTGAAATTGTTTTCCTGAAGTAGAGGGGGCAACTTTTGTAATGTTCCCCCAGACCAAAATGTGTCCTGTTGGGAGGAGCGTGTTTCAATAAAGTGGCAAACAGTTGAAATGCTTAATTATCATTTATATAGTAAGGTAGGTAATAAATTATATTGTTGTTTTATTTACCCATTCAGATTTATATACAAGAGAAGACGATCAAGTTAGGACCAAAATCCAGGAAGAAAACAGAGCTGTACTTCTTGAAATTCGAGACCTATGTAACCGGTAAAGTATGCTAGCTTAAAATGTTTAAGAAACAGTTGTAGGTTTAATACTTTTAGCTCACCTGTTCCCGTTCGGCGTTGTCCGTCGTCCGTAATTTGTCCGTAATTTGTTTTGCGGTCGCGATAGATACCGGTACTTTATATTTTGGTCGAAACTTTGCTGCGAAATTTGATAAAAATATTAATCAGTAGCGTTGTATGTGAAGTTTTTGTTGATACTCACGTATAGTCAAATTAATATTTTATGTAATGTCAAATTTTATTTGACATTCGTTAAATACAAAACTTGTTAAAGTATTCAGAGTTGGGAGATTATTAAATTTTGCTAATAATAAGTATACATTCTCACAAACCAATTATACTATTCTAAATTTAACTTTAATTGACCGAAATGTATTTAAGTAAATCAAGTTCAACACAATGAATGATAACATGTGCTATATTGTTGTACGCTCTTCGCGCTATGCAGTTTGGATGAACATAATCGTATTTTCACACGTTATTTTTACCAATTCGATACGAACAGAATAACATTTACCCACGATATATTTACCTGTTTGGATATGAAACGATTCACATATTCTCACATTATGATTTTTACTTTGCCAGGCCGGACAGAAAGACACCAGAGGTTCTGTTCCTCCTTGGAGGCCCAGGGGTGGGGAAAAGTGCCATGGTGAACACTCTGAACAAGGCTCTATGCGGAAAATACTACTCGAAAGCTAAAACTGGCAGAGGAAATGCCCAATCGAAAACACTAACACTTCAATGGTACATTTATCTATTTATCTATGGAGTTAATACATATTAAATCATTCGCTAGGACTAAGTAATGTTTATCTATTATTTACTGTTGCTATGAAGAGATAGAGAAATGAACAAAATGCGAACGTATTAAGGACGTATGCTGCAGTTTTAATGAATTTTTTGTTACACATAGAATTTGATTATTTTTGGTATTTAGCTAGAACCATCTGTTGTTGATAGAAAAATAAAATAAAAATCATGGGTCACCACTGTTGGTAATTTTTTATTCGCACTTGAACAACAGGCCTATTTCAGCATTAGTGTAAATTCACAAATAAGGCAATAACATAAAAAATTGAGTAAATTAGTGAGAAAACTGTTGAAAACAACCTCTATCTCTCTCTGTATATATAATACTGATTTAATTTGACTGCCAAATCATCAAAAAACATTAATGTGACTGATTGATTTTTTTGGCATTAATTTTCGAACAAAAAAACAACAACAGAATTTTACATATGAAAATTCGTTGAATGCATAAAACACATTTATTATTATTACATTCCTTCCCACACATAGATTTTGTCCAAACTTACCCAAATGTATCGTGAGTTATCACTTTATAAAAAAAATAAAAAGAAAAAAATAGGTCACCAGGGTCGTTTGTTCACAACTGCAAATCAACTGCATGTAGTAAAATACAATTTAAAAACCAGTCAAACAATGTACATGTTAAAGTTCAAAACAAATACTAGTACATGTATTGCTGTATTCCAAGGCAAAAGTAGAGATTTAAATTTAAATGAAAACACAAACGTTTAATAATGTGTATCGAGAACAGTAAAAGTAGGTTAATACAGTATCCAATTAAAAACAAGATGTATACAATACACTTAAATGGGCATATCAATGGTATTAATTGTAATTCTTGACATGACTTGACCAATTCATGGTATTCCATTTTTATGCATAAATTTATCTATTAGCAATAAAATATTGTTGGAATCATTAAGAAAATATATACACAAAACAATTTTATATACACAGTTCGAGGACGATACGAACATAATCCAACAAAAGTATTGCATTTTTATGAAAACTTTTCCATACTACAAAAAAAGTGTGCATGTAAAATAGAGATAATACAGACGACAAATGAGACATATATGTTAAACAATCATTAACTACATACATGAACTTCCTAATCTATAATGAGTTTTTGAAATTATAATAACCTATTAGTCTTTGATACACCACTGTAATGAAATAATACTGTAATCAATATTGATTTTTTTAAGTCTACATTGACTCAAATTTTTTAAAGTACAGAATACATTTTAAGTAGAAGACATTTATTGTCACATTCTTCTACTTGTTTGCATAACTCAAAATACAGTATTCACACTATTGTATATATCCACAATAATGTTTGTTCGTTTAGTTACCCTTGGCTTAAGTAACTGAGTCAATCCATCTAGACCCGAGCAAGATACAGCAAGCTTCAAATGCTCGAGACGAAGTCCACTTAGTGCAATTTTGTCAATCATTCCTGCTGACACCACTTTGTTTTGTTTCAAACAATTTAATGTAACAGCATTTTCTCTGCCTGCTTCTTTGTATCTCCACTTACAAACAGCTGATTTAACAGAACAACTTGATGTTGATAATTGCTCTACAGAAACACATACAACATTACACAATTGCTGTAGACTTAGTACATCATTCAGCGCATTATGAGCCTCATACTTTTCATGAACATATACAGACACAATATGTTCCTGTGAATAACTTTCAAGTTTAGGAAACATTTGCTTAAACAATGGGTAGGTATCAACTGTTCCCAGCACTGTTGTCTCAAGATTTTCAGTTAATCCTGACATTTCAAATGCCCGGATTATTCTTGGGAAATCAAACTTGTTAAAATTGTGACCTATCAGGATGCATGGTTTGCGTGATTCAAGCCATGAAATGAATGACCTCAATCCATCTATTAAATTAACACTTGTCACAGGTTTGCCCTGGTAGAAAAGAACATTTCCATATGATGTCAGCTGTGTCACTGCTGAAGCGGAAGTTGATACAGCTTTTGATGGAGTGATATACTTATTAAATTCAGATTTATCACAAACGGCAGCTATCTGTATGATATCTGCATCTCCATGTAAAGATGTGGTCTCAATGTCACAGAAAACCTTCTTAGCATCTCTCAAGATATCAGATGATATGTTTTCACAGTCTGGATTGGTCACAGGAAGAGGTATTTGACTGCCATTGGAGATATGGGAAGCCGCTATCCCTGACTGATATGTAACACCTTCTCGACTTTCACTTGAAGAATTGGATTTTCGTTGGTGTAACTTTCTTTCCAATCTCCTCTTTTTAAATTCAACTGTTTTCTCAGTTTCATTTCTTCTTCTTTTTAGTACTGCCAGTTTGCTTGCACGTTCTGCCATCAGCCTTCCAGGGGACACGCCAAGAGAAGTGTTCAAAGTGTTGATATAGGAATGGCCATCATTTTTCTGGGCAACAGCACATGCAACTCGATTTGATAAACTGTCTGATCCAGACAAATGTATTCGCTTTGGTGCTTTCGCCGCAACCATATTGTTAAATGACTCGACATCCTTCGTTGATCCACCTGGCGCAATTTTAGCAGCATTGGCAATGAAGACACTAAAAATAGATTCCATTTCTGCTCGCAAAATATCACCAGTGAGGGGCCTTCCATAAGGCAATCCTTTATGTTTATAGTTCTGTGGGTCCTTATGATAACCACACCACTGGCCACATGATTCGTGCTCTCCGAATAAATGAGGGACTGTCTGTCTCAATGCTGCTTGAAAATCCTCTTCATTACCTTTATTTTGTGCAAGAGCATAGTTAAAGCATTTCTGCACATGTTTGATAACTTTGGTAGACAGAACTTTATGTTTCTTTTGTAGACTGTAGAGACTATTTCCCAAGTGTTTTACAGTGTGATTCTGATCGCTCCACTTTTCGACACTGTGTGCTAGTTCCTGTCTTATTCTAGCCATTGTTGTGCTATCGTCGTCCATTATCATAACACTAACATTGACATTTTCTTTCTCAACTTCCTTCACTAGCTCACCACCAACGTCTGCTTCCATCGCTTTTGAACTTCCATTCCAATTCTTGAAGCACTGATGTCTTGGAACTGGTCCCTTTCCTTTGTAGTAGTTACATGTCTTGCAATCTTTTATTCGAACACCGTACGCACATACTTTGCCTGTCCGGTTACCAATCAAAGGTCCCACCCCCGACTTGCTATCGTATGATCTTCCCGAACCACGTTTTTGCCAACCCATATCATATTTGAATTGGCCGTTGGCTGTTTGGTCGAATGCAGTCGCTGTTGAACTGCAACAGAAAAAAAAATTGAAAAGGGCTACATCTCAGAACAAATAATCTTTCAAAGGTTTCTTCGAGCTTTATGGTGATCCAAAGCAACACCAAGTTGCCAAACTGTAAACAATGTTTGTTTGTCCTTTTGTAGAATACATGTTTTGTTAAAATTTGAAAATTTGGATACCACATTGATTTATACAAGTGCAAAGTTTATGTTTGATGAATATCTGCCATTTTTTGTAAACATGTGCAAACTGGTACCCAATAATAATGTATTAACCTAAATAGCAAAACAAAACACAAAGTATGATATATATTGCAAAGTAATGTTTTATAATTCCATTTTTTAAATGCCAATTCTGAACTGTAACAGTCCCTTTATAACCTTGTCTGGTGGGAGAAATAGTATGCATATGCTGCTGGTTTCTACATTTATAAACTGTTAAAGAGTTATGTTTACATATTGTGACTGAAATATATTGAACTGACTGGCAAGTGCTACATTTAGGTAATAACAATAGTAAATGGAAAGTTTATGATGGCTATTTTTACTAACTGACATTATTATATAATAATTATGGTGTATAAGCAAGGTGCTCAAAAATAAACATTATACCACTATGCAAGAAAAATAAATATTATACCACTATGTAAGTTTATATATACTGAAACTCATCATTCAGACACAATGCATACTTTACCTTGTTTCACTTAAAGTGGCAGCCTTCTCTTGCTGCAGTGCCTCTTTACAGGACTCTTTTGCAACAGCTCGGACATGCTTGCCAACCTGCACACAAGAATTAAAATAAACATAAATTGATAAATGTAATCTTGGCATTTTGTTTTAAATGATTATTAATGGATTTTATAATCTGAGCTAACTTACATTTAACATCATGCAGTACCAGCAACTTAAAATAAAACATTTGTAACTACATGTATAATAAATGAATTTAAAGATTTAATATTAGTCATTTGCCTTATTTATTTAATGATTGTGTATTTAACATTTTGTTATAAAAAAATGCAAACCTTGCGTTCAATGCCCTTCATTGTCTTATGGTGAATACTTGGAACTTCAATGGCAGACATGAAGTTACTGATCTGAGTCATACCGAGTCCAGAGTGCATCATTCCTGAAGAAAAACACATGAAATTACAAAACAAAAAAAATTCTAGTAAATTAATGTTAATATCAATTACAGATTGCACCAATAGCATTAAATTTATTATGTTATTATATTATACTAAAATATATTGCAAGTATACTACAAGATGTCAAGACAAGAGATAGATACCACAATTTAGTTAAGAATGTTGTTTCAATATTTACCAACAATTATACAAAAGCAATACTCAAAACATGATAGAAAAAATAAAATTAATGAATGTACATTCATTACCATTATTTATGTTTATTATATTGCTTTGAGATGAATTACCTTACCACCACCACCTATGACTACATATGACAATATAAACATGATGTACAATATATCACGTGAATGAAATCAGCACAACAAAGGTGTTTTGGTACAAGCATTGCACACATGATAGTATTATGCTGATAGCCACATGCACCCGTGGTAAGTACTACACTACAGTTGTTTACAGAGGTATTGCTGAGGAAGGAATGTGCTATTATTTCCCGCAAATTGCGTTCTGGAACATTTCGCCATTAGTTGAAGGATAATGTTAGCTATAATTGAGGTAATCTGACTATGTTAAGAGTAGTGGCTACAATGATACTTACTGCATATGAAATATTCCCTGTAATAACATAATATTGTATTAATGACTACATGATAACATTATTTACAACAGACGTTTACTGGTACTTTTGAAAAATAAAATATGTGGGAAAATATTATGGTAAGTAGCAGCTATGAAAATGAAGTTACTATTTAAGCAGAACAGATTTCTAAACATATAATATGAATAGTGTGATTGTAAATTTAATACATATCAAGGTGTAACTGTTGCTAGTTTAATTTCAAGTTTATGGCAGTTCATAGTTTAAACATACCTATTGTGGCTTTGGTGTTGACAACAAATGCTGGCGGACCTCGTGCTGTTTCACCAATACGCTGACGTTTATTTGTGTCCACCTGGTTTTCCTTCTTACAATTATTACACTCAACAGACAAGACAGAACCGAATCCATATCGCTTCTCACCTTTAGTTCTGATTAAATTCAGTTCATAACCACAGAAATAACAATGTTTTAATTGATTTACAACATGGTCTAACTCTACGATTCTTCTTCCTGACAGTAAATTTGCATCTTGTAAATTGTCAGTGTCTTCTACACTCACTCTGTCCGAATCTTGAACATCTGAAACCAATGTGCTTTCTGACTTGTGCTTAAAATCATAATATCCCTTTCGTTCGCTTAATCGCTTTGACGATGCTTTATTCTTATTGTGCATTTTTATGGACAAAAACTGTCCATTCCTTTGTCTTACTTTCATATTAAGCGTGTTTTTGTTGTTATTTCGTTGTTACATTGTTTACATTCTTTTTTATCCGAATATCCGAAAAAGCATACACTTATTTCGCAGCCGGTGTTACAGTAAAAATAAATTTGCCTGAAACTAAACTGCCGCGTACGTCCTTAAGCCAGCAAAATGTTAAGAAAAAATGTAAAGGCATCAATATTTGATGAAAACATTATCACAAGATTTCATGACATTCCTTTTTTTAGCTCAACTATTCTCCGAATAGTCCGAGCTATACTACTCATCCGTTCGTCGGCGTCGGCGTTATGCTCTGGTAAAGGTGTGCGTGCAAGTACATATCTCTGTAACTACCACATATATTCAATTTAAATTTCACACATGTCTTCGGGGACATTATGTTAGGTCATTGACCAAGGCCCATAACTCTGATCCGCAATTTAGCAGAATTATGCTCCTTTTTGTACTCAGAAAATTCAGGCTATAAGTTACGTGCAACAACTTCATATGTCTATATCTACTACAGATGTTCAATGAAAACTTCACACATGTCTTCAGGGTCATTATATAAGGTCACTTGCCAAGGTCTATAACTGTGACCAGCATTTTAGCAGAATTATGCCACTTTTTGTACTGACAAGGCCCATAACTCTCACAAAGCGGTTTGAATAGTCGAGCTGCGCTGTCCTGAGACAGCTCTTGATGTTTCAAATAATAAGCACAATTCCAGGGACAAATGTGCTTACGTTTGTTTTCTTTTGTTTAACATTTAGGTTTGAACACTGTGACGTTCAGATGTTTGAACTGCAGGGTTCTCAAAAGGACGCCTTTGCAAAATGTCTAAATATGTTGCCCAATATCATAGATGCAGCTGGAAATGAAGATAACAATACAGCGGAATTACGTGAAATACTGGAGATGGTGTTTGGAGGTTATTGTTGTTAGATGAAATAAGATTGATGTACACTACATTTTCATTTAATAGGCATAAACGATCGTTAGAAAGATTGGTATTTAGGTATAATACTAATACATTAATCTGTGTGTGACCATAATCTTTTCTTCTGGCTTTATTCCTTATTTATTAAAGCTGGAACGGAAATCGTGGGAAGTATTCACCCAATATGTATTTAGGATTCACGTGTATGTTTCATGTATGTTCTTCAAATTTCGTGACGTCTCTCTACTAAGCATTAAACTCATATGTAACACCCAGAACATTTTAGCTCAATGTATATTGACGCTTCAAATGAACGGTATTGTTTTTCCTTCAGGTTTTATTCCTCCAGGCACATCCGTTGAATTTCTACATGATCAGCAAAAAGAGGGAAAGGTCGGTTGCCTGAAGCGATTATACCGTAACTGTCGAAAGGAATGGAAAGTTACAAAGGCCGTGTTTGTCGCCAGTTGTACGGAAGCTCTTCCAACTCAGATGGTTGAATGTCTCAACCAACTACTCAGAACCTATGACAAGAAGACAGGTTTTTCAAAATGTACGTTAGGCTAAAATCTGCGGTTCACGTCGAACTGCGTCTATTTGATTCATGGAAACGATAAATATGTTTCTTATGTCTAAAACTTCTCCTGTTGCTGGAACAATTTCCCAAAGAACAATAATTGTATTCACTGACTGCAAAGATCTTATGGTATCCACATATGTCGACAGTTGTAATCGACGCACGCGTACAAGTTAGCAAATGAGGTTCTACCAACACACCAAAACAATATGATTATGTCACAACTACACAACACTCAGGTTTTGCGAAACAGTCCTTTATAGATGTCTTTTATAAATTACTACCCATTTGCCAGAAATACCATATACATGATCTAGTTTCCGTTTTTAATAGACAACATATTGACCAAACATACTGTTATAAAGTTATGAATGTGCATGTACTTACTAATAATTATTTCCAATACGTAATGCATAGCATATGATTGTTGATGTAGGTGGTTGAAACGTTCAATTAAATATGGTTTTCATTTCAGACAATATTGACTTATTTGTGGTCATCACGAAATACGACTTAGTTGAGGACCAGACAACAAGATTTACTACGACTTGTCCAGAAGAAAAGATAATCATGGAATCGTTTCTTAAACAAGAACGCGAGGTAGCGAAGCACTTCAGCATCGACGGTTCTTTGACGCAAAACAGCATCCGCTGGGTGAGTTACGTGGACGGTCATAGCGAGGACAACCCTTTCATCGAGAACATCGCTCTCAAGTTCGTGAAGCAGATGATGCAACCTGGACGGAGTAAACATGAAGTGGAAAACGAGCCATCGCCTGTTGTCACTCCGCAAGTAGAGATGACACGGAAAGCGGAGAAGTGGTTGAATGAAACGAATGTGAATATGAAAACAGCCTTGCTAGTTCTGGTTGTTGCAATGGTCATCGTCGTGATTTACAAGCTACTCACAAAATCTGTTTAAACTGAATGTGCGACTGTTTGAGGTATTCGTTCGTATGTCAACCTCAATACAGAAAAAAACACACGCATCACCCAATCTTTACATCATATAAAACACGCTGCAAAAATACACGTGTATGCGTTACATCTTGGATACTTTTATGAACACGATTTATTAACATGTCTGTAAATGTGTTACTTGCAAAACGTCTGTCCTCATAACATCCGAAAGTGAGAAAAAGGAGGTCGGTATTATTTTATCTGTACCATTAGATTTTGATGGTTGAAAGGTAATTGCATACTTTCTTTCGGATATCCTTAGTGCAATTCGACAAAATACATGCATGCATTTATAAAGGGCATTCCAAAGTCAATATAGTAAAATAACTTCAGTTTTGCTTGTGTTTAGATTTTTGCTTTAGCATCCTTTATGATTGTTTAGTAAAATTAAATGCTATAATAACGTTTTGTAATGATTAGTTCTAAACATTTGTTTTGGTGTACTTTTCCTGTTTCCTTTACATAGATTTGTTGTTTTGAGGTTTTCATTTGTATGTTTAACAAATATTGTTGAGTCCTTTTCCTTTTAATTTAATAAGCTGTGACTTTCAATTTATAATTTCATGTTTTTATGTATGTGAGTCCCAAATATTTGACAATTGCTTCACGTCATAACATAAAACAGGCCCGTTGTAAGAAAACTGTAAGTTTATATAGTTTTCTGTTTTTTTCTTATGTTTATATATCTTTCAAATAATTTTATTCGTTTATAAACTTGGCCGCCAGGGGTGGGGAAATTTGCTCTTATATATCTATTTAGGCAACTTTGACAATATTTTCGGGAAATTTGCTCTTATATATCTATTTAGGCAACTTTGACCATATTTTCGTCATAAACCAACTATTTAAATTCCGAAATAATTTCATAGAAATGTTCATTGGGAGACCCTCTACCAAATTCCTTCAAATAATTTTGATTCGTTAAAAAACATGGCCGACAGGAGGGGGGGAGTTCGACCGTATATGGCTGCATAGGCAACTTTGACAATCTTGTCGTCAGAATCCACTCTCTGGATTTCGAAATTATTTCATAGATATGTTCATTGGGTGGCTCTCCAACACATTCCTTCAAGGAATTTAGATTTGTTAAAAAACATGACCTCCAGGGAGTTGGGAAGTTTGGCCGAATGTGACTTTATTACCAAATTTGACAATCTTCTCATTAGAAATCACTCACTGGATTTCGAAATCATTTCATAGAAATGTTACTTGTGTGACCCTCTACCAAATTCCTTCAAATAATTTTGATTTGTTAAACAACATGGCCGCCAGGGGCTGTGCAAGTTTAATCTAATATGGCTATATAGGCACCTTTGAGACAATCTTCTTGTCAGAAACCACTTGCTGGATTCAGATATAATTCCATAGAAATGTTCCTAAGGTGACCTATCAAATTCCTTTAAATGATTTTGATTTGTTGAAAAAAAATGGCCGCCAGAGATGGGAATGTTTGACCATAGATGGCTCTGTAGGCAAATCTGACAATCTTTTTGTCAGAAACTACTTGCTGGATTTCGAAATAATCTAATTGATATGTTCCTTGGATGACCTTCTACCACATTCCTTCACATAATTTTGATTCGTTCAAAACCATGGCCGCCAGGGGTTGGGGAAGAATAGTTTCAAAGCCAATGTTGGTCTGATTTTAAAAGAATTAAATGGACCGTAATCCATTTATTGCATGTAAATGTGTTTTCCGGTATACTTTCCTCCAGTTTAAAAATTGTTCACAACAAAATTATGTATCACATTTAAATATCTATACTTTAAATAATCTGCTGATAGAAATCCCAGACATAACCTGGCTTATTATAAATCATTATGCAATTCTGTTTAGCGAATTCTTCATGTAAGCCTAAGGGAAATGTTCACAGACTGTCAAATTGACAATTTTAAAATTGTTGTCATATATTCCGAAAAGAAAAAAATACATTATATATAAACACGCGAAATAACACCATTGACAAGAAATGAAATAAATGTGTGTAACGTTTTTCATCGGTATTTTGGAAACACGTGCATTACTTACATAGCGTTTGAAATTAATCTCAATGATTGAAAATCAGAATGGCGTAGGCAAATCTTTTAAAAATATATTGTTTTCTGTATATAATGATTGTTTCAGATCAGTCCAATTGCTTTAGGTTATGCAGTTAAGACATTCAACGACTTTTGTCAAAAATACTAAAATCTGTGCACAAGTCCCTTAAGGAACCACCAGACAATCTTGACTATTCATAAACTGTTATTGTGTACTGTTCTACTATTAATATGAGACATTTTAAACCATGATTCTGTGAATAAATGAAACATACTTTTGTAAAGACATTAAACTCGCCTTTAAAAAAAAGTATGGCATTAAACATGCAGTATTTCAAACACATTTTACAAAAATGTTATTTTAGGGCCCTCTGCGAAATTATTTCAAATAGAAATAATTTCATAGAAAAGTCCCCTAGATGACCTCCAGAAAAATTATGTCAAATATATTTTGATTCATTAAAACATGGCTGCCAGAGGGCAGGGCATTTTTTAATTGCTATACTGAGACACTTTGGAAATATTCAAAGACATTACAAAATTTCTTCGTTATTTTGATTTGTTAAAACAACTCACCACCTGGGGATAGAACAGTTTTCCTTCGATGGCTGTATTTGTTTTCTTAAATTGTTTACGTAAAAAAAAGTGCACAGAAATGTTCCTTGGTGATTTTACAAATACCTTTATAACGTTTTAATTAAAAATACATGGCTGGCAGGGTACTGGATAGTTTTCCTAAAATGGCTACATTGGAAACGTTGAAAATGTTTTTGTCGGAAACCACATTGATGAATTTGGAAATAATTTCACAGAAATGTTTTTTGGACGACGCTCTTTAAGATACCTTCAAATATTTTTGATTCTTTAAAAAACTTAGCGGCATGATGGCGGGACAGTTTCCTTATAAGTTTTTTAATTTTTTTTTTAACTTTCCTGTCAGAAACCACTGATTAGATTTGAAAATAACTTCAAACTAATCTTTATTTTTCAACGACTCACAATTGCTTCAAATTAGTTTTTTTTGTCATGGTTGTCTTTTTTCAGTATATCTGTCTTCAAATGTCTCTGAATATACTATTACGTTTGTACAAGTAACTATGATGTATTATATCCCTGCACAACAAAGTTATACCGTCCGGAGCATAACTGTCAAACCTTTTTAGAAATCAACTTTAAACTTCATACATGGATAGATGGCTGTTAGGCGGAGTGCAATGCCAGGATTTATATGTCTAGCTGCACTACTTACGGAGTTATTCTCTTTTATCAGTTTTCCTTGTCCGGTCATTTTCTCAAAAACTCCTGAATGGATTGACCTCAAATTTAATATTTGGATAGATGTTTATTAGTTGAAGTGCAGTGCACAAGAATTATAAATCTAGCTGCACTATTTACAGAGTTACGGAGTCAATTTTCCTGGTCCTGCCATTTTCTCAAAAACTACTTACGGGATTTAACTCAAACCTTCAAACATGGATGTGCACAAGAATTATAAGCTTAGCTGCATTATTTACGGAGTTATTTTCCCTTTTCAATTGTCCTTGTTTGGCCATTTTCTCAAAAACTACGAAATGGAAATACAGTTTAACACGTCAAAACAACATGTAATTTGTATCAATATCTTTGTGACAAAGCGTCATGCGGGTGTATTTGCGCCATGACAGCGTGTTCTAGTTTAAAGCAGGTGAGTGACCCAGGACCATCTTGGCCCTCTTGTTATAAAAGAAAATAATTATTATAAATGTTCGTTGATTACTTGGTTACAGGGTTTTCTAAAATTAAAATAAATTTGGCCATAACAACTCAAGAAAAGCGAAAAGTGGGCTTTATCAAACATTTCATTGGTTTTAGCTATGACCCTGTGGATATTATCATATGCTTATACACATAAAGATATTGTCATTCTGAAGGCGATTCTTATAATAATTATCATCTTTTATATAAAAAAATGTGTTAAATGCACCTGCCTTGATCACTTTAACAGTATTGGGATTTTTACGTCATGGTGTCATTTTTACCCCACCCACTTTAAGCGGACATTGTACAAGACATGCATTGAAAGCTAACAATCTCGGCATGTTTTCTGTTCAGTTTTGATGTTCAAATAACTACAAACATAACAATTTGGCATTTTGAATCTTCAATAATATATTTTTAATATAAAAATCTGACATGTTTTTAAGTTTTCATTAATATTCATGAGAATGTGTATCTCTTATTTTGTAAAAAGCACTTTTGAATAAAAGTACTATTTGTTAGATAATTTTGATACCATATATGTTAAAATATTCGCAACACTGACGAAGATATAACAAATTACAATGGAGAGGTATAACAAGTGCACCTATTTGACCTTTGACCTTAACTGTGGCCGTCACATGGGTTTTTGCCAGTGGCATCCGGCTATTCTTGTCTCTTCCTTAAGATATATTTCTTCCCTGAGATGGTGGCCAAGATAGGACAGAAATACAGTTTAAAAACACAGCTGTAAATTTAATCAAAAGCGCGCGTAGATAGTCAATGCAGAATTGCGAGCTATTGCAAATATACAACAGGCTTTGAAATCCGTATTTTAACCCAGTACATTCTGAACCCATATGCAAACAACACAAAGTTTTACGAAATACCAACTTCAGAATAATTTTAGCGATGTCGGCGAGTCGGAGATAAAATGTGGTTGCATTTTACATCCAAATAATATTCATGTACTATTAACAATTCTTGTTAACGATTCTTCAAAGAAAAACATTATTTAGCTAAAATAATTACATGGGTTTTCGAAAAGGATGATTAGTTATGACAAACACTTGCCCATGACAGTTGTCACCAGTGCACGTAACTGACAAACTATTTGCTATAGGTAAGAAATAAACTTTAACGAGTGTGCAGTATGTGAGAAATATTACAAAATCCTGCATCCAACATGGAACAGAGATTTATTCAGATACACCTTATTGAAAGACAATAAATTGGTTCTTGATCGCATTTTTAACAAATGCGTGCACGAATTAGATGTCAACAAATGCAATATGATTTACATATTTAAACGTAGTTAAGGAGACTGGTCAGTGTAGTTGTGTTTCGGCGTAGCTGTCTTAGATCACTTTTAACCTAGATTTCTTGTGATAATTATGCAGCGTGAAAATTGAATGCCAATAGAATCGGGCGAATTTTCTAATTTTAGGGAATGCAAACTTAAAACAATCGTTAAACGTTTAACGTATACCAATAACTGTTGCATACTTTTCGCGATTAAAATGGACATAATTGTTTACATAAGCGGTTAAAATAAAGTTATAAACATATATTCGACATACACTCTAGAAATGAACATAATTATGAACAATTTTACTCATTGGTTGTCATGATCAGAACGCGCTATAAATAGCAATTACAATGATACAATTCACGTGGACGACAGTCGGTCACAACGTACAATATTGCCTGTTGCGCTCGCAAGCACAAAATATTATGTGGTAAATTTCTAGTATTTTGCTAATAAATAAGCAAAAAAAATATTAGCAAATTTGACTGAGCTTATATTTCTATTATTTTATCATTGTATAGATATATCATTGGACGCTGTAACCGACTGTCGTCCCATGAATTCGTACAACTCCAGCAGAAGAATCTTTCTAAAAATAGCGCGCGGTAAAGCTGTGTTAATACACACGCTTCAATTACCGTCCTGAGAATCCTAAACCCGAGAATTTCAATAAATTGAGAATTTATAAACTTACTGCGCATGTTAATTTATATTTGAATTGTGGTTGTGTTTAATTTAGAATTATTTATAATTGCACCTTTCTTTCAAATTCTTATACTATCTATAAAAATGTAAAACATCTTTCTATCAGTAAAATGTGGTGAAAGAAGTCTCGTAATACGTCGAAACGCTATTCATGTTACTTTAACTTCATTTGCGTAGCATGAATACACTATGTGCAATACTAATGATACATATGGTATATTATTTAACAAAACTATGTACACTTGTCTGATATATATAATAATTTTCATTCATTCCCGCAATTATTTTCTGGCAATGTTAATTTGTTAAATTTGCCTTACAAATCATGTATAAATTACGTTTACGTAAATTACTAGTATTTAGCTTATTCATGTATCACTGGTGGAAACATGGGGCGGTATTTTATAGGTTTATTCACGGTACAGATACTAGAACATTAATTTTGGGGCCGATAAGTTTTCTTATGGTGTCCGAAAAATGTAGTGTCCGAGAAGTCTCCTTAGTAGGGACCGAAAAATCTGGGGTCCGAGAAGTCTCCTTAGTAGGGACCGAAAAATATGGGGTCCGAGAAGTCACGTAACAGATCATCTTGGTCCTCCTGTATTAAATTTAGGGCAAAAAAATGACATCTCAATATTAATTTCAACGCCGATTGTCTTTTTTAAAGACATTTCTTGTTTATTTTGCTCTCGGTAAAACACGGTTGTGCTTTTTCATTCAATGTGCTGGAAGTGCAACATAATGTTCTCTTCTAAAGTGAAACGTATTTATAAACACAGAGTATATGTGTTACATGTATTGTATTTACCATTCAAAGGAAAAGGAAGACACGAGGTTATAACTGATTAAAAAATAAAGAACTTCATGTATCAGCTAATGTTCGTAAGAAGGACATTTAAGCAAATGCGCGCTACGCACAATTGCAGAATATTGAACATGTACAATAATCTTTTGAAATCAGTACTTTGAACCAGTGCAGTTTGAACTCGTTTAAGACATTAGGAAAAAAACACGAAACCAACGTAAGAATAAATTTAGCAATGTCGGACTCGGAGATAAACGGCGAGTACATCTTATTATCTTTATTAATACATGTACGTTTTTTCCATATTTTTTTTTATTACAGTGTCAGTGTAATTCAGTTAATCAGAAGAAGCAGCTATTTTATTAAAATTCAGAGTCTGAAAAAGCAGATCAGGATAATTAAAATGATTTGTTGTTCTGTTGTTATATGTTGATCTCGCCTGTTGTTGACATCGATATTATAAAAAAATAACATATTATTATACATATTTTGGTGAGTATTCATCATTATTGACAACGTTTATTGTTTACAAAGATAGACAGTCAGAAATGCCGTAATATTGACTGATATTAAATGCTAGCTTCTGATAGATAAAATATATCAGGCAGCTGTATACAATTCTAAAGTCCGTCGTTTATTAACTTTAGTATCACCTGTAATTGAATCTAGTGGTAATTTTCACCCATTCACGTAAATGTACGAAATTCTTCTCGGCATTCGGCCTTTTCCGGTTTTGTATTTGCAATAAATTACGGAATTCAATAAAACTGACATTATGCTTTATCTTGTATTTGTTGAACTAGAATTGAAACTTAATTGAAAGTTGATTTTCTATTCAGAGATTAATTTAGAATAAGTATACAATACATTGACAAGAGGATGAACGTTGAATATATACTTTGCTTTTATTTATTTTATGGTTATGTTAATTTATTAATCAGGATTTAATGTATCATAACCTATTATGTTCTATTTGTTGTTTTATCATTGTAAGGCAGAAAAAATGCACTGTTAAATTTATTTTTTTTATTTTGAAATAAACTACCGTTTATGGTTATATTCTATTTAATTGGATTTTGTTTTATTTTTAAAATGTTATCAAGTGGTATGTTTATCATATTGTTGCCGTATACACGGATCTGGATCCATGTCGTATACAAATATACAGGATAAACACCGTGTGTCACCTTCATTTATTAATTTGTAATTAATTGTTTACGTACTCTTTATGAGCGTTCCATGCTTGTGCTATGCGTCTTAAAAAGTGGAAAAAATAATATCGCATATAAAACTTCTTAACAGTTATGTTTTCGCGAAAAAAAGTAGCGAATCTTTGAGTTCTTTATTTCAGTACTTGATAGTTATTATGTAAACAAAAGGTGATAATAAGGCGTTAATTAGGAAATAAACAGGACTACCTGTTTGTCTTACTAAGTATAATTACATGTATGCGGTTCACGTCAAATCAAATATTACCGACATAATTATGATACTTAAATCGAAAATCTAAACCGGCGATTGTTACTGCTGGATTTTTGGAAGTTTTCACAGAACGTTTATTTTGGCAAATTGCTACTTTTTGCACTGATTGGTTTGTCATATGGAAGAAACTTCATCAGTTGCCAAAATAACTTTAGCTTGACTCTTCAAATGTGGACCCGCCTATGACCAACATAATCCGATAAGATTTATGACCGTGTCATAAAGATGGCCCTGATTACGTCGCATTATGATCATTTTCATAAAAGCGCAATACTACCTTAAAATTTAATTTGTTTGCTAATTATAATTAAGGTTACCGTAGTTTAGACGGGTATATTATATTTTTACTGAAATCAGTGTGTATGTTAACATATTTATGCATACAAGAAGAAGGAAAGAAAACACTTATTTCTTTTTATAAAAGTAGCTTATTCAGAATTGATACGGGATCTTTGCAGAAAATAGAAATATACACGACTGAAAAACAAAAATGTTGTGGTCCATTTTTCGAAATTTAAATAAAATTGTATCAGTTAATTGGTAAGAAATTAAAGTTTCCGAAATAATGTGCAAAAATGCTGAGAAATCTCATAAAATCGAGATAAGCTGTTAAGTAAAAACCTCCCTATATTTTCTATGTCGATTTTCTTCCTGAGGAAGTTTCTTCAATATGCGTCAGAATGCACTTCCCGGCCTTGTAAAGTATAGCATTCAATTATTGATTTTTGATGATAAGGCTATAAAACTTATCGCTTCAAGCAATTGTCCGGTGATCTTCGGAAAATCGCCGAAAATATGGATCGATACTCGCTCGACCCTTTAAGCGCTTGACAGAGCAGACGCTTCGCTGATTAGCGCGATAAGGCTAGATACGATTATGGTACATAAAGTTGGATATGGTTATTGATATTTTTCGGCGTAGCTGTCTAAGATCACTTTTGACCTAGATTTCTTGCGATAATTATGCAGCGGGAAAATTAAATGCCTATAGAATTTGGCAAATTTTGTATTTTAAGGGAATGCAAACTTACAACAATGGTTTAATGTATACCAACAACTGTTGCATACTTTTGAGGATCAAAATGTACATGATTGTTTACATAAGCGGTTAAAATTAAGTTATAATCATATCTTCGACATACACTCTAGAACTGAACATAATTATGAACATATTCGTTCTCAGAATTAATCCACTGTTTTGTTTAGCCTAGCGAAACGCTCTATAAATAACAATTGATTCTAGAAAGTTCAACACACTCACGATCATTCTAAAATTAGCGCGCGTTTAGCTGCCGGTGAATAGCTGTTATAGCGTCCAGAGAATCATAAGAGCGAATATTTCAATAAATGGGATAATTTATGTTTATAAACTTACAGTGCATGTTAATTTGAAATTGAATGGCGGTTGCGTTCTATTAAGAATTAAATCGAATTGCACATTTCTATCAACTTCTCCAGTAGATTTTAATTAACCTATAAAAATATATCTTAAAATGTGGTGAAATAAGTAACGGAATTCGTCGAACTGTTTTCATATTACTTTTACTTCATTTTCGTACCATAAACACATTATTTGCAAAACCAATTATACACAGAAACCCTTGATACATCATATTCCTACAGAATATAATTTTAATTCGCCATAGTCTAATGAAATTTTATGTTTGTGTTATCAAAAATGGAAGTCATCATTATTTAGAAAGCGCTGAATGTTCCCTGAAGATTGCTTTTCGTAAGGATACACAGTATAAATGATTAACTGACTTAGAAATGTGTATGTATTATGCATAGATAACTTCCAAGATGAAGGTAGGGTATATAACTTAAGAATAATTTTCATCCATTCCCGCAGTTATTTTTGTACATTGTAAATTTTTTCAATCTGGCTGACAAATTTATATAATAATGATGTTAACGTAAATTAGTTAGGTTATTCATGTATCACTGGTGAAAACATGGGATGGTATGATCGGTTTATTCACGGTACAAATATTAATAATATTGAATTAATCACACATTAATTTTGGGATATGATAAGTTTTCTTATGGTGCTAAAAAATCTGGGATTCGAGAAGTCGCCTTGTCTAGGTGGGGACCAAAAAATCTGGGGTCCGATTTGTCACGTAACCGATCATCTTGGCCCTCTTGTATTATGTTTAGGGTAAAATGATATCTCATTATTAATGTCAACGCCGATTGTCTTTTTTAAAAGACATTTCTTGTTTCTTATATATATGTACTGTACATGTATACATTGTCAGTGCCATGCTAGCCTGTTGGTATTTGTTTGTAGTTACAAAATACTAAAAGTGATGCCGACAGCCTATTTATTTTTATTATTCCTAACAGAGCTGTGACGTATTATTACATTTTTTTGTAGTCAAAATGTGTGAACTCTGTAAACAGAAAGCGAATTGTACATCTTTGCTAATATAATAAATTCCATAAACTAAAGAACACATGTCAGTGTAAAAAGACAGACAGACAGACAGAAGATCAGCTTCTTAAAAAAATGATGATTCTTAAATTCCATTTTATAGTAAATGCTATATGTTCGGAGACTCGCGATTATATTTATCATACCATATTTTTTCTTCACTATGCACGTGTAAATTAGTATTAGGTAACACATTTATAGCGTTATTTTGTGTGGGAACTGTTTTACAAACGTTTAGGTGAAGCTATTGAATACTGCATGTGTAGCGGATTTGGTCAATCATTCTCGAAGAATACGTATAAATATGTTTTATGGACAAAACGAGTATAAAGACGCGAGTCAATTGAAGTATGCTTCGATTCGAAAGGCAGGATACTAGTAGAAAGGGTCAACGCTAAAATTATAAGTGGAGAGTACATACACTAGTAGATTTGTTTGAGCCGACATATGGAATTGTGTAATGTATACCAACAACAACACATGGAAATCATTTGCGATTGTGTGACTTACTGTTCAGTTGATGACCTCATTTCGTACACAGTGCAATGTTATGTAAATATAAAAAAATGCAAATATAAAACTAGTTTACTATTCTTGATTTCAAGGTTTTTCAATAGGTAGAATCAAAGTATGTATAATACAAAGGAAAATATTAGGATCGCGTATGACGGCAAACTGCTGTGTTTGCTGTTACATGCGCATGCTGTTTGTATAATTCGTTGGCATGAAATTGTAATTATCTGCATAAAGTAACATAAAAATGCTGATTGAATGGTTAGATTGCGAACATATGATGATTTCTATAACTACCTTTCCATATAATCAACACATTCACATACATCCTTTATTTAACCTATGTAACAGTATACCGTTAAATAACATTATGTATTTGTAGATATCAACTGAATCTTGACAGCCAACTTGAAATATTCCCTGTCTTTGGATACACACTCCTAAAATACAATGCCGTTGTTTACCGATAGTAAGTTTTAATTTATGTATTACATTGCGATGCGAACCCAGAGAAAAACAGGCGAATCCATTAAATTTTACATGATATATTTTTTAATGTTTTTTTTCAATCAGCATGGAAGTAATAGCTACATGTACCTGTAAGTTAACCTATATTGTATAAGTCGTTTAAATGGCATGCAGTAATAGTATGAATAAAACAGCAATATTTATATGCAAATTATACAAATTATAACCGGCTTGAAGAAATATATATTTCGTGTGTTAATATAAATGTTTATGTTGTTTAAGTGTTTACACAAGGTGGAACAAAGCATTGGGCACAGTTACAGAGAACGAAAGATGAGAATGATGTGCAGAAAGAAAATAAAGATTTGATTCAGGAAATTGCCAGACTTTGTAAACGGTATGTTGTCTTAAGACTTGTAGCTCTCAGTGAACGATTCAGTAGACGTTATAGATATATATTAATACTTTTGGTATCTAAAGCAAGTAAATGTTTATTGTCATGCAAGAAAGTTGTTTACAATATCAAAAACTTGTACTAAGACAAACGTATAATTACGACTTTTTTCTTGTATAAGAAGATGCATTTTCTACAATATATTTTCATACATTTACATTAATGCGATGGTCAACCGGACGACTATTATCAAGAAAACAAAAACGCAACATTTCGACCATGTTGCATTATATTGATTACAATATTCCTGATCCATTGCATCAATTGAAAAATGATGCCACATTTATTGATATTTTTAGTATTTTCCATTTAAAGAAATACCTGGGAATGTATACCAGGTAAAATTATAATTAACGTGTTTATATTTATCACAATCGTCACATGATTATTCCACGCCCGACTGGCGCATGCTCAGTTCTTTCAGGGTCGACGTCAAAATGGTAAGTACATAACGCGCGTACATATCACGTGACTTTTTATATTGTTAAAACGCGAAATTTTCAAAATGGACAAGCCCACAGCGGAGATTCGTAACGTGATGGAAATAGCCCCTTTCTCTTACATAAGACTTATCTTTATTTCTAGGATTAGTATATTTATTTCAATCATGTCTTTATTTGTACTTCAAAATATCGTAGTTCGACAAGAACTTTCACAATATCTTTGCACATTATGTGAATATAAAAATTTAATAACATCATAAACAATTATCGGTGTAAAATTTAATGTCCAGAATAAATGTTCAACAAGTTATCATATACTATATACATTTTAAATAACAAAGATTTGGTTCCTAGGACTCAGTGCACAATTTTTGTCTGAAACCATTGTATGTATGTATCTCTGGATATATTAAAGACTTTGGCAAGTACTTTGTTTCCTCCAATGTCCTGAGTTGAATACAATATCTCTAACATATCGAATTCCTCTGTGATATATATATTATGATGTATACTTTTCGTACCTATTTTAAAATTACAGTTATAGAATATAGGCATATCAAGTATATAGTCGTACTAACGACATAATATTAACTTATCAATTATTATATTCAATATAACAAGTAAATACATCTGTCCCAAAACAATGTTTAATACATTCACAATGGTTTCAGCGTAATATTTTTCTACGTTCACCATTTTCTTGACATCAAACACAAAATATACTAGTTTGTAACATTGTCCAGTACACAGTACAATTTTCATTAACCAAGTCATTTTTCATAGTTTGTTTTTCAAAAGCATAAATATCTATCATGGCAACTTCTCTATCATCATATAATTGAATAGCAAAAGTATGTTTAATTTAAGCATGTCCATTCATGACAAAATTATGTTTATCTGTTTGATACTTTTTGTCCTGGAATAGGGAGGTCAATGACTAGGTGTGTTAAAAGGGGAAGTAATATTGTAATACAAGTGAGCTAAAGTAGTGCATCCGGTTTTGAAATTAAAAAGTGAATAAGATAGTCTTTTGCTCATTTTTAAACGGACCAACGCATGTCCATCCAAGTGGTGTTTATCTTGCCAAAGATGCGCCGCTTTCACCATATATTTTGGATAACGATCAATGCAGGTCGATATAACCCTGCCCTATTAACATATCAATCTTGGGTTTCTTTCCCAATCTTGGAAAGATCATTCCACGAAAATGCAACCATTCCTTTGCGTGGATGTTCCAATCAACTGGTTTCAATTTGCCTGTTACTTCTTTGGTTGTTTGAGCTCGAATTACGATTAATACATCCCTGTTTGTATTTTGCAATTAAAAACCAACATTCATTGTTCTAAATTTCTATGATCTCCCGTTTGTGACATTAGCTTCAACAGTTTCTGTTTCACCATTCAGTCCTAGTTCACAAGCCACGTCTTCACTAATATATGATGTTGTGCTGACATCATCGAGCAATACATTTATTTTCAGTTCACTGTCGCTATTTTTCACAATTACTGGCACTATACTCAGAGCAACACCATTTGACTGATTAAGATACATGATTTTGAAATCTGCTCATTTCTAGAAACATCTGAGGGTTCCGCTGCTTGTGCATTGAAAACATCTCGGTGTAACAATCTGTTGTGTATTTTTGTACATTTATTTATACCGCATTTACCATTGTATTTGCATTCCTCGCCAAGATGCTTTTCTTGTAAACACCTAAAGCACAATGCTTCCTCCTTGCAGTTTTCAATCGATCTTCGACAGTCATACCCCTAAATTTTGGACAGTCCCACACTTTATATGTCTCGTTACACACTTGGCACTTTTGTCTAGTTTTTCTTTTTCTTTTTCGGTATTTCTTTCGAAGAAAAAATATTTTTTGGTTTTGTTTCATGTTGTGATTGACCATGAATCGTTTTGTCAGCCTGGGCCGCATATTCTGTCTCCTCATTCCCGAATGTTCTGAGTTTTTCCACAAATTCAGTTAATTTCTGGTCACTAACTTTGCTTAAATATCTTGTTAGCATTGTTTGCGGCAACTTTCTCATAATACGATGATAAATGGAACCATCTTGTAAGTCACGTTCATGTTTAAGTTCTTTCGAATTGATCACTGCTATATCAAAAAAAAAAAAAATCGGAATGTTTTTTTTCTAAGTCGTTCGTCGTTTTATTTGTCACTGGAGTACAATTCTCAAGTTCATCTAGAAACATGTTAACCAATCGTTTGGAACCACCATACTTTCTTGCGAGCTGCTCTTTTGCTGCTACATATGCCTCTTGAGAATGTCATAAATTTTCTATCGATTTCAAAGCTTCCCCTCTTAGATACTGTCGATTGATCCACACACGAGTACAAAGCTGATTTTCAGGCTGGATATTTAACATTTTTCTCCAACAATATTGGAATTTTCACTGATTTAAGCTGTCTCCATAGGTCCTTGCCCACTTGCTTTGTTTTGTCGCATTCAATTGCACACTCATCATTGGAATTTAACGGAATTCGATTTTTTTTAAATTCGCTAATCGCTTGTTATACAATGTTAGCACTTCTTCATTTTGGGAATTTAATACATCAATTTCTTCAATGGTTTTGGACATTTCTGCAACATTTTTGCAAGAAGCTGCCAATTCATGAACCGTTCGCATAGCATTGTCCTTTGCTACCTCGACTTTGTATAATAACTCTTTGGATAAGTCTTTTTCTGTATCGTCATCTACAAGCGCATATTTCAATATTTCTTGCTCTTGTGTAGCTTGCTTTACATCTTGATTTTCTAACATTCCATTCTATATGGGTGTTTCATTGCTCATGTTACATATCTCCTTCTTTGGAACTCATTATGGAGTGGCACTACTTTCTATCCAGTAAAGACAGTATCCGAAATAATCAATTTCATCCTTTAGCGTGCCCGAATTACCTTGTCCGAAATTACGACAGTTCTCCTTTTATTCAATAACTCATTGCGAGAGCATTACACTACACTATACGTTGCATCTATTCGATGTGTTATTTGTCCATATCTTAGAACCTCGCTCTTCTATCAAATGTTGTGCTATAGGGGAGCTTAAAAAACTAATATTTTTAATTCTATACACTTCACACGTTAATTTCAAAACCGGATGCACTACTTTCGTTACAAACCAATATATCTTTTTATGATTGGGCTATAAACAACAATTCATAATTTTCCTTCTGAACGAATAGTGATTTTAGAACAGTTATATTTCCAAGTTGAATTTCTCCTCTTCCAAAAATTTATAACATTTTGTAGTTTTCTTAAAACTACATCAAATACGTTTATTGTGCCCCATGCTAGTTTATACTTAGTTTTTATGGATTGCGTGTGGGTACTTTTTGGAGCCAATCCATATTAAATGTTTTTGCTCATAATTTAGTTTTAATCCAAAACATAATGCAAAGTCATAAAGATCAAGAGTAGTATTCAGGGAATAATCAACGCCATCTAATAAGAGAGATATATAATTAACAAACTGAACAAATTTATATTCAATGTTATCAATCTCTACTCTTTAATTGTTTTTGAAATCCGTATTTTAATTGCCAAAATTTCAGCGCAAAGAATCAAGCTATAAGAATTTATCGGGTCCAGTTGTCGGTATTTTGTTTTTATTGTAGTAAACGCATTGAACCCATTGATTTGATTGGAAGTCATGGTGTTATACAGGAAAATGGAAATACATTGTTTGAATGATATTCCAAAATTAAAATAGTCTATATGTTTTTTATGCAATCAAAGCCTAGCGTATCGAACACCTTTTCAAAATCAATGCTCATCAAAAGTCCAGGCATATATTGTTTCATTCTGTAAATGTCATAATATCATAATATCTTATAAAAGTCTATATACTTGTATTTATTAAATCCTGTCTAATCTCTAAATCCTGTCTAATCTCTAAATCCTGTCTAATCTCTAAATCCTGTCTAATCTCTAAATCCTGTCTAATCTCTAGAAACCACAATATCGAGGACAATTGTTAATCTGTAAGCAATAGTGTCAGATGCAAGCTAGTAAATAACATTTATTATTGTTAGTGGTCTTAATTTGTTTAAGTCTCTGGGTTTATTATCTTTACGTATACATGTAATAATTCCTTATTTTAGAGTTATTGACATACAACAAAATGGCCTACATCCTTCCAAAAAAAATCTGCTGTAAAATCATCTGATCCTGGACTTTTATCAATTTTCATATTTTAACGTGTTACGATGAATATATAAGTTTCTGTACAGGAATCGATGAAAGAGTTTCCCACTAAAATACTGTTGTGGTATAGTAAACTCGCGAAACTCGTGCACGAACGAAACCGAGTATAAATATAGGAAACAATTCAAAAGCGTAATTAATGCTAATAGAGAACACGAGTGTCGGGTTAGTGTGTCCGAGCTACAATAATCGGACACATAAATGATCATTACACATATGAGGTAAACGTTGAATGGGATATGCAGTGCTTTAAATGACGAAACGGTTATCTACAGTGCCCAAATGGCGGATGGTTACACATCCGACACTAAATTGCAATGAGATGCATTTTTAAGCCTGAAAGAACATTAACGCAATTTTTTCTGCATTATAGGAGTACTTTCATCAGGTGCGGAGACGTTCAAACTCCACTCGGTTGTTTGTGTCAACAGCGTACGTGCTGTATTAATTTCCCACAATATTATGTGAACGTTGGGTGGTTACACATTACAAAAAGCATAGTTTTCTGGAGTTTTGTGCTGCTTTCAGAATAATGCATAATCATTTTATATTATTAATAAATTGTAAGCCTTACACATTTTTGTCGTTTCCATGCGGATGCGTTGTTTCCATGTGTCTGCACGTTAATAAAACCAAGTCGTTATTTTCTATCAAACTATCAGACTGTGAACATGTCATTGTTTGAAAAATGTATTCAGTTTTGCTACTGGAAGCTGCCGGAATATTAGTAAAACAATAAATAAATATCGAAACCAGTCGAAATAATCGGTGTATTCTTTGGTTAGGGTGTAAGGACATTATATTATGTTTATGGACTTTATGTTTGGCTGAAAATTTTAAAGGAACCAAACACAACTCTAAATGATTTTCATCAAACATATACTGAACGAAAAAAGAAACTTTAGATAAGTATGTAGATAATTTTTAACGTTTGAATAGATTTGACTGAAATCTTCTGTTAATTTTATAAGTTTGGATTAACTGGTCGATTTTGCAAAGTAGAGCGATTTTACATTAACCTAATGTACTTATGTATGTACCGTGACAATTTTACTTGTATGGTCCGACAACATCGATCTGGCACATACTCATATTCCCTTCGTTTCCGTAACCTATTATCGACAAATACAATCGATCGCTCGTTACAGTTTAGTATACTAAATGTGATTTTAAATTATTTCAGAGAAAAAAATACATTAAAAGGCAAATATAATATAAATGGACACCAAATATAGGTACAAACGACAATTGCCTTCAATTGCCCGAAAAAAAGAAACGATCGAAATGCTGATTTGAACACTAAAACCTCTGAACAGCAAGCGAGCACTCTAACGTTATGCTATCATTCCTGATGGATAATGTCTGCCTATATAGCGATTAATATTATCAAACGAGCACAGTGTTTACAATGCATACCCGAGTACAATGACTAAAATCTAAGAAACATTACGGAAACAAATGAGTGCCAGGTCATTGTTGTCGGACTATACTCTACGAAAGTATATTTTTTGGTTCCGTAAATATTCTTGTTAACAAACAAACATTCATATTTAATCGATCCGGGTATAAATTACTTCCCTTTGGTATAAATGGCTTCCCTTTGGTATGTGTCGTCCGTCAATTCGACGGATACGGAATACGGACAGATGGAAACACTAATTAAAATGTTTTCTTGTCCGTATTTGTAAGCACACGGATGGACGGACGACGGATACGGAAACGGACACATGTAAACGCGGCCTTATGCAACTTATAATAGTTTAGCCGTGAAGAACACAATCAAGTTATATTCACTGGGATAGTCACCGTATATACTTATAAAAACTGTACTAGCTTTATAACCAAATTTTACGAAGAAAAATTTCGGTTATTATACTGGGAATGTCATTCGGATGGAGCGGAATGACTTTGGTCGGGAGGGGGGGGGGGGGGTTATATATAACATGTATTTCATCTCCAATACATGAAGCATGTATATTAAAATAAACGAGTCAAGCACATACATTAAATTTATCATGTTATTGTGAGCATTAGAGGATACATAACAAAGGGCTACTTATATATTTAATATATTGGAAACGGTATCAGGAATAAGTCACACGTGTGTTATCAATGAATTTCGTGACTACGGTGATAAACTTAACATTGTGTACAAATAAATTGGTTCATATTACCATAAAGGTGAGAGCAAATTAAAATATTTATTTTATTTGAGGTTTGTTTTAAGTGCACATGATGTAAAAAAAAAAAGTGTATTTGTAAAATAAATATCTCTAGAATCCCGTGTTTTACAAAAATGCTGGGATCTTTCTGCTTTGTTTCAATAGTAATTTATCTGACATATACGTAGATTGCGAGACAAGAA
>CM051037.1:29203441-29348441 GCA_027627225.1 Congeria kusceri
TCATTGTAAAGGGAAATTGCGATGGAACATCTAGTACGCTTAGCATTTTATTTAAGTATTATAGTTCTTAGTGTGTGTTCGTTAATTATAGTGATACACACTAGAATTTCAACTTAATTTGTGAAATGTGCTGCTACCTGGACGCATTTGTTTAATTATTCTCGCTTGATTTTCATTGTCGTATATTAGGCGTGTTGTATTTGTCAAATATACATACGTACATGCGAGTATATGTGCTTCCATGTTGAATCATTATGTGGATTATTAAACGTCTTGTGGATTTAATAAGGGTAACACAAAACGGATGGTTTTTAT
This sequence comes from Congeria kusceri, assembly GCA_027627225.1. Taxonomy (NCBI): domain Eukaryota; kingdom Metazoa; phylum Mollusca; class Bivalvia; order Myida; family Dreissenidae; genus Congeria; species Congeria kusceri. The sequence continues at coordinate 29,203,757 of CM051037.1, forward strand.
CAGTGTTATTATTTTCAGTAATGAAATCATGTTCCAAAATATGCTTTTCGTGTAAATACGGTTTTTTAATTTATATAATTAACGATCCTAATGAAAATATTTTCATAAACACAGACACATCCATAGGGTAGTATTTCTTCATCTGTCGAGTATTACTTTTTTTGTTCAAATAAAACATTCACACTAATATCCCTTGTATTTCTTTTTCACAGTGTCCTGGGGTCATTTTGTTTTAATTTAACACATTGAATCTTGTTGAAATAATTAAGCACACCATTGTAATAATATGTTAGCCATGGGACCAATGTCTACCAATATTGTACTATAAGCATTTTAACTTTAAACATATGGTAATCTAGTACAAAAATTGACATGCGCCGAGTTTATTCTGAAAATAAAACAAAAACATATTAGTTGGAAGTTTAAAGTATTTTAGTCAAATATTGTAAACTTTTATATCAGAAAGTAACATTTCATTCATCCTTTGTGCTGAGATGCCACATGTCAGTTGATTGTGTTTAACCCGCTGAGTTGAAAACTTTATAGTGCATGGCTGTTAAATGTATTAAAACAAGTGGAGAGCATGTTGTGGCATCGCGCAAAAGCAACAGTGAAACAAACCTGCGTAAACATGTTCAACATGATGGGTTCTCGTTGAACATTTCAACATCTATTTAACTTCCATAATGCCATATATAATAGAGACATAGAACTGTTATGAGAATGTTGTGAATTTTGGTAATATTTGCGGTTATGGTATATTGACCATTTCGCACCAGGCATATTTGCATACTTTCGAAATACCGAGGCAAATAAGACGTCGTTAAATGATGCGTTAAACGTTGCACCTGTACTTAAAATTTACAGCCATACATTTTACTTCACTGAAAGAAAGCTGTCGGCCGAAGCTTCTCATAAAAACTCGGTCCTTTGTCGCCCGCGCGAGTACAACATCTGAACGTCCAAGATACTCCAGAAATAGTCGCAGTTTACACCTACACGTTTTCCTGGAAGGACGGACACTTCTACGTACAGCTGTGCATCTAAAAATCCCCCACCTTCCAGCGGAATCAATAATGTTAATTATTTTGCGATGCATTATATTGGTGTTAAACAACGTATGCGAGTGTGCCAAGCTACCCGTAATCTTACAAGTGGAGCGTTTTAAATTAAATTCTTTAGCGTTTGTTTTGAAATAAAGAAGTTCGCATACACACGCTTGTAAACTGACACGGAAACTTAAAGATACGCTCTTAAACTCATGTATTCTGACAATGCAATCTGAAATTTGAACGCAAGGCCGATACATGTGAACATATATTACCCGTTTAACCCGTTTACAAAAAACACTACATTGAATGAATGATCAAGATGAAATGTCGGACACAGAACAAAACGTTAAGTGCATTTATGTCGTTATGTGACTGCTAAAAAATACTATTAGGTGAAATTACAAAACTTGTATTTGCTGATGAACACTGTTCGCTTTTGATAAATTACAATTCAATTTTCATTATTTTTCAGATGTTTGCATTACAAAGCTTACACAGGTGTATACAAATGCTGCTTTTGCTTTTGTAAAACTATTTTAGGCCGTTCGCACATTTATTTGATTTTTGTGTATTTTCTAGAAAAAATTCACGAGCTGACGGACAAGATCAGACTCTTGTACAGGAATAAAATACAGCTTTGCTTCTTGAAGTTGCTTAGCTATGTAATCGGTATCGATGATCGATTTAATAAGAAATAGGAAATACAAATATTTTTCGACGATATATATGTTTACCGGTACATGCTCGTTTGTGTACAATCATGTAAAATATGTAGAAAACTATCGCATACAGGCGATGCCTTTTTGGAATGAGTAAATAATAAATTATTATGAAACTGAATTACTTGCCGAATGACTTATAATACAGTTAAAAAAATGTTATTATCCAGTTGTTCCTTTGATTTCTACCTGTACACAAAGTCAACCTTTCTTAGATCCATTTTAACAATAAGCTTTTTGGTTTGTATTTTTACGATCTAAATACACTACAATGGAATTTTTTTTATCGACATCAGAGCATTGGTTAAAAAACTCATGCAAACACAAGAAATATTTGTAAAACCGATGCCACAATTCAGTTATATTAATAAAAATACCTACACATCGTATTTTCAGCAGCACTACCTGACTTAGATATGTATTATATAAAACCGTTTATATTTATGGAAATACAGATTAACAGTTACTATTATTTAGTGTGCTATTCTCCGTAAATAAAAACAAATATACCACTGGAACCGACGAACATTGAAAGAATACTTATATTTGCACATGATATTATTGTCTGAACTTTTTTGTGATTAGACCGTTTGATTAATTTCACATTTGAATACACCATTATATAATATGCAGTCAACATTTTAATGTTAATGGTTAATATCAAAATATGGTATTCATTTCAGTCAACATTGACGTGTTCGTGGCCATCACGAAATACGACTTGCCGGTAGTTGAGGAAGAGAGCAGATTAACATGGAAAACTTCCAGCAACAAGGGCGCGAGGAAGCGAAACATTTTAACATCGATGGTTCTTTGAAGCATAACAGCATTCGCTGGGTGAGTTACGTCGACGATCATAACGAAGACAACCCGTTTATTGATCACATCGCACTCAAGTTCGTTAAGCAGATAATGCGGCCTAGACGGAGTAAACATACGTTGAAACTAAGCCGCCGCTAGTTCTCCCCTGGCATGAAAGAGTGGGGCGAAAAGTGGAAAAGTGTTTTCATAGCGATTTACAAGCTATTCATATAAACAGCAAGTGAAATCATTTCTGGTATACGTTTGATTTACAACATCTCTACAATGATATGTTGTGTCATAAAATGAATTCAGCTATACTAACAAGAAAACATGTGTTGAAAATATATTGCATAATTCATTTTATAGACATTTCCACCTGTCTAGAAGTACCAACATATAATGCATGGAGTGAATTTTCTTTTGAGTAACAGTTAACCTAATTTACATAAAATGTACGCGATGTTTTATTGCGCTTTTAAGAGTAACTAATCATTAGCAACCTTGAATAAGGCAATCAATTAATCGTTATATATTGAAGTCTTTAAGTGTTACTTTTGTAGGAAAAATCATTTGATTTTTGTCCTTTGGATAGAAACCACCATCGGATTTAAGTTTTCTTACATGTTTATTGACATATTTTGTAAAGAATGCGAGTTCGATGTTTGTATTATATAGTTAAGTGTACGTGTATTTCTTATACATTCACATATAGTGTTTAATGTTTTACATATAAGATCAAGCGTCATAGCATAATTATGCAATATATTGCATTTGTTAGGACGAACAGAATGTAGTGCTTCACTGATACGGTTCAAATACATATTTTTATATTGGGCATTATAGTATAAGAGTTTTACAACTCAATAGTAGAATACACAACATAAATTTTTGATTTGCAACAATATTCGGATGTTAATAAACGACGTGGGAATTTGAAAAACGACAAACACAAATTAATGTCGTTTTTATGTTTTATTTTATTTATATTTAACAATTGTGTTAAGACGCGTTTCTAAATAACGTTGTTTGTTTGTTCCAATATTTATTGATTCATTATTCTAATTTCATGCGCACGTCTCTCAGTTTATATATATTTTGTTGTGTATATAGGTCTTTCATGATCGTAAGGATACCAAATCACAAAAGCCTGGGTGGTTATAATTCTCTACCGGAACAAAGTATTGTGAATGATAGATTCTCCATTTTATATTTTCATATGTTTAATATCTGTAAGCTTTCTGCCTGTTTAGTAAAATTAAATACTATACTACTACTACTACTACTACTACTACTACTACTACTACTACTACTACTACTACTACTACTACTACTACTACTACTATTACTACTACTACTACTACTACTACTATTACTACTACTACTACTACTACTACTACTACTACTACTACTACTACTACTACTACTACTACTACTACTACTACTTCTACTACTAACAATAATAATAATACTAATAATAATGATAAAATAATAATAACTTGTAACCATACATTTGTTTTGAGGTACGTTTTCGTTCTTTGTTTCCTTTTCAAAGATTGAAGTATGTTGCTTTGAGGTTTTGATTGCGATGTTAAATCAAATTATTTTGTTCCCTTTTGCTTTACTTTTTATAAGCAATGACTTTGTATACCATGTTCTTCCTGTTTATGCGAGTTACACTCAATGGGTATATTGTACAATTAAAAATATTGGAAAATTTCTTCGCGTCATGTACTAAAAAACAGTCCTGCTGTAAGAAAGCTATAAGGCAGGTTGTCGCGTGAGATTTTGTCAGATTTTGTCAGATTTTTTCGAAGACATAGAGGTATTATTAGACAATTATTTTCATAGCAAACGTACCCTACAATAACGTTTAATGATGATGTGTGTTTGTATATAGTTTTGTAAAGTAAAATATTGTGAAATTAAAAATAAATGCTAAAGTAAATAAAGTGATGCAATTAATTAAGTATGTTTTACAATGATAATAAGTCATGAGAAAACATTGATCCCTGACAGTTATTTACAATACAAGCAACTAATCTACTATTTGCAACTACACTAAAACACAATCAATTGATATAGGAACACTGACAAAAAAAAGAAAATAGCGTTCAAACAGAGATAACATCTTTGCCCCAGCATTATGAATATGTTTTGTATGTGAATATATTCGAAGATATTAATTGGCTCTTGTTGGCAACTGGAGACAAGTTTATCAATGCATATTTAAATATGTTATATAAACGTAGTTGACTAGACAGTTTCTGTGTTGCTGTTTTTTGTTTTGCTTTCAGTAAAATACGATTCTGTTTTGTCATTCGATGTACAAAACAGAGTTATGGGGAATGTTTCATTTGATGCTGGAGTTGATGGCAAAGGTATATAAAAAGTTTCAAGTGAATAACCTATGAAGTTTTGAAGTTACAAGACATTTAAATAAAAACTTTAACCCGAAAATCTATGTGAAATGTTACATAACTCTGTCAAAATACAAAACTGGGTTATGGGGAATGTTGCACTTGATGGAGGTGTTGATGACAAAGGTACATTTCAAGTTTTAAGTGAATAACTTGTAGACGTTTTGAAGTTATAACCCTTAAATATAAACTTTAACCAGAGATTTTATATAAAAATAGAGCATAACACTGTCAAAATATAAAACAGAGTTATGAAAAGTGTTGCACTTGATGTTGGAGTTCATGACAAAGGTACATTCCAAGTTTCAAGTGAATAACTGATGTAGTTTTGAAGTTATAAGACTTTTGTATATAAACTTTAACCAGAAAATCTAAATGAAAAAGATGAATAACTCAGTCAAAATAACAACAGAGTTATGGGGAATGCTGCACTTGATGTTGGAATTGATAACAAAGGTACGTTCTTAGCTTGAAGTGAATAACTTATGTAGTTTTCAAGTTATAAGACTGTTGAATATAAACTTTAACCAGAAAATCAATGTGTATAAGGGTCATAATAAATAGTTATGTTAAGTATTGCAATTTATGCTGGAGTTAATGCAAAGATATATTCGAAGTTTCAAGTGAACTTATGTTGTTTTGAAGTTACAAGACTTTTGAAAATAAACTTTAACCAAAAAATCTATGTGAAAAGGGGGCATAACTATGTTATAATACAAAACGCTGGATACTGGAGTTGAAAACACATGTATATTCGAAGTTTCTAGTGAATAACTTATGTAGTTACAAAACTTGTGAATATAAACTTTAACCAAGATCAGACGCGGTCGCCGACGTCGACGCCGGGACGAGTAGGTAAGCTAAAATATCATTCGAATAGCGGAGCTAAAATAAAGAAGTTCATATATTAGCTAATGTTCGTATGTAGGACATTTAAGCAAATACGCGCTACGGTAGTCAATGCAGAATTGCATGCTTTTGAAAATATACAATAAGCTTTTGAAATCAATTATTCCAAGTTTCAACATTATGTAGTTGATAACTTGTGTAGTTTTAAAGCTATAGGAGTTTTGAATATAAACTTTATGTGACAAAGGGGCATAACTCTGTCCAAATGCAAAACAGAGTTATAGGGAGGTTGCCCCTGACACTGGATTTGAAAACAAAGGTATTATAAAGTGAATAACTTATGCAGTTCTGATGTTACACAAGTTTTGAAAATAAACTTTAACCAGAAAATCTTTGTGAAATAGGGGCATAACTCTGACAAAATACAAAACAGAGTTATAGGAAATGTTGATCCTGACACTGGAGTTGATGACAAAGGTATATTATAAGTTTCAAGCGAATAACTAATGTAGTTCTGAAGTAACAAAGCTGTTTAATATAAACTTCAACCAGAAACTACATGTGAAAAAGGGGCATAGCTCTGTAAAAATACAAAACAAAGTTAAAGGGAATGTTGCCCCTGACACTGGAGTTGATGACAAAGGTATATTCCAAGTTTCAAGTGAATTACTTCTGTAGTTTTGAAGTTACAAAACGTTTGAATATAAACTTTATCACGAAAATCTATGGGAAAAAGGGGCACAACTCTGTCACAATACAAAACAGAGTGATGGGGAATGTTGTCCCTGATACTGGAGTTGATGACAAAGGTATATTCCAAGTTTAAAGTGAATAACTTGTGTAGTTTTGAAGTTACAAGACTTTTGATTAAAAACTTTAACCAAATCCAGACGCGGACGCCGCCATTAACGCCGGAGGTAGAAGGAAAGCTCACATATTCTTCAAATAGTCGAGCTAAAATGAGTTGTTGTTATGTTCTGTTGTGTGTTGTTTTACATTGATCTCGCCTATTGTTGACATTAATTTTATTTAGAGACAGATTATTGTACATCTTTTGGTGATTATTCATCATTATTGACAACGTTGCAAAGACAGAGAGTCAGAAATGGCGTAAATATTGACTGATATTGAATGCTAGCGTCTGATATAGCAAAATATATCATGCAGCTGTATAACAGTCTGAAATCCGTATACTGGTATGATAATATGGCTTGTAATTAATACACGAAAAGTTGCCTAGCTCAGACTATTTAAAATGCATGCAGTATACAAATGCATTTCTAAAGAGCAATTGAATAAGAAATCAATGTTAGAGGTATCACTGAGCGCATTTAATGTGCAATGTAGTGCTATAACGTGAACACTTTATGACTTCAGGCAACTTGCCGATTTATATACATGTTGACAAGCGTAACACGTGAAACATTTGTAAGGTTTTATTCAGATCCAGTTATCGTCAATTGCTTTTGTGTCCATAGAAAGACATTTTGTTTTCTAAACATTCGGGACAATGTAATAAATCGTATATTATGTCAAACATAGCCCTGTACAACAGAATTTCTGTACAACAGAAACTGTAAAACAAGCAGAATTGGGTGCATATTTGTTAGGTACTTGCTTTGTTATCATAATTGTTGGAAAACAAGTGCCAAAATGTGTCCATTTATTGTGTGAACATTGGAAATTTAGTAATTTCATGTCAAGTAACAGTGTTGGCCTTCACTTGTAGAAATATAGTTTTGTCAAAGTTTTATATCCTGTATATGGAAAAATTCAGTTATTCTAGGAGCCTTTCTATACTGCATGGAATAACATATGTAACAAATATTATTTTGGCAGACTCTTGCCTTGTGATGGTGTATATAGTCAATTTCAATGGAAGCCCATTAGGCTAAATAATTAATGAATTGATTCTCAGGCACTTTTTCCAGAAAATCAGGAGGGAGGGCGAATTGTTTTTTACTGAAGTATTTTTTTTCATGCCCCCACTTTAGAAGAGGGGCATATAGATTTGCCCTTGTCCGCCCGTCCGTCCGTCTGTCCGTCCGTCCTTCCGTCAGATTTTTGTGTCGCGCATAACTCAAAAAGTATAACTTCAAGAGTTATGAAACTTTATAAGCATATTCATCGGCATCGGGGCTTGTGTACCTGAGTATTTTAGTTTTTTTTTTTTCCGACATGAGCGGCATTATGGCTCTTTTTTAGCAAAAATTGATATTTATTTTTGGACTTGTGAAGCGCGTAACTCAAAACGTATTGCTGCTAGAGTGACGAAACTTTACAAACATATTAATCAGTATGTGAACTTGTGCACCTAGGTATTTTGGTGCAGTTTTTTTTGCAACATCAGCGGAGTTATAGCCCTTTTTTAGCAAAAATGACATTTTTGAACTTGTGTCTCGTTTAACTCAAAAAGTATTATTGCTACAGTGATGAAACTTTATAAACATATTAATCAGCATGTGAACTTGTGCACCTGAATATTTTGGTGCAGTTGTTTCAGACATAAGTGGAGTTTTGGTCCTTTTTTAGCAAAAAATGACCTTTTTTGACTTGTGTTGCAGTTTTTTTTTTACATCAGCGGAGTTATGGCCCTTTTTAAAGTAAAAAATGGCATTTTTGGAATTGTGTCGCGTGTAACTCAAAACGTGTTGTTGCTAGAGTGATGAAACTTTATAAGCATATAATAATCAGCATGTGAACTTGTGCACCTGGGTATTTTGGTGCAGTTTTTTCCGCCACCAATGGAGTTATGACCCTGTTTTTAGCCAAAAATGACATTTTTTAATTTGTGTCGCGTGTAACTCAAGAGGTCTAACTGCTAGACTGTTGAAACTTTATAAACATTTTCATCAGCATTTGAACTTGTGCACCTGGGTATTGTGGTGCATTTTCTCCGACATCGGCAGAGTTTCGTAACAACTGGCGGTATGTGAGGGCATCCGTGTCCTACGGACACATCTCTAGTTTAATGTTTGTTCTCCTACTCTTCTATTGCCACTCGGCAATCAATTATTAAAACAAATAAATTATTATAGATTAAAGACAATTTTATGTTTCAATAACAACATAAGCATCCCTTTTTATACAATTCTAAATATATATTTATTGATTGCTCATGTTTAAAATGGTCAGTTTTGCAAGATAAGGTAAAATGGCACTCTATTTGAATGTTTATAATTGACATCATTGCCTTTACATTGATTTACTATCAGCATTAAAGTACTTCTGTTGATATAATTTAACTTTAGGTCATTCATATTTTTATAACGGTCAAAAATAGGAATTATTTTGCAATAAATCACCAACAAAGGAAAGGAAAATCAACACTTGTCAATGCAGCTGGCATTTTTGTTTGTTTCCATAGGATTTATATTGACACAGATTTTCGTCAAAAAATATGGAATGCTATTACACAAGCAAAAGCATCTACGAAACAAAAAGTTTAAATTAACAAATATACGATATTTATAAAGGTTCCCAATCAAATATGACATTTTATTTTCAAAGTTGAGATTAACACAGTATTTCACAATTCGTGTATATTATATTTATATAATTAAATCAGACAGGAAGACAGTTACTGGAAATACCGAAATTTCTACCAGGTGACTCTTCTTTCGCTATGTTAAACTGCAGAATCGTTTAAGGTTAAGCCGCTGTCTATGGAATGTAATTTAATGCATCGTAATTTTAGTAAGAGTTCTTACGAACGTTTATGGTTTTCATTCGTACGAAATCTGTTTCTTATTTAGGAAAGACATTTTATACTGTTTTGTTCAAAAGCGCTTGGTACAAACGGAATATACTATAATGTACATGCTTGCTTACTTCAGAGTTACCTAAATTTTAATAATTCACATATTTCATTGCGTAGTACTTGTATATTGTTCGGTAACATGCCCATTAGAATCAAGTTCTGCAAAGTTTTATTTGTATTAACATGTTTATGGACTGCTTCTTCAAAACACGGACGCGATGGTCAAAAAATAAGAATCAAATTTTGGTTTGGCATAAAATAAAAATCGTGGCGGGCCTTAAAACAACGTTGAGGCGCTGCCTGAGAAACAATTCATTAACTTTTTTTAGCATTAGTTCAACTCATTTTGAAGTTTGTATAGTTAAATGTAAGGTGGCGTAGTACGGTGGCATAGATACGGTGGCATAGAGACGACATGTGAGTGTTTTTTATTAACACGTGGCCACGACTTAATAACTCGAGGACACGACATAATAACTCGTTTCCACTAGATAATAACTCGTGGCCACGACATAATAACTCGTGGCCACGACATAATAACTCGTGGCCACGAGATAATAACTCGTGGCCACTACTTAATTATCCAATCAGAATAGTGTTTGTGGCGCCAAGAAGGCGTGCTGTTGTCAAATTAAACGATACATACGGTAGGTTTTTTCGTTGATACTTATTTCTACATTTCAGGTTCACTGTATATTCAATATTCATTCATATAAAAGGAAACACATATATTGTCTCACAAATCTTCACAATTACTTCAAAGTATAGACTACTTCTTAAGAACCTGTATGTTAATTGGATTTCAAAAATAAATTGTATTTATTGTTTTTTGATATTTGTCAGTTTGATGTAGACAACGACGTGTAAATAAGTTAAATTTCTTCCTACATATACATTTGTAGTCACAGCATTATAAAACAAATTAATTGCTTGTATTTTGCAGATCTTAATTTGCTACACGGAAGATGATTTCAATTACACTATCAGCCGACACGCTGACTGGGTAATTGACAAGGGCAGGTAACCACAAAGCTCCTTAGTGAAAACTTAAGTAAATTTCTTAAAATCATAAAATTCCTTAAGTCTGTGGCTGTTTCATCTAAAGAGTAATTTATATAAAGCTGTTTTATTCTGGTAAAAAATCAACAGTTGCTTCTAATGGTACCTTATTAAAAATATAAACAATGATTTTATCATAGAAAATGGTATTTGATATTTTAACTTAAGTTAAGACTTTCCTTAGGAGCTTTGTAGATATGGGCCCAGGGGCTTGTACCAGGAGGCCTGAAGTTCGAGGACAAAAGCCGTGTAGTGTCATTCCTGTATAAAAATGTTCTGTATTATAGGTATACAAAATCACTGGACATGTATAAATTGAGAACGTTTTCATCCATACAAATGTAATTCGTTACTTTATTAAAAGGACATTTGTGTTGAGGGTAAGGTCTGCATTTTTGAATAAAGAAGGCAAAACGACGGGACCGCCTCACCAGTTCGAAGAACACCTTCAGTTCGTTTAAGCGCGATTCGCGTATTCACAATTTCACTGTTGTTAACTGTCTTTACCAATACAAAGTAAAGCTAATTTTAAAATGTGAAGACATACATTTTATTGCGTGCCCTAAACGAACAATTGTTCCTTGTGCAAATTATACCATGTGACTAAACATTATATATAAACAGCATGTCATTGTATTGCAGGCACCGCGTTGCAAGCAGTCAATTCATCGAGGGATTGAATGCAGTTTGGGAGCTGCATTCTAAAATTGTTCTTGCCCCAGAGGCATTTGTAAGTCTGTTCGTAGACATCAAAAGCAAAATGACGCTCGAGCAATTCAGGAAACTGTACGTTATCAGCTTCAGTCCGGAAGGTTCCGACAACAGACGCCTGGAGGGAGATACCGCCTGGAGGCTTTTTTGCTCGACTGCCATGGTAATTATTTTCAGACTCTCAAATCGTTACGATAACAGCCAGGATAACGAATATGTTTATTACTCTTGAAATTAAAAAATAATCAACCTGAATCGATTTAATTGTATGTTACTTTATGTTGAAGAGTCTGGTACTGCAAAGTTTTAAATGGTCAAATGGTACATGCACACATGACTACAGATTTGTGAAAGATATGAATCGATATTAGCTATGATACTACATGTGTCATGTATACGTTATGGTTAATGTAAAAATATATATTTGAGCGTTGTGAGAGTAAGTGCGCGTGTGTGAATACAGTATTATATTCTATAGAAAGAAAGTACGTTTGTAATATAGCAATATGCATGTATCTTCGACAATAGTACAGGGCATAATGTAATAATACCAACGTATTTAACTTACATGTGAGCATACAGATTGATCTAAAATTGATTTGATTTTAGATGAGGGAAGTGAAGTTACCTCGGAAAACGTACTGATGTTTTGGACTGGCGGCTCGAGTCTATTACCAATGAGATTTGAGAAGTCCCTTGAGGTTGACTTTGTCACGTCAGTCCAAAAGCAACTACCGGTCGCACACACATGTGCGATGGTGTTACAACTCAGCAGAGGAATTTCTGACCCAGAACTCTTTAGTACAGATTTCATTAAGGCTATTCAGTAGAGCGGCGGTTTTTATATTGCGTAATGGTGTAATATCTGCTCTTTCTAACAGGCAGTTAGATCACCGCAACTACTTACACTTGTTTTTGAAATGTTAAAGATTGTTTAAGTACGAGTACTTTGTAGTTAAATGCTATTATAGCTTATTCTATTTTTATAACGTTTCAATTGGGACACTGTTCACTTTTCATTTCGTTTATCGATGTACATATGTACGACATCTTGTCTGCACTTCTATGTCAGCACTATCATTAATGAAACATAAAATATTTGGTCATTTTTCAACAGAAGCTGTGCATGTCGTCTGCTAGTTGTAGCCAATGTAGTTAATTAATAACTGACAATAACAATGTGTCCATTGCTTGTACGTACATTGTTAAGCTACACCTCTGAAGGATATTGTTAGTTCCTTCCGGAATGATGCATATTTTTCGATTGTGTAGTTATATTTTTCGTTTGTGGGGATAATAGGTTAGTTCAGTCACATTTTTAACAAACTAATGTATGCATAAAATTCATGCAATGCATTTTATTACATGATATTTTCTTGACCATGTCGTTGGTATTTTTGTCAAAACAATGAAGCAAACGGATATTTTTTATCACGTTCAAAGTTCTGTGTTCATAGTAGTATTGTATCAATGTTTAATTATTTATTGATTGTGACGAATGACACTAATTACACGAACAAAGATTATAAATCAGTTTTGGCTTACATAAACCAAAAAAATACGTCCATTAAAAATATAAATCGAAAGACTGAAGACTACAATCGTGAAATGTCTTGCTAGCAAGAAATGTTCCACCAACTTCTTAGGGAATTGTAATATTTTAGCTAAGTCATTTACCTGTTGTAAGCTGTCAAACTGATGTTTCGTCATTTATGCACGTGTCGTGTTCCTAAATTTTATTGAAAAATTTGCAAGCGTAATTGGCACAAACAGGTGTGTGCAAATCATGTTTGCGTTTTCATCATTCTGGGATAAAAGGCGCTGTTCGTAGCGACTGCATCGATTAACTCTTTATAACAAGATATACAGTAGAATTACATCCACAAAGGGAAAGTTAAATGTTTATTTGTCTTTCATTAAAAGCAAAATTAAGCTTTAAATGAAAATTTAGTTAACTTTTAACTTTCCTTATGTGGATGTCTTATCTTTTAACTAGCTACATTATTGTCCGTTTCAGGTGAATCCAGTATGTAACAATTTAGTAAGCTGTTTGTATTGTTTTGCAAGTAGGCTTTCGTATATAAAAAAAACACTTGCATACACACAGAATTACTCAATTTTTGTTACTTATTCAAATACGAAATGTGGTGGTTTTAAAACATACGAAGAAAAGAACGGATAATGATCTAGTCCTTATATTCAATTATTTGGTGATTTGAAATACGGGGGTTCGGTCTGGTAAAGAAAGAAAGAATCAGAATACTTACTTTCGTCACATTTACGCATTCGAACTTTTAATTTTCAGGTATAGTTATTTTGTATTTAAAGAGTTTGTAGTTGTTTAGGTTGAGCATACAAACGGCGAGTAGGCATAAGTTTTGAGATTTTTGTCCTTGTATTAACGTTTGGGCAGTGTAAGAAACAGTATATATAAATAGTGGGGTGTTTTGATACACGACCAGTCAGAGGTTGCATGGATATAATATAATAACTGCAAAGTATAGACAGGAACCAAGTATGATATGATTTATATTTAGACAAAAGAAAGGCGTAACTTTATAATGTTAACATAACATCCGTACAATGCAAAAGTATTGAAACCATGATGAACAAACACCTGAATCAAAATCATTGCAAACAACTCACAATACAAGCAAGGATTAATTTGATAAAGCTCCAATACAATTGAAGTATTTAAAACAGTTTATCTTCGAGATGCGCTGGACCGCAATGTGGCTTCTTGGTGACAGGCCACCACGTTGTTTACAGTCATCGCCATCCGATCATCCTCTGCGTTCCACAACGAAGGAAATCTGCACATACGATATATATTATAAGTGAAGCTATTGAAGACACTTCCTCTCAGATATCTATAAAGTGTAATAGCTTCACCCACCCAGCCAGCAAGCATATTATATCGGATATATATCGGTATATCGATATCGCATTGACAAAACGGCCCGATATATATCAGTTATCATGTAACCTAGTGTACATATCGGATAGATATCGGCCATTTGTCGGCTATCGATATAATAGTTCGATATCTATCCGTTCCCTATCCGATTTAGTTATGGTGAAAAATAAAAAGTAAATGTATACATTTAGTGTATGTGATATATGTTAAACAAATCCATATATGAGTGGCATTTCGTCAATATGTCTTACTTTGTCGTCATTTTATGTAACGATGTCATATTGATGTAGGGCCGATATCGTTCATGGCAAGCAGTATTTTATCTTTATTTTCATACAATTATTTATGTGTATCAATCCGGCAATACTAAATAGTATTTTACTAAAATGAATGTGTGTTCTATGACTCCACAAATCTTATTTGAAATAGCTTCGAAATTATTTTCGTCGAACAAAATCGTTTTCGGTTGGCGCAAAATTCTTGTTCGTTTAAATTCCAGAAAGTCAAAGTACATTAAAATGTTCAGTTTCCTCTTCAACGCAGAAAAAACTACAAGAAGTAAGTACTTATGACTATTTGTAGACGTGCAAAACAAGAAAGCAAAGCATGATTAAGGCGTTTTCGGACCAGCCGACTGGAAAATGGCTTATATATATATATATATTAACAGTAAGCAAAAATATATAACTATGTGTAAAAGCAAGGGTGTAATATGCAATAAAAATATTCGGAAAAAGCTCAATTCCTCAGTTACTAGGAGTTGTGACTTTTGGAGTAAAATGCGTTATATTTCTGGTAAAACAAGGGTGGAGCCAAATATTCCAACGGAAGTTTGGTTTAAACATTTTACAAATTTGTTTGCAGATGACGATTCTGAGGAAACAGGGTCTGTGATGGATGGTATATCAGATAGCGATTGCGATGATATTCAGGACATCATTTTTAATTCTTGTATGAAATTACGGATGCACTGACAACTATAAATGTTGAAATAGCTGTTGGTGGGCGGATTGTGCCACAACATATTATATATGCTCAAAAAATGTACTTTTGCCATTTCTTATAAAATAAATTAACAGGTTATTTAGTACGGGAGAATTTCCAATACAGTGGGCACATTCTGTGATTATTCCAATACATAAAAAGGGGGACACAACTTGTGTTAATAATTACAGGGGAATTGCGTTAATTGACATTATACGTAAGGTCTATATATCAATTTTAACAAAGCGATTAACTTTTTATGTTGAGGCGTATGATAGAATTTGTGAATCGCATGCTGGGTTTCGAGCCCGGTATTCCACAATTGATAATGCTTATGTATTATATGATATTGTACAGAAATGTAGCCTTTGTTGACTTTGAAAAGGATTTTGATTCTGTATATCGACCTATTCTATATAATGTTGTGCGTAAAAATAGTATAAAAGGTAATTTGTTCAATGCAATCAAGTGTATATATGGAAATGTAAAAGCATGTGTTAAAACTACAAGTGGTTGTACTGATTATTTTACTTGCCCCGTTGGTCTAAGACAAGGCTGTAAATTAAGCCCTATATTGTTTGTTATGTTTATTAATGAACTGTACACATTTTTATGTGAAAAAAAACACTCGTGGCATCCAACTGCACCCCAGTACCATTGAAGTATTTCTCCTTATGTTTGCAGATGATATCGCCTTAGTTTCAGATACTGTGATTGGATTACAAAGACAATTAGATAATTTAACATACATTTTGTACTGACATATCTGATATAAATGAAATTTGTTCACGGATTATAATAACATTATAACAGTGTTAGGTATGCCACATTTCTGATAAAATCCTTGCTTCACAGCAACCAGTGCTATTCCAGTTGGAAACCTGTAAGAAATTGCGATATTTTCTAATTGAAACTCACCAAGCGTAGCAGAAACAATTTTAACAAGATCTGCCTCAGACCAACGCGCTCAACTTTTCAACCACTTTGACAGAGTTATGGGCCTTTATCACTACAAAAAAAGGACATAATTCTGCTAAAATGCTGGTCACAATTATGACCCTGGGCCAGGGATCTTACATATGAACATGAAGACGTGTGAAGTTTCAATTAAACATCTGCATTACTTACAGAGATATGTACTTGCATGCAAACCTTAAATTGGATTTATAAATACAAAAAGTGGCACAATTATGCACAATTTCATTTACATTTCCAAATTCATTAGCATACAATAAATGCCATAGCGAGTACAAGACAGACATGTAAAACAGGATGTGGTCAGTATACAAAACCTACCGGTACTAGAATTTATGTGGGCGGTTTTAAGTCTCTTGTTTGACCAGCAACTTGTATACATCAATTTGAAAATTCTATTTGTTTTAACCACTTGTACATAAATGCTTACCTTATATTATCCATCCGTAAATTGACAGCATTCACAAATGCTGCAACTATATGGCATGCACTGGACCTTAAAAAAGAATACATATTGATAATATTTATATTATTGAGATGTGTCCACGTCTTTATTAAATGCCAAATTATTTTTCGGATAAAACAAAGGAGTTCTTTAATACAACAAAGAACAACTGTAACAGGGGTGTGTAAAGCCTACAAAGACTTGTCAGATACGGGTAATTTTACTGTCAATCAACTTAATTTTTTTTTGTCTACTTGTTCATGGACAAGTACAATTCGAGGTGTGAAAATGATTGAACAGTTGGAATGTATTTATCATACATTTAAATAACAAATTGTGTTTTGTTTATTATTTAACAAAAATATATCAGGAAGGCCTAGATTTAAATCTAAATTTTTGTTTGAATAAGTGACTGTCGCTTGCGAACAAGCAGATTTTTTTTTTTAATGAACTTGTACATGGACAAAACAATTTTGATATTGCCACATCCCAGAGTGCAAAACATGTATAACAAAATATAATTGGTTGAAATGTAAATTGATTTAAAAGTTTTGTTGGTGTCACTGTGTGTATATTTTCTTTAAATAAATATGTGGCGTGGCGTGGGAAAACCGGGCTTAATGCATGTGCGTAAAATGTCGTCCCAGATCAGCATGGGCAGTCCGCACAAGCTGATCCAGGACGACACTTTCCTCTTTTTATTATATATGCTGGTTCAAGAAAGTATCTTTTAAAAATAAATCCACTGTTGGCGGAAAGTGTCGTCCCAGGTTTTCCTGTGCTGACAACATGCATTAAGCCCGGATTTCAACCTGTTAACGACACGCCTCATATGTATTTGTACATTAAACAGGTCAATTAATAAATGAGAATGTAAGATGGAACAAAAGAGTAAGGTTTGCCTGCTTATTCCATGAAGATCAGCTACTTCAGACAAAAAATCGCCTTTTGCCAAGTACCGTAGACCCACAAGCACCTGAAAATAACAGATTCTGTCTTACTTTCATAAAAAACGATGTGACTATTTTGTGACAGGGATGTGCTACTTGTACTAATACTTGTACTCGTACTTAATCGAGTACCAAGATCCAATTATAAGTACTGTATGTTAAAATAAATAGGATAAAATTAATATGTTCATGTCACTACTTCATTGTATCATCCAATTGAAGACAATCAAGTTATATATCTTAAGATATATCTTTTAATGACAAAAAATGACATATTAAGAATGACGACTATTAACATTTCGGTACAAATGCATGTGAAAACATCAAATACTTGAAAAAATTGCAGTAGTCCGAACGTCCAAACTATGAACTGGTCCGAAAATTATACTAAGATCCTACAACAACTTTCTTATTAAAAGATAATACTTAAAACAACATAAGCAGACACTGTGTTCGATAAAAGTAAAAATGAAACAGAATACTTATCCTTTTCATGGCTGCATTAATCCGTCATTCCCGTCGATTTACGTAGCATTAGTAAATCTTAATGTGAATGCTCGAAGAAAATGATTATCCCCCTTGAATACCGTTTTGATCTAGCGAATTTGTTTGGCGTTATCAAACACATCTTAAAAAATAAATTACTTTTAGGTACAATGATTCGTGGGTTATAAAATCGGTATGTTAGTATATCTAAAATCTAACCTGAGTGAGAACAGGTATGGAACATGACCTTCTCGTTGGCTTACTAAGATCATCCTTTAGCAATTCTACTAGCTGAAGTAGGTCTGTCGAGACGATAGCGGCTCAATATTTCCGCGTCTCTGAGGTCGTGGAACCCCTTTCTTTCGCAAAAAAAGCCTTGGTTCCCTCGGCCGAGCTATTTCGAACGCGCCGATGGCCGCCATATTTACGAGGGCTAAGAGTGGTCTTACCCAGTCTTAGCGTTCGACAAAATTCTTACGACGTCGTAGCTGCGATTGAGTTGATAAAACGGTCCACCGTTCGTACGACTAACGTACGACATAATCTTACGTACGACTGACCTAAGATCTGTTGATAAAACGGTCCCCTGGTCTTGGATCAGTTTCTGTGCCATATATCGATCGTTATCCTGAAGTAAACGGTCAGACACGCCAGTGAGGAGGTGATCAATGAATGGCAGATACAAATTAAGCCGCATTAATTCAGCTGCTGATTCTGCCACTACATTCGGTCTGTTGCGCTGATACCGGATTTTCTGTGGCATAGTAGGCTGTTCATCTACGTCGGCAGCCAAGTCTACTGCCTTCAGGTACAACTGTTCCCACACTGATGCGTCATTCTGCTCATTCTATAAAAACGGCGGCTATTAATATTGCATCATGTAAAATCTAGATTAATCGATACTATTCAAAATATAACATGACAACTATATGAGGACATGGTCATGTATACTTGTCAATACCTGCAACATTGTTATTACGACATTGGCTTCCTGTGCTACTTGAAGAAGATCGCATGTTTTTGCCTGTAGCATCTCGGAGAGTGGTACAAGTGCCGAGAGAATGTGCTCGGTGGCTACCGGAGTAACGATGATGTCAAAAGCCATCACGGAGTTTATATGCCGCTGCTTTGGCATCGCCTCATCAGCTAGCTGGTCCAATGACGTGACTACAGTTCTACAAAAATATGTGTTGCTATTGAAGCTCCCTCTACGTACTACACAGTATTTAACCGATTTACCATATACATGTACTAGCGTTTTGCAATACATTTATAACTTTCTTGGCTGTAAGCTCGATACTATCTTCAAATTTGATTATTTCAGTATGTCCAGTATACAGTTTTAAAATGACTGTAATTACTTTATGATTTTAGCTAATCAAATATTTGTACCTGTACCCAGAGAGGAAGGTATGCAAAGCATTAGCTCTCGCAGCCCAGCGCGTCTCACAGAGAGTAGCTGAATTCTGCCTTTCCTCCATAGCCTCACGACTTGCTCGAGGGTCGAGGGTCTCCTGTAGATACGTGTATGAAATGTTGTTTAAATGGTAAACTGTATTGAAATAATTGATTATATATAATGAATACCAAGTATTAAATTGTGTATTGGCATTACATTGTACTAGTATTTATATGTTCATGCGACACAACACATTTCAAACAGATTTAATAATGCTGCGCATTGGCTACGGTACCTGAAAGTGAAGAAGCCTCTTTGCAGACATGTTAAAGGCAAATGCAACTGTTTGAACGGTAGACATCATGTTCTGTACATATCGTTCAGAACAGGCATGTACGATGGACAGATTAAGGCAATATACTCGGCAGTGCGTATAAACTGCATTTGGCAGCCGCTCCCGAATACGAGCTTGTACACCCTTGCGTTTGCCGGACATGTTGCCGGCACCATCATAACCCTGTCCCACCATGTTGTCAATATTGACGCCTGAAAACAAGATTTTTGTTCTGAAACATTGGTTTTAAACATTTATTGAGTTTATTTTAACATTATACATAAGTAGAACGAAAAATGACCTTTCATCAACATAACGTACAGCTATGTGATTTAATCATGTTGTCAGAGAAATAGTACCACAATGTGAAAGACGCAGCTGAGTTAACATTTTCTGATTGACATGATATAATATACAAAATACTAAACGAAATAAAATTCAAGTATTTAATACTTGACAAATGTTCGAATTGCACTGTCTTTCAACCAGTGAAATATTTTGTTTTCTTTGACTACTTTTATAGAACATTCAGTACATTTTATACTCCAATTAATAATAATTTTCAATTAAAGTTCATTAAATTGAAATAATAGACGTATGTGAGAGTTTATAATCACCAATGCATATAAATTTGTTTTTTATGCTGAACATTAGATATGAATATTTTTCCTTTCATATTGGTATTATATGTTCCAGGAATGAGGCTCGCAGTGGCGTGATGCATTGCATGTGTTCGATCCCTACTCAAGGATAATTTTAATGACCTTTCTCAAAAGACATCAAATACTGGTTTCTACACAGGAAGCGCACTCAAAAGTGTATGAATAATACCTCTGGCTTTCGACACAATCGCACTGAAATAAATAGGTTTAAACTTCCATGTTTTAAAGTTTTAAAATACACACAAACACATCAATAGTCGCCTAGTGATTTGCTCGGAAGATCACAGAAAAATCTCCGGAAGCGCAACATTTTTCTTTTTTATGACACTTAATAGATTCACCTATAATAAAGTTGCGATGGAGTTTGTTTGTTTCTGAATAAAAATGCTTGTAATAACCTAAACCTTTTTACAGACTATTTTTAATTTCACATTCACCGACCAAGTGAAAATAACTATACTCATATGGTTATACCTAATATAGAAAGCTGGTCTAGAAACGCGTTTGCTAAGGACTCTCCAGTGGTGCTTTCACATTCTGCAAAGCCTAGGAAATCCTCTTGGAGTTCGTCGTGATGCAAATATCTGCAAACATCAACAACAAAATTATTAGAAATAGTAATCAATAACGAGAACTCAACACTTCTGAGATATTTAAACTTATTCTGGGACATTCGTTTATCATTTAGTTACTTACACAATAATGTACGTAACTACAGATTATATAGGTAATTATATTGTCATATACATACGTATAGATCTGTCATTTATACTGTAACCGCGACACGTCATGTATCACTTTTAGATGAAGGCTAGAGATTATGTAAACATATAAGACATACCGAACACACAAAGCCATCTGCTCCATCGTCGCAGCGTCCGTGGCCTCGTCATCGATGAGTGAGAAGCAGCCAGCAGCATTACAGTTTTGAACTAGGCGGTCCCTGATATATTTACCACATAGTTATATGATTTCAGTCTGAATAATAGGCGACGTATACTTTGTTCTTGGATCGGCCTCGGACAGATGACAACGTAAAACTTCGTCGTGCTTTGCTTGGTGGTGGAGCAAAGCTATAAAATTTCCCCGACCTTCTTCATCTCGGTGACCTCTAAGTGCAATATTCTGTTTCCCACAGAAAATCATTGCTTCAACAATCCGAACCAAAACATTCCTGTTCTTTTCAACTAAGGCATTTTACTGTGTGTCAATCAACGTTTAATATCTTTCATCTGTCCACGTTAGACGGCGGAATAACTAGCGGCAGCATGACAGCTACTTCTGTGGTGCTCCGAGTCAGAATGCCTGTCCGATATCTTGTTGATGTTGCACCAGTCCGTCGCAGGTGTTTTCACCAATACATTGGCTCGTGGGTCCTCCACCAAAAAGACAGCAAGGTGCACAAAAAACGCCATCCTGGCTAACGGAATATCGTAGCCAGTTATGGTTTGTAAACCAAATTGAGCCAGTTATGTTTTTTTTAAATAAAGAATGTGTATTGTGATCTACAGTATATTTAATTATGTACCATACTGTTACATGACATAACATGCATACAGCAATAAACTAGTGATCAAAATATTTCTTTGTGAAACATCTCACACATAAATTCGATGTAAAAATATTGTTCTCACAATGTAAATGCATAGAAAAATAGGTTAATCAATCACTTGAATAACACCTCCAATAATTATTATGAATTTGAAACCTATAAACTTTTCAACAAACTTTGAAAGTGTAGGTTTCTTTCATAATATGTTTTATTTTAATTAATGCAGGGTGTCCCATGAGGGGTACATACACTGCATACATCTATAAATTATATAATTATATCCTATAAGATGTGCGCATAAAATATATTCCTAAAAACTTGTGTCTGCGCTTTTTTTTATGTGAAGTATACTGTGTGTGCAAGTCTATATCTTACTGACAGCATGTCGGCGTCATCACACATGTGTTTTAGATTTTAAATTTATACAATATCGCTATTACCTTGTTGGAAAATTAAAGGAATAAACATTATACCATTCTTCAGTCAACAAAGCTAATTTTTGCTTATCGTCAGGCTTGCAAGTGAATATATCAATATATGGTGGATGATTTTCTGCAACGTTCGACATTCTAATTTACATTTTCCGAAACTTAAACTTCCAATCTAAACAACATTCGGATTACTACAGAAGTGAACGATGACGCACATTATCAGGCGAATGCAATCGATTATTCCTGATCTTACTTACCTCCCATTGTCTGTCTGTATACTTCGGCTAAAACTAGCGAAACTCAAGGTCTTTACGCAAACATATCTTTTAGCGTTTATTTGTAAAAAAAAAATCAAAATTTGACTGACACAAATCTTTATCGTGGCTTAAAAAACGAGCCTCACCCGGGTTAGGCATCGTTTTTATTACGGTTTTCAAGTTTTAAGCAATATTTCTCACTTCCAATTTCGTTTTGTACGCCCTGTAGTACAGGAGTACGCCTAAATACGCCACTGAAGGACGGAAACATCTATGCACAGCAGTGCATCTAAAAGAACCCACCCTCCTGCGCAATCACTAACGTTAATTATTCTGCGATACATTATATTGGTGTTTAACAACTTTTATGCGACTGTGCCACGCTACCCCTACACTAACAAGTGGAGCGTGTTAAATAATTCTTCGGCGTTTGTTTTGAAATACAAAGTTCGTATACACACGCTTGTAAACTGACACGGAAACTTCAACCCATGAATAACGACAATTCAATCTGAAATTTGAACGCAAGGCGGATACATGTGTACACGTATATTGTTTTAAAATAGAACATCGAACAGAGATATTAACACGATATAGGGCATGCACTTTAATATTTCCCAAGTCAAGTGAAGAAGCAGTGCATAGTTTGATAAATATGCGATTATATTAATATGCATTGCAGCAGGTAATGGATATATTACGCGTCTAACCCGTTTACAAACAACATTGAACGAATCATCAAGGTGGAATGTCGGACACGGAACAAAAAGGTACCGGTAAGTGTATTCATGTCGATATCTCGGGACTGGTGTCTTGTGGTAATATAGCGGGGTCTGGTATTTTATGTATAAATCAGTCAGGTTCTTGTATATATTATTATATATTATTATAGATGGCCAGGAACCAATTATATTCTTTTATAAATATATTAAATAATTAATGCATACAGCATAAAATATACAGTCAATTAGATATATATAACTCTGATAAAGTTATATTATGACTTTATCCTCCAAACACCAAGAGTGTTACGATTCAAAACTAACAATGAACTAAGACATTTAAAAAATAATTTCTATTTACTATAAAAAGCATGGAAAGCATACAAAAACTGTTAAATTAAGGTTCACTCACACATACCTACTTCCACACCGACTATCTTTCATCTACTATTTGGACAATTGTTAATAACCAATTAAAGGATTACAATCTGTGTAGCTGAATTGAATACCCTGCTACAGTAATTTTTAGTATTTGTAGTTGCGATCTATCGGTGTTTACACACATTTTATAAACATAACACCAATTCACCATTTATTACTTTAAATCTAAAGATAAACTATCATTGCAAACAAAAGTCGTTTTCTGAAAATGAGTAAGACATTACAAAGAAATGGTTAATTTTATATATAACGTTATAAATGATTCTCATCTTTACTTTGCCAAATTCATTGTGCAAATAAACAAAGTTACTTCTTTTGCATTAATCGTTAATGGTGTGATAGAAGAATAGAAAATACATTACAAATACAATCTGAAAATCGGATTATTTAAAGGCTTAAACACTCTTAGAAATGGGATACAGTTATATAGTTTTTGACACATATAACGCTCTAAAACACTATTTTACACAGTTAACATTTTCTGAAAATAAACTGATAGCTGCAAAATACTATTAAGTGAAATTCAAAAACTTGTATTTGCTGATGAACAATGTTCTCTTTTGCAAAATTACAATTGAATATAATTTCATTATTTTACAGATATTTGCAGTACAAAGCACAAACAAGTGTATACATTTGCTGCTTTTGCCGATAAGTGCTTTTTGTAAAATTAGTTTGTGGCCATATGTACATTTATTTGATTTTTACTTCTTTTCAAGATGAGAATTCACGAGCTGACAGACAAAATCGGACTCTTGTACAGGAAGAAAATACAGTTTTGCTTCTTGAAATTGCTCAGCTATGTAATCGGTATTAACTCATCTGCTTAATGATCGATTTAATACAAACAGGAAATAAAACTATTTCTGCTGCCGTGCATGTTTAAATGCTTGTTTAATGCTATAATACTAAATATGTAGCAACACATCGCATTCAGACAGTCTCTTTCGGAATAAGAACATTTTAACATGCAACGGAACAACTTAACAGATACATTAAAATATACACAAAAGAAAATGTTGTTACCAGTTGTTCATTTTATTTATTTCATTCATGTTTACATGCATACAAAGAAAACCTTGCTAATGTCCAGTTTATCGCAAAGATGGTTGTTTTGTATTTCTATGTAAATAGTCCAGACAGAAAGAATCAAGATGTTATCTTCCTTCTTGGACAATCCGGGGTGGGGAAAAGTACCATGGTAAACACAATCAACAAAGCATTGTGTGGGAAACACTTCCTAAAAGCTAAAACGGGCAAAGGGATTGCTTCGTCGAACACATTCACTCTCTAATGGTACGTATGCAGAAAAAGCTGAATATACGTGTATCTCAGTTATTTTAGACAATAAAAGGAAACGCACGCATACAAACAATATGGCGTGTCGTGGAAAAACCGGGCTTAATGCACGTGCGTAAAGTGTCGACCGGGACTGCACAGGCTGATCCGGGACGACACTTTCTGCTTTTATGGTATTTTCTGTTTCAAGGAAGTCTTTTCTAAACATAAATCCACTGTAGTCGGAAAGTGTATTCATGGATTACCCTATGCGGACTGCACACGCTAATCCCTACGACACTTTACGCACATGCATTAAGCCCGGGTTTCCCACGACACGCCTCATATTCCTTTTTTATATTTCAGTATGTTGTGGATTGTGATTTGATTTGTTTAAAGCAGAGCATGTGTTATTATAACAGCCTATATATATGTTTATAGAAGTGCATATATATAATATATAATATTATTAAAGGCTCGAAATATAGTTAAATTGAACTACATACCTTATTTTAACAATTTGCTTAATTTGTTTTAGGTATGATCACTGTGGCGTTGAGGAGTTTGAACCTGAGGGGTTACATAAGGATGCGTTAAACACATGTCTGAATATGTTGCCAAACATTATTGATGCTGGAGGAAACGCGGATGAGCATAGCCGTGAATTACGGGAAATACTGAAGATGGTATTTGCAGGTAGCTGTTGTAAGATTATAGATGTATAGCATAATGTTTACTTATAAGTAGTAACCATGTTTAGAAAGCGTGTGGACTATCTGCCGAATGTATCTCCATGAAGCAAGTCATTGTTTGTCTTTTCAGGTTTCATACCTCCTGGCACATCCATTGATTTTTTACACGATCAGCTTAAACAAAGAGGGACTGGCTGTCTGAAGCGACTATACATCAACTGTCACGAGGAATGGAAAGTTACAAAGGTCGTTTTTGTCGCCAGTTGCACACAAGCGCTTCCAACTCGCCTGATTGAATGTCTTCACGAAGTTCTAAGACTCTACGACAAAAGGACAGGTTTTCCAAAATGTATGTAAGGCTTTCGTGGATGATTTTGTTATGTATATTAATTATACAACCTTCATATCCCATTTTAAGCCGCTCTACCTGACTTAGATATGTATCATATGAAACCGATTTTTATTTTTGGAAATACAGATTAGAAATAACTATTATTCGTTGTGCTTTTATCTTTGAACAAAGAAAGAGACCACATTAACCGACGAATATTTAAATACTAGTTTAATAAAAATTGGAATTTAAATATTCGTCGGTTAATTTAAATTCCCATAATATTATTCTCAGAATTATTTGGTGAATAATTTCAAATTTGAATGTACCGTTATATAAAAAGTACGTACAGTACAGTATCAACATTGTTATTTTAATGGCTATTTTCAGTCGACATTGACGTGTTCGTGGCAATCACGAAATACGATTTAGTTGAGGAAGAGAGCAGGTTTACTACGGCTGGTTCAGAGAAAAAGATTAACATGGAAACTTTTCAGGAACAAGAACGAGAGGTAGCGAAACATTTCAACATCGACGGCTCTTTGAAGCATAACAGCATCCGCTGGGTGAGTTACGTCGACGGTCATAACGAAGACAACCCGTTCATTGATAACATCGCACTAAAGTTTGTTAAGCAGATGATGCGGCCTAGACGGAGTAAAAATAACGTTGAAAATAAGCCGCCGCAAGTTCTCTTCTGGCATGAAAGAGTGGGGCGAAAAGTGGAAAAGTACTTGAAAGCTACGAATGTGGATATGAAAACGGCCTTGATCATTCTTCTTGGTGCCATAACTATCGTCGCGATTTACAAGCTATTGTATAAACAGCAAGTGGAATCTTTTGCGGTGTAAGTTTAATTTACAATAACATTTCTACAAGGATATGTTGTGTAATCGAACGTAATCTATTACAATTATGAAATGAATTTACTAACCTTTACTAACAAGATAACATGTGTTGACAATATATTGTACAGTTCATTTAATATACATTTTATTACATACACTGCATGGAGTGATTTTTTTTTAGTAACAGTTAACCTAATTGACATAAAATGTACGCGATGGTTTAATGCGCTTTTAATCGTAATTCATCCGTAGCAACCATTGGACAAAGCAATCAATTAATCGTTAAACGTCTCTTAAAGTCTCATAGTGTTAAAATTGTGGGAGCAATCATTTTATTTTGATTTTTGCCTTTTGGATAGAAAATCACCATCGGATTTAATACTTCTTACTTGTTTATTGACATATTTTGTAAAGAATGCGAGTTCTATGTTTCCATTATATAGTTAAGTGTACGTGTAATTCTTATACATTCACTGATATTGTTTAATTATAAGATCGAGCGTCATAGCATATACAATGTACTGCATTTTTTAGGACAAGCAGAATATTGTGCCTAAGTGATAAGGTTCAAATACATCGTCTTTTATGGGCATGATAGAAGTTGAGGTTTACAACACTCTGGCAATATTAATAATAGAAACTTCTGATTTGCAAGAATACACAGAGAACATAGGAATTTAAAGAACAAAAAAAAAATTAATATTTTTATGATTTATTTTATTTTTATTTAACAAATTTGTTATGACACGTTTCTAAATAACGTAGTTTGTTTGTTTCAATATTTATTGAATCATTATTATAATTTGATGCGCACGTCTCTTATTTTTATATATTCTGTTGTTTATATAGGTCTTTTATGATCTTAAGGAAACCAAATCATGCATTTTAAAAGTGTGGGTGAAATTAATTCTCTACTTGAACCTTGTATTGTGCATGATAGTTATAATCTCCATTTTGATTTTCATATTTTAATATCTGAAAGCATCCTTCTTGATTGTTTAGTAAAATTAGATGCTATAATAATAATTATAAAGTAACAACTTTTAACCATACATTTGTTTTGAGGCACTGTTTTGTTCTGTGTTTCCTTTTTAAAGATTGAAGTACGTTGTTGCGAGGTTTTGATTGGGAGGTTAAACTAATTATTTTGTACACCTTTGCTTTTATTTTTCCTGTAATTGTGTATATGCGAGTTCCACTACAAGGATACATTGTACAATTCTAAATATCGGATAATTGCTTCTCGTCATGTTATAAAAACAGTCCTAATGTAAGAAAGCCATAAGGCAATGATAATAATAAATACTCATGAGAAAACAATGATCCCTGACAGCTATTCACAATAAAAGCAGTTATTACATTATTTTCTATAGATAAGTTATAACTTTCACCAATCTGCAAACAACGTTATTTTATTTATTACATAGCGATGTTTACCATAAACTAAAAGTTCATTTTGGAAGAAATGGCAACTACACTTAAACACAATCAATTCTTATAAGAACACTGACAAAAAAAAGAAGAAAATAGCGTTCAAACAGAGAGCATGTCTTTGCCCCAGCGTTACTGTTTATATGACAATATTTGACGACATTAATTGACTTTTGATTGCAATAGAAACATATTTGTGCGAAAATTAAATGTCAGTGCATATGATTTAAATGTGTTATAAACGTAGTTTACGAGACTGTTTCCGTGTTATTGTTTTTTGTTTTGCTCTCAGTAAAATACAATTTCGCTTTTCCATTCGATGTGCTGAAAGTGCAACATAATTTACTCTTCTGTAAGAGTCTACATTTGAACCATATTTATAAAAACAGAGTATATTTGTTACAGGAATTCGATTTACCATTTATAAGGAAGTTATATCTAATCTAAACAATTTCAGTATTTCAGTTGCAAACATATTTTGGAAAGTGGAAGGGGCAAAATTTGGTAGAAATACAAAACTGTAGTTTAAAAATTATAAGACTTTGGAGCAAGATTTTTAACCCCAAAATCTATGTGGAAAGGGGGCATATCTCTGTTAAAATACAAAACATGGTTATGTGGTTGTGGCACCTGATGCTGTAGTTGATGACTAAGGTATATTCCAAGTTTCAGGTGAATAACCTATATATTTAATACAGAGTTATGGGAAATGTTCCATCTGATGCTGGAGTTGATGGAGTTGATGACAAAGGTATTAAAAGTTTAAAGTGAATAACCTATTAAGTTTTGAAGTTACAAGACATTTTAATAAAACACTTTAACCCGAAAATCTATGTGAAATGGGACATAACTCTCTCAAAATACAAAATTGAGTTATCTGGAATGTTGCATCTGATGGAGGAGTTGGTGACAAAGGTGCATTTCAAGTTTCAAGTGAATAACTTGTAGAGGTTTTGAAGTTATAACCCTTAAATATAAGGGCATAACTCTGTCAAAATAACAAAAACAACAACAACGTTATGGGAAATGTTGCACTTGGTGTATGAGTTGAAGCCAAGGTACATTTCAAGTTTCAAGTGAATAACGTATGTATTTTTGAAGTTATAAGACTTTTGAATAGAAAACTTTATCCTGAAAATCTAAGTGAGTTATTTGTGAATGTTGCACTTGATGTTGGAATTGATGACAATGGTACATTCCAAGTTTCAAGTGAATAACTTATGTAGTTTTCAAGTTTAAAGTTTTTTATATAAAGTTTCACCATGAAGACACTGTGTATAAGAGGGATAAATCTGTCAAAATATAAAACAGAGTTATGGAGAATATAACTGATGCTGGAGTTAATGACCAAGATATATTCCAAGTTTCAAGTGAAGACCTTGAGTAGTTTTGAAGTTAGAAGACATTTGAAACGCTGGGTGGTGGAGCTGATGACAAAGGTGTATTCCAAGTTTTAAGTGAATAACTAATGTTGTTTTCAAGTAACAAGACATGTGAGTATAAACTTTAACCAAGATCAGACGCAGACGCCGACGTGGATGCCGACGCCAGAGCGAGTAGGAAAGCTAACATACCATTCGAATAGATAAATAAAGAAATTCATGTAGTAGCTAATGTTCGTAAGCAGGACATTTAAGCAAATGCGCGCTACGCTAGTCAATGCAGAATTGCATGCTATTGAAAATATACAATAAGCGTTTGAAATCAATACTTTAAGCCATATAAACAAAGGTAACACTTACATGTATGAGCTATTAGGAAGGTTATATAGAGAATACATTTACATGTATATGGTTGGTGAATTTTGATATTATGTGGTATCATACGAGTTCGATATGGCGTAGGAAAAAGAGGAGTCTAATATAACATAATATCAACAGTCACCTACCATTTATTATGTTTATTATGCCACGTCTTGCAGATATTAAAAAAAATGAAAACAACAAATAATCGCAAATATTTAGCAATTTACAGTACAGCATAATATGCAAATGAGACAGCCTGATGACGTCGATGCATAGTTAAGCATAAATAAAATGTCTAGATAAAATCACCAACAATAACATTTTAACACACATTTTCATCAAAAAACAAAAATTGAAGTGATAAATTGTTACATTTACACCATTTTATCTATTAACACACACAATAAGTAGAAGTCGACATGAACTTTTTCAAAAGTTAATGTGTGTAATGTAAACATTCAACAAGAAAGCACAATAACAAAAAACAACAACAGCGGATTTAAAAGTAACACAACCAGTTGATTTTTTCTCAAGTGAGTAATTTTTCAACGTTTCCATCAGTGCATAATGCGTTCAGTGTTGAGATGTTGACGATTGTTCTGAAAAACTATCCCTCGCGAATTATATCAAACTGGGTGGGGAACGCAACTGCAGGATTCAGAGATGCAGCTTGCTGTGTTTGTGAAATGGGCTGCGCGTTTGGTGTCTTGAAATTTGAAGTAAAGGGTAGGGGACAGGCGAAATTAACTTTAATTTGCCAGTGTTGACGTGTAAAACATGGGATAAAGAAGCGGATCATTTGCCATTTGACAATTTGTACAGCCAGTTAACTTGGTTAAATATTTGAACAGTATATTCTAGGATTAGAGTGAAATGTCGATGTTCTTGATTATGCTTGTTTGTCGTAATTACTTAATACTTGTAATTTGAATTATGTTTAAATGTTGTGTTTAAGATAATTTTATTTTTGTGAGTTATAACTTTATTATTTTATAGATTTATTATTTGTTTACATTTTAACAACGTAAGCGACATTCGAGGCATACAAAAAGCAGTTCCAAGAAGTGGGCGGGACTACAGAATCATTGAATGTGACACAGTGACATGATATCACAAAAAGTGGGTGGAGTTAATCTATGTTATCGGTCAGTGGTATAACAATACTTAAAAATATTGGGTCAGCGTCTTCGAAGTGATTGTGAACGTGTGGCATAATAAATGTATATAGCGTATTTTCCTTTGGTCAGAGGATTCCGCGATGTTCAGATATATTTAAATGGTTCCACATACAGTTTGTTAAAATAAAAATGAAACCACGATATGCATATATGCATATATGCAATTGTGTGAAACTCAGGCGTAGCTATTAAAAGCGGATAGTAATAAATATATACTTACTAGAATCTTTGTCTTTCTATATTGTGCAATTTTTAAAAAAGAACACTTTTTATCTATTTACATGAGACATTTCAATGAAATATTTATGTATAATGTGTGGCCAAGAACAAAAAAGCTGAGGGTATTAAATTGATATGTGGCGACCAGTTATTCGCAGTAATGGTCCATTTACACTCTTTAATTTAAATAAATTACTCATTTACGGAATATAAGTTAGGGTTCATGGTGTGTTACGTTTTGTTTAGGTTAAAATAATGTTTCGACTTCTAGCTTAGGTTAAATTTTGTTAATATTTATTATTGTGTGACTTATTGACTGTAATATGCAATTCTGAGGTCATTTGAGCGATTGGAATTCCATTTATAACAAGCCAGTTCGGTGAGTGGCAGTATTCTATATTTGACTAACAGCAAAAAGCAAGCGAACAAAGGTAACCGATATGAATTCTAACGTTGGAAGGAAGTAGCTTTGTTCCCCGGTATTTCTTACGTTGACTTACACAGAACTTCACTCTGTCCTCAAAAATCTAATTTTCAAATAGCAATAATATTTTATAATATAAATGTAGAACATTTTATAACACACTGATTGCAGGCTACACTTATTCATGATGAAGTACGTTTATTTAATCAATACTTATTGTTTAGCTATTGTATCTGCCTGTTTACTTCTAATCTATTCAAAAACGTACATTGAATGTATATTAGTGTAGAATGTCGGGGCATGACCGAAAAGGTGAGTACATCTATTATGATATGTGTGACCGGTTGACTATAATTTGTAGTTAAGGATCTATTTATCTTAAATAAGGGTCACTATGGAAAAACGTTCGTTTTGTCTGCATATACAAACATGTTATGTACTTGTTTTATGAAAATCGACAAACGTTTTTTTTCAAAATAGCTCAGATCATATCTTAGCCAGAAGGTTAAAACTTGTGTAAATAAATTTTCTTCCAGTTTACGTTGCTCGGTGTTCTAGAAACGACACTTCAAACTGTAGTGCTATAACTTTGTTTTCATTTTTTGCCAAGATGTTGGGTCATTAAGTGTATTAAGACTATTAGCGCATGTTACGCTTAGGTTTAATATTGATTCTTTTGTGACTATTGAATAATACATTTAAATAGAAAAATTGTTATAATTCGGTCTTTTAAACATATCAGTCAAGTGTAAACATAATTTTATGTTATAATAATATGGACACCTGCCATGATCGTGTTTTATGAAATTAGCTGAGATACCTTTAAAGCCATGGCGATGTTGTTACCGGTATCCAAAATGTGCCAACACAGTACAATGGTAGTGTACATGTCATTGATAAGGCTTTATAATAAAACACATTAGTTACGAAAGAAGGTTGCATACATGCTTTCAGAAAGTATTTTATAGATTGCATTTTTAGATGTTCGTGATAGAGGTGACGGACGGAACAGGACAATACGGGAGAAAAACACAGAATTACTTGTCGAAATTGCACAGCTATGCAATCGGTATTAACTTATATACTTATGGAAATTAATTAAAAAATTAAACCTGATTTATTTTGTGTCATTACTTGAATTTTCAATAATTGAGTTGCTTTTTTAAACAATAATTCCCTTAAAGCGGTTTTGTAAAATTTTCCATTAAAACAGATTTGGGTTACCCTTTCTGTGAGTAAAATTACTTGTTGCTGACATTAATTTCAAAAGAAATAAATAAATTACGTCATTATTAAAATACAGTTTTATAACAAAGATAACACAATTTTCCCAAATGTCAATCTAGCTTTTAAGTGTTCTCACTTTTTGTATGACTTTGTCAGTCCGGACAGAAATACATCAGAGGTTCTGTTCCTTTTTGGAG
Source organism: Congeria kusceri (assembly GCA_027627225.1). Classification (NCBI taxonomy): domain Eukaryota; kingdom Metazoa; phylum Mollusca; class Bivalvia; order Myida; family Dreissenidae; genus Congeria; species Congeria kusceri. The sequence continues at coordinate 29,237,253 of CM051037.1, forward strand.
TCCCAAGTGTGGCGAAAAGTTCCATGGGGAACACAATAATCAAAGCCTTGTGTGGGAAACACTACACAAAAGTAGAACGGGCAGAAGAAATGCACAAACAAAAACACTGTCGATTCAATGGTAAAATTATCAGCCATTTTCTTAGTTGATGTCACTTCGGGTAAGGCTGCTTGAATCTTACATGACGTTGAATATTGTAACGAAACATAAAGATTGACGAAAATCGAGTTAAGGTCGTATTTATTGTATACATGTAAGTTCTTGGTCAATCTTTATGAAACTTTAAAACAATTGTTGCTTAGTATGTAATGTACCAACCCTGCTCAGATTTTAACGATCCATTGCCAAAGATGAGAGCTACAAATAAAAAATCACGTCTGAGCAGCATTTTCTCCAACACATGTGGTTATATTGTCAAATAAATCCACACCAATGTTCCATTTGTGCTCCTCTGACAAAGTTATTCAATTGGATGCAGTTTATTGTACACACGTGTTTGATACTTAGAATTGGAAAATAAATATTTAAGTGCCCTTTACTGCTAAATGTGTTGCCATATCTTCAAATAATCACATACAAAATGATCATTGGGTCATTCTCTACCATGTTTGTATAAATGGTTGTGAAAACTTTAATCAGAACTTCCCAGTCATTTTCATTGTGCGATAATCTACCGAAATAGTGGTTCCGGTCCACAGCAAATGATGGCCTATAGAGCTAAACATATATCTGTAAGCACCATATCAACTTAAACACGTGGCTTATGTTCATTAGGTGATTCGGTCCTCTACCACATTTGCTCAAATGTACCGGTCAACTGCACATAATGGCCGCAGAGGCTAAAAGAGCAAATATCTTAAAATGCCATCTTCTTCTACACTTATAATAATCCGACACAAATGTTTATCGGGTGATTCTCTACATAATTTATCAAATGTTTGCAGTCCACTGCACATACTTGCCACCATAGCTAAAATTGAAATATATTTAATGAAAATTTCCTATAAAACAACTAGGCTAACTTTGCAGAAACTGTACAAAAATGTAACATCGGTGGTTATCTACCGAAGTTTGTGATATGGTTTTGATCCACTGACAAATGTTGCTGTATGGGCGAGAAATACGAACACCCTCCTAAACATGTCGACCTAAGCCTTTGGTTACATTTTTCAATAATTACACACACATTTTCCTTGGTTGGTCATCTACAAATGTTGCTTAAATAGTTACTGAAATAATTATGTTATATTGCACAAAATGGCCACCATAGCCAAATATAGAAACATCGTTGGTAATTCATATGCAACATTACAGAAATGTTCATTGGATGATTGTATACCAGAATACCTTAATTGTTTTTGTCCACCGCTCAAGATGAACCCTAAAGCATATGGGCACTTAAACCTACTTATGCATGGGAAACTAGCAATAAGACATGTATCGTCTATATGAGTCTGATTTAATTCACACAATTGTGTTTGACACATTTTTTAGCTGTCTGGGTTCCATTTCAAACATAACGTGTAAATTTAAGGCTATGCATTTACTATTGCTTTACTGTATTGATGCTCCAAACATTGCAGCTGTGCTTTAAAAAGCAATATTTATTTATTTAAAACTGCCCTTTATTGCAGACCTAGCTCTGTACCTAGCTCAGAATAAAAAGTTCATGCTACTCCTACATAATATCTTAATGTTACATGCTCTATTTGACATTTAACCATTGATAAACTATTAAAGGAATGCTTGAATATTTCCTTCATTATTTTCCAAAATAAAAACTCACTGAATGATGTCAAGTGTAGACAATTTAATTTGACGGACTCATTTTTGAATGGACATAAGCAAAATAACAACCTGTCTCAGTGTCTCAGTCTTATGCTGATCAGAAAGTAAATGCAATTTATATAGAGAAAACATATTTTTTGCAGGTTTATGTTGAGACGTTAATTGAAAAGATCCTCGCCAATATTTACTGCAAAGCTTTAAATTATCTGCACACTTCTTCATCAAGATTCACTCGTATACCTTCTTCAAGGAAATTTAAAAAAATCCGGCCTTAATGCTGTTTCCGAAGTTTTCCATTGTCTAAGCAATTATCTTATAATATTAAGTCCGGACAAATGCAGAAATATATGATATAAAGTTATCGAATTTGTATAATAACTGTCACACTAATTCAATGTCATTGTTTTACGTGACACATTCGTTTTTTCTTCTTCAACATTTAACATTTTGAACTGCAAGGTATGCGAAGGGATACCTTAAGAAACTGCCTAAATAAGATGGCAAACATCATAGACGCGGCTGGAAATGAACACCAAAATACAGCTTAATTACAAGAAATACTAGAACTTGTGTTCGGAGGTAACGGCTTATCGGTTTTATACGGTTAGTGTTACAAATGTGTTATACGTTTTAACAAATGGTGTATTATCCTCCCATTGTATATTTTAACTGCAAAGTATGTACTTCGTCAATTTATTGTTAGGTTTCATCCCTCCGGGCACATCTGCTTAATATTTAGAAGATGAGCAGGCAGACAGAGCATGGAGCTGGTTGTCTGAAGCGAGCATACACTAACTGTCGTGAGGAATGGAAAGTTACAAAGGTCTTGTTTGTCGCCAGTTGTACGCAAGCGCTTTCAACTCAACTGATTGAATGTCTCCACGAAGTTTTCAAAGTCTATCACAAAAAGACAGGTTTCCACAAATGTAAGTTCAGTTTTACGAACAATACATATACAGGATTATTATTCGTGTCTCTTAAGATACTCTTTGATATCCATACCATATTTAGAGTGTGTAAGTACGATTTTACGAAGATATAGTGGCATCAAACCAATAACAAAATTAAGTTAATTAACATATATTTGTATTTAAAATGGAATGAAAGTTGAGAACAAACATTTATTTTAAACGCACAATAATCTAGTTTTTAATCACCAAATAGTTTTTGTCTGTACAAGCCAAAACTCAAAAACATGTACATACGTAGACTTGACAGTTGGTTTTGGTTACACAACTGTAATAAACGATGCAAAAGTCGACACTACTACTTGTTGATTTATATCATATTGAAGGATTTCTTTTGTCATTTTCATGTTTTTCTGTTTGCTTTCAAGTTTTAGTGTCACTTCCATCTGCTTATTTTGAAAATAATTGATACGAAAGACCGTACATACCCACTTTAAGTTATACAAAATAACCTTCGTTTGAACACACATGTCATATGTTACATTGCGGTTGGTCTTGGGTTTGCGATGAAAACGTATAATCAACGAGTTTATTTGTATACTTGTGTTTAAGGGCCTATTTCAGTGTATCCATGGCTCACATTTCAGTCGATATTGACGTCTTTGTTGCAATCACGAATACGACTTAGTAGAGAAACAGAGGCGTTTTACTGCGATTTGTCCAGAGAACACCATCCGCATGGAAACATTCCGGAAACAGGAACGCAGTGTAGCATCGATGGCTCTTTGAAGCATAACAGCATCCACTGGGTGAGCTACGTGGACGATCATAGAATGGACAAGCCTTACATCGACAAGATCGCCCTAAGTTCGTGAGGCAGATGATGAAACCTGGACGAAGAAAGCATCCCTTAGAAATACACCCACCACCTGTTCTTTCCCGCAAAGAAAGGGTGAGGCGGAAAGTTGAAAAGTTCTGGAAAGAAATTATTTCTAGTATGAAACGGCTGTGATCTTTCTGTTTTTTGCCTTCCTTATCGCCGTGCTTTTCCAACAGCTCAGTAAGACACCTGAAACTGACAGTCGAAATGTTTAAGTTATGCATTTCCTTTACACTAGCTTCAATAGCGATTGGTTGTGTGATATGAAAGATAATCTTATTGATCTGGATACGAAATTAATAATCTGATATTTCTAAAATATATTCGACGATGAAAACACTGTGTAAAATCAAATGGTCAATGTGTTGAACGACAATTATTTTCCATGAAAACATTTGTAAAAATCGATTTAAAAATCAATAGGAAAAATCACGAAACGTCATCCATCTTAAGCTCTCAACACGTGACGGGTATCTTATGTTGTTTGAATGAGAAAGCGAGGTGAACTATCATCAGCTATAATAGGTTTGGATTTTGCAAGGGTCAGTCATCGTGTTTGTTCTACATTCATTTATATTTGGTGGTGGTTGTTGCTCTTGCTACAAAGATTTCTACTGATGTAATTATAATCAACGTTTGTCAAGACCATTAGTCAAATTTTGAGTACGATATGTTGTAGTCTGTGTATTGAGAATAACATACAGATAACCCATACATGTAGTATTAACAATTCGTGTGAACAATTCTTAAAGTAAAACATTATGAAGTGATGATGACTAGTCATGAAAAACACTTTCCCATAACAGTTTTCACCAATGCACGTATCTTATCAACTATTTTCTATTTTCTATAGATATGAAACTAACTTTCACCGGTATGCAGTATGTTAGCAATATGACAAAACCATGCATCAAACATGGATCAGGGTTTTTTTCAGATACAATACACCTTTAGTTATTTGAAGACATTAATTGGTTCTTGATGGCATTTTTAAACAAATTTGTGCTCACATTAGATGTCTAACAATGCAATATAATTTAGATCTGTTATTTACACGTTATTTGAACGTAGTTAAAAATACTGCTTCAGTGTGTGTTTTTGTTTTTGCTCATATTTTCCCTTTGATATGCTGAAAGTGCAACATAATTTAGACTTCTGTAAGATACTACAGTAAACCATATCAATAAACACATAGTTTATGTGCTACAAATATATATCATTTACCATTTACACGGGAAAAGAAGATACGAGGTTACTGAACTAAATAAATTAAGAACTTCATATATAAGCTAATATTCGCAAGGCTTTTAATCAAAGGCGAGCGCTACGCTAGTCAGTGGAAAATTGCATGCTATTGAAAAAATATAATTCGCTTTTGAAATCAATCCTTTAAACCAGTTCAGTTTGAACTCGTTTGGGACGGTAGGAAGAAAACAAAATCAACGTAAGAATAAATGTGGCAATGTCGGACGCGGAGGTAATAGTTGAGTTAATCTCATTATCTTTAGTATAACTTTACTACCGTATTTTACAATATCAGTGTAATCAATTACATATAAACAGAAAAAACAGATATTTTATTGAAATTCAGTGGCTAAAAGCAGATCATGGTAATTAAAGTGATTTGTTGTTATACGTTGATCTCGCCTATTGTTGACATTGATTTTATAAAGAAAATGACAGATTATTATACATCTTTTGGTGATTATTCATCATTATTGAAACCTTTGTTTGTTTGCAAAGACAGACAGTATGAAATGCAGTAAATAATCACTGAGATGGAATGCTAGCTTCTGATAAAGCACAATAGATCAGGCAGCTGTATAACAGTCTGAAATCCGTATACTGGTATGATAATATGGCTTTGCAATCAATACCCGAATAGTTGTTTATCTCAGACTATTTAAATATGCATGCAGTATACAAATGCATTTCTAAAGAAATATGAAATACGAAATCAATGCAGGAGGAAGCAGATTATCGCATTTAATGTGCAATGCAGTGCTATTATAACGTGAACACTTTATGACTTCCGGCACCTTGCCAATTTATATACATACTGTCAAGCGTAACACTTGAACCATTTGTAAGGTTATATCCAGATAGCTTCCATTGCCTTTGTGTGCAGAGAAAGACTTTTTTTTTCAAAACATATAAGACAACGTAATAAATCATGCATTATTTCAAGCTATTGATATTTATTTCTTATACAGGTACATAAGTGAACATGTTTGCCTTTTAACTGTTTGTTTGCATAATACGAAATACTGAACTGATACCGTCCGACAGACCATTCATTTTCATTAGTATGCATATTAGTGTTGCAAAACATTGGACATTGCAACTGTGTTATTTTGGTGCAAACCCATTGCATAAAAGTGTTTGACCACGTAAAGCCTTATCGTCTTCGGCTGCATGGCATACATTTTCATTACGAAGTTTGTGTACTCTTGTTGTTTTTTTTCGACACTATCAAGTCGACACACCTTAGTTGGGAAAACAAGATCTGAAACACAGGACCTAAACCATTGTTTTCTTCGTTTTCATATTTACCAGAAACGACTATTGAACTGCTGCAGTCTAGGACACAATCTCTGGCTAAACCTAAGTGTTTATTCCGCATTTATAACGTGCATTTTTATGTGCATCAATGATACACGCAATGGCAGTGCAAAGCGAATTTTATATATAACTTAAAATATACTTTTGTTATAAAAGGTATGCCGAAAACATTCCACAAAATAAAGGCAAATAATTGCGTTAAACCCACTGAGTGCAGCCTTCATTATCGAAGGTGGAAGTGTGACTGTATTGATCAAAATATATTTATGCGACTCTTTCTTAATAAGAAATGTTTAAACAAGAACACGTCTAATTTGTTTGCACAACTGTTTTGAGAAATATTAACGTTTGGCCGGGAACAAATATGTTAGTGTTAAAATTTATATATTGGGTCTTATCTTGACCATTGTAAGCAGCGAAATACCTTATTTATCTGATTACCTTATTATCACACCACACGGTCTGAGCTTTCACGTTGTGTCACGCTTTTCAGTCAGCACAATAATGAATACTTGTAGCACATGATTAAGCTTGGTATATGTCTGCGTCTTGATTTATAAATGTATCATATTGTATCTTATTATGCGATTTTTCCCAATTTCAATCAAATATGAAAATACATACCGCGTGTAAAATGCTATTTGTAAAGCCGTTCGAGTTATTTCAAATTAGGTGTATAAAAAATCAGTTGCAATAAATAGTTTTTCTTCAGACCACTTGTCATCTAAGTAGGCTTGTTTGTTGCCTTTTCGGTGAGTAAACGTGTGCATTTTTACTTAAGCAATTGACGATAAACCATTTATCTTTCTTGTTACAACTAAAGGAATCCTCAGGGCGTTTTGTCTTGAAATATTTAGATTACGCATAAATCATAGTAATCATTATATTACGGTTTCTTTGGTTACTTTTGCTCCAAGCAACATAGATGGCACTGAGAAAAAGAAAGAACTTAATGTGAGGCAATCAAACTAGAACCAGTTGCAAAACGCAAACGCAAAACAAAAATAAATTGGTGTAAAAGCTAAATTTGGTAGCATATAAACTCGTAGTTTGACAATTTTGGATACTAGTTAATTTATTATGTTAGTGTTGGATCTAGCAGAGAGACATCTCAGCTTAGCGTTGTTATTAGCGGTAACTGGAATGCGTAGATTCCAATTTTCTGGTCTCAATCGATATGATCTGAACGTAATTAGTAAGCCAGATTCGCTTACGCGAAAGTAAGAAGTGCCGTTTTGAATAGCATGAACGTTTGCCAAATGCTAATCATTTTAATGAAGAATGTGATCAGAACATAATATGTTTGAAAAAAACAACCTCAAAATAGTCGGGTAGTTCACCGCTTTCAATGTAGGCTCACATTTTGAGTTAAATCGCGGAATAAAGTAGTACACTATGCAGCATTCGAAGTCCTTAATGAAAGGTTTGATTGGATTACGAGCCGAGTAAAATCATGGACATTATAATTTTAACCTATTCATCTCGCTTATTGTCGATGCATGTTTAAGTGTTAAAGCTTTTTGTGTGGCACGTTTAACAAGAAATATCTTTATGGTAATTGTGATTGTCTATGGTAATTGTATGGTAATTGTAAAAATAAGGAAAATTGAACTTTCTACATAAATAAATTCAAAACTGACAAATGTGCAACTTGATTGTTGTTGTTGATTTTTTCACTTATAATTCACGTATCCGTCGCATGACTGGCTAGTACATTACGCTCACATACGGGGCTACTCCTAACATATCATTTTATATTTTACGTGACGTTTTTTTTGTAACATTAAACAGTATGTCTGCTCTTCAGTTTCTTAAGGATTAAAAGAATATTTAAGAGGAAGAGAGTTACAAAAAAATAAGGTGTAGACGGCATATACAAAAACACATAGAGCATCGATACAATTATTCAGCACTAAGGGTATTTTATTAATACCATTTTAGGGCCGATATAAGGCCCCATTCCCCTCCTGAAAAGGTAAATATTTTTCCCCTGTACTTAAAATATTTTCTCAGTTTATCTATTATTTCTCAGAATATTCGCAAATACATTTGTAAACTTCAGTTTGTTCCCGATAAACATGGCAATATTTAAATTTCGATTGCAGGATAAATGTCTTTGAAGATTGATTACATAACTGTTGTTGTTCTTCTTTGATCAATGTAAGATTTCCCGACAACGCCTACATGACGATATATAAAACATTTTTAAACATTAGTACACATTATTTTTGCAAAGTAATACGGTTCAAGATTTACAAACTGTAGATTTGTGTAATTTTAATATTAAAATATTCAGGATTTCGTCTTTTTAATATTAATAATTTTGCCAAAAGGTATTTTCTCTTCGACAGATTAAAAAGTCCACTATCTATTGTCTTTCACAGAGTGTGCTCGGTAATTTAACTGATCAGGATCGTTTTTCTCTGTGCATGTATAGTAGGCGAATGTGTGTTGGTTATAATAATCAAGTAGAAAATATCACGATATTAAAAATCAAACATGATACGTGGACATTCCACAAAAAACAACTTTTCGAGCAAAATCCAAAAATGCAGAATAATAAAAGAAAGTTATGTATGCAAGGTGCAGGTCAAACATCTATGGTTACAGTACAACTTCAGTTAAGAAATTGCGTTTTTAGTTATTAATTAGGACATTTAAGAATACTGATCCTGAACAGAAACATGTTTGGGTAATTGACAATTTTTTTACGGATATAACAATTGACCAGTTGCATAAAACATAGATCGCTCCGCCTTTCTGTTTGTCTAAGGTTGTTTGTCCACGGATTTTAAGTAAATTGATTGGATTATGGAGCCGTCTGCTTTTTTTTCTCACTGAAATATAATCTCATAATTTGGTCAACTCAATCCTTGATTGATAAGTAGCAACTGGTCGATAGCTCAATCCACTATAAGAGTTATTTAGCAGAAAGCATTTAATCTATTTAAGTAATGGTGACCTTGACCTTATCCATCCTCTAAGTAATACCAAGCGGCGTCTCTTGATCTTGATCCCACCACCACAAAAAAGATATGCAAGCCCATGCAAGGTCTGGCTATAATGTATATATATATGAAGTTTTATTACAATGGCTACATTCATTCTCGCGTTATGGAACCGACACCGTTTTCCTATTTTTTGTAACAGTACCCTTGATCCCCACCTTTCTCATATGCAATCGTAAGTGAGGTTTTAATATAAGACATCTTCATTTGAAGTAACATTACACTACCTCAATTCGTTCTTGAGCTGTTGACCGTAAACCGTTTGTTCTATTTTTAACAATGGTGACCTTTACCTTGACCCCACCCCATATGCAATCCCAAGCGAGATCTCAATTCAAGATATCTACATATATAAGTATTAAAATATATAAATTCGTTCTCAAGTAACTAAATGGAAATCGTGACCTTGACCTTGACCTTGACCCCTCCTACCCATGTGCAATCGCAAGCAAGGTAGATATAAGGTATCTACATATAACGTTTCATTAAAATATCTCAATGTGATCTCTAGGAATTTAGCGGAATTTTTTTTTCTAGTTTTAGTAACGGTGACCTTGACCTTGCCACCACCCACCCCATTTACAATCCCAAGTGAGGTCTCGATATAAGGTATCTATGTATTAAGTTTTATTAACATATCTTAATGTGTTTTCAGGTTATTAATCGGAACACGTTTTTCTATTTTTAGTAACGGTGACATTGACCTTGAGCTGCCACCTCATATGCCATCTTAAGCGAGGTCTTGATATAAGGTATCTATTTATGAAGTTTCATTCAAATATCTCAATGTGTTCTCAAGTTTTTGAGCGGAAACCATTGTTTTATTTTCAGTAACAGTGACCTTGACCTTGACCCCACCCACCCCATATGCAATTGCAAAGCGAGGACTCGCTATAAGGTATCTATGTATGAGGTTTCATTACAATAGCGCAATCCGTTCTTGAATTAGAGAGCGGAAACTAAAAGTTAACGCCGCCATCCCGCACGACCGCCCGCCCAACGACATACCCCAATCTTAAAACCGAAATACGAAACATTTGGTTGACTAAGACCTTGTCTCATCAGTATTCTTGCCAAACCAAATATTAATTATTTTGATTTGAAACATCAATAAAAGGGGACGTTTTAGTACGCTTTCCAGTCCTTGTTTAATATGTGTTGTACTCGTAAAACATTAATTTGTTCTACAATGGCCTCATCTAATATCAGCTTCACAATTGACATCAGATACAGTTCAAAACGGCATTGAGAGACCCAACCAACGCACATGCGATAGTTTAGATCTGGAGTTTTTACGAAGAGTATACATGTTTTTTTCAATGCCCCACTTTTAAAATAACAGAGGGGCAATTAATATATGTTTTTGTTTACATTTATAGTTTTGACCTAAAATATGTCATTGTAAAATTCATAAAAAGGTATGCTTATTCATTAGTTGAAATCTTTGAACATTTATGAAGATTATTTATTTTTTAACCTAAGCACTGTGACATATACCTCAGCTGATTGTCTATGATATACTGTAAGGTTATTTATTTTTATGATGCGATCATGCAGGTGACCGCATGAAATGGCAAATGCTGAAAAGTCATAGGTAACTGAGGAAGATTCTTCGATATATCAAATGAGCAACTACGATAACGCACGCCAATCCATGATTTGTATAGAAAAAAGCTGTGTCATACTTGATTTAGACGAATCAATTTAACAAATGAGTTTCATTTTATATTTAAAGTAAATGTGCACCGTGTACTAAAATTATCAGTACTTAACCGCAAATGAATGTAATAAGAATCATTAAATTTTAGTCTTGATTTAAAACTGCAGACATATTTTCGTTGAGACAAAATCTTAGAAATGTCTTTCGAAACTGCTACGTTTAATTTAAATTTGAAAATACTGAATTGTGCTCAGGGTTATGAACTGCTATCTTTTCAGCGCTTTGATTGTGAAATGTAACGCCGTATGTAAAGTTTCACAACGAGTGGAACAATATTTAATCGCATCAAAATGGTTCTCTTTTTTATAATCATAACATTTTCCACGTTGAGCTCACAATGCAAAAACTTGTGTACCGGTATTTTTATCAAATCTTTACGAAGTTATTGCACAAACGGTGTTAATGTCATGTTCTGATATTGATCTACTATAGAACAATTATGCCCTCAAACATGAAACGTAGTTTTCGGTAGTCACATTTTCACAAATATAGTTGCTCTTGATAGCAATGATTACCGATTTTGTGTAGATAATTGCAATAATTGAGGAAGGATTTAAAAGTAGTTTTAGATACTGTTTCCGTGGTATATCGTACATTATTAAAGCCAGTCTTTTTCATGAGATAGTGTAAAAAGCAATATAGTTATAGTTACTATAAATAAAGAAAATAATATGCTGTTAATATCGACTGTTTTTCAAAATTGTACATTGATAGCCAGTGTGCATTTCAATTAACAATAGCAAGGAATAGGAAGATATCGGAGGTATACATAGAACGAACGTATTGTATTGAATATTATTTTGTTTAAGCAAGCCTTTAAATCGAAGGTATGCGTTACACAAATCATTGCAAAATTGCATGCTATTGACTTTATCCAAAAGGCTTTTATTATTTGCTTGCAGCTTATATTTTGAACCAGACCAAATCACTTTAAAGGGGCGTATCGACAGCTAATACCATTTAACAAGACTAAAACAAAAATTGTATTTTAAGAAGTACTTATTAAATGACTCCTTCACACATGGGTCTCGTTTTTATAATCAAACAGTAAAATATTGTTTTTATAATTATAAAAGGTTATAAAATGTATAGTAGTTGTAAAATCGATATGAATGAAATGTACATGAAGTACCGCTATACGCATGAGCACTATTGATAAACTGTACTGTAGCGTAGGAAGGTATCTATTGAAGCGCGGTATTTTGTAGGCGTGACTTTGAATTCTGCTGGAACCGTGTATCGAAAAGCAATTTTTTTACATTGTGTATTGTTTTTTTTCATAAACCTATCAATATTTTATTGCTTATAAATATATTCGCGAAAAATGGAAATATGCCTTGTTTTAATACGTGCCTATTTTTACAGGAAATACCGTCGATTTGCCCGTTAAAAAGAACAGAAGGAACAACATAAATATCGACGTAAGAATAAACTTGTCGGACTTCGATGCGTAGAAAACAGGTTAGTACATGTATGTTTACATGTTTACTTATCTTTGTCATCTTTTCATCTTCTGTCTTTGGCAATTATTATTTTTACAAATTGTACAGTACCAGTATTATTCAACACAAATAGAAGGTGTGTCAGTCTGAACATTTACCGTATCAATGAGTATGACAGGTTATCCTACATAGAGTTGGGATTAATGGCACATTTTAATAAAAATAAAAAAATAAAAACAAATACAAGGATGAAATATATTATATTATTCGGATACTACATCTGTATGTTCTCTCGTATATAAACAATGTCAATCTCTTTCATCGCAAAGAAATATCGGAATACATTTGTAAAGTGATAATGAATCAACGGAATATGTGGGCCTTATGTGAAATCTTGTTGTGGAATTAGGTTTTTCTACTATTGTTCTCGTTTTTTTAGTGCGTTGGTATTAATAGCATCAGAATAAATTTGGAAGTAAGAAATATACAGCAGTATTTCTTATAATTAAATAAAATATTAGTTTTTGCAAAATTATATGATTGAAAGCAATGATTTGGTGGAATGCTGTGAAATAAACCAACCAATGTATTCTGTTAAACGTTGCTTGTATTGAAGTATGCAAAACGCATACATGGAAATTTACAAAAATTAATAAATAAATCTCACTCAATCTGAACTTGCCAATGAAGAAATACTTGTTGTGTCAATATCATGAAAATAATTATGTAAGCTTCAAAAGCAAAGGGTCCGCTTTGAATTAACATTATTCCGAATTCTATTTGTATTCAGAACTATATTTACAAAAATATCATATTCTATGCCTTACTATACTGTAAAACAATATTTATACGCAGTTTACATTATCTGAAAATATACAAGAAAAATTTATTGAGAATGGCATTAACATGGAATTCAAACTTAGATTAAGTGAAACAATATCCGAATATGTTGTTTTTGTAGCGTCAGTGCGCATGACAGATGACTCGTTTATCGGTACATGCTTTTAAACAAAAGTAATGCACGTGTTTTCCATATCGGACATTTCAGCCTGATTTGATACTAATCAGATATGTAAACAGAATATGTGTTGATGAACAGTTTACATGGTTGACAGTGATTTTGTTTGGATTACGCAAACATTGCTAAATCTGTTGTAGTATTATTGGTGTAACAATAAGCAACATTGTTTTATTCAATTGTTTACTTTGTACAAAGAAGCATATTTTATTTTCAATGTCGATTTGGAGGCTTTAAGTTCATTCAATCTGCACGCACTATACATTTTAGCATAGGACATGAATGCATTTTTAAAGATCAATTGAATAGGAAATCGAAGTAAGAGTAAACTGGTGAATGCATTAAATGTACTACCACGCGCCCAGTTTAAGGAGACTTGCATGTTGACAATTGACATGGATTGTTACAAGCGTAACATTTTAGCATAGGACATGAATGCATTTTCAAAGATCAATTGAATAGGAAATCGAAGTAAGTGTAAACTGGTGAATGCATTAAATGTACTACCACGCGCCCAGTTTAAGGAGACTTGCATGTTGACAATTGACATGGATTGTTACAAGCGTAACACTTATAAACCAATGCTATACTAGTATACCTATACGGCTTTTGCCTTTGTGTGCAGAGAAATGCCTTTTAATTTCTGCAAATTATTGCGAACCATATACGAAATAGTGCGTTACATTTCAAGCTATTGTTTATTCTTTATATACCGGTACATGCGTAAATAAACATTTCCATGTTTGTTAATTGTTAATACAAAATACGACATTTGATGCCGACATAGCATTCATTTTGATATATTTTATAGAGCTGTCAACCACAGCACATGTTTTGACGTTTTGCCAAGGCGTTCTTGTTTGGGTTTTTGTGGTAAAGGGAAAACGGAAGTGCTAAAATTGCAGATTGTTTTTGAATAAAAAAGCAGCCATATGTGGCCAAATGTCAGAGGTCACAGTTTCGAGACTTGACAGGAGACTGACTACATTTTGATAAGTACTTGTTGCATTTTAAATTAATTTTATACGTGGTAAGGGCATTGTAAATTGGAAAAGTAAGTTTTACATGAAAAGAGAGAACATTTCAAGAGTCATGTTAAAGGCATATCGACTGTATTTCACAAAAATAGCAATATTATATTTTGCAATACAATTTCTTACAATATGGTTTAAAATTTAGCATCGTAGTATTAACACTGAGATTGATGTTGGATGCTGATCTAGTAAATGCAGAAGTCAACTCAGAGTACAATATATTGTTTGAACAATAACCCTTCTAATACATTTAAAATAACGCCATTAAAAGAAGCATTTGGTAAAAGGTTACAATTGACATGGAATGGACATTGTTAATGCGGCTGGTTTTGTAATCTTATATTTTTTAATCACACGCATATCTATAAATATAACCAACCATTGGTAAGTATTGATATATATTATTTGCATTCTGTGTGTGTGTAGAAAAATTCATTTTGATAAGAGACCCTTCATAGTAGATCGAATTGTCTGTGTTTATTGAAAGGTGAGTTAAATTGATCGAACGTTCACTTTTACTTATTCTTGGATTAATTAGTAGTTAGTTTTCCTTAATAAACGTTATGTTTTGTCCTCATTTCTAACCGATCAGCTAAAATGTGTTCTATTTCTTTTATAAAAAATTATTTTCAAATTTATTATAGCATCAATTAATGCAAAGTTATCAACATTTTCTTCTTTTGGACTTGTTTTTACGTATGCCATATTCTTGGTTATCTTTTAACTGTTAATGTTTTAAGTGTATTACATGTCCACATATTCAGAGTCTTGCAGCTATTTTTGGTATTCTAAAACCAAATGTATAAACCAAACTATTCAGATGTTATTGTTTTGTTTTTAACATTCGCCTCTGTATAACTGCATATCTTTGCTAAAATATTTAGATTTATTAGCTTATTGTTATTGTTATTATTATTATTGTTATAATTATACTAGTAGTAGTAGTAGTAGTAGTAGTAGTAGTAGTAGTAGTAGTAGTAGTGTAGTAGTAGTAATAGTAGCAGTAGCTGAAGTAGTACTAGTACTAGTCTAGTAGTAGTAGTAGTAGTAGTAGTAGTAGTAGTAGTTGTTGTTGTTGTTGTTGTTGTTGTTGTAGTTGTTGTAGTAGTAGTAATAGTAGTAGTAGTAGTAGTAGTAGTAGTAGTAGTAGTAGTAATAGTAGTAGTAGTAGTAGTAGTAATAGTAGTAGTAGTAGTAGTAGTAGTAGTAGAGTAGTAGTAGTAGTAGTAGTAGTAGTAGTAGTAGTAGTAGTAGTAGTAGTAGTAGTAGTAGTAGTAGTAGTAGTAGTAGTAGTAGTAGTAGTAGTAGTAGTAGTAGTAGGACCAGAAGTATGAAATGGTCTATATAGTCTTTAACGAAAGGAGGAGTGCGAACGACGGGAGCCCAAACGAGTAAGTTCAATGACGCCGCTGAAAACTCGCATATTGGGTACTAAAGATTGGTACTGAGCGCAATATTTATTGTCTTCAAAACTGCCTGACTTACGGGGTGACACCCGTCAGCGGACGCGCAAGGCCCTGTATCCTTGCATGTGTACCATCATTGGGGTCTTTTTGACCATGCCACCGACGTCGACCACATATGAAAGGTCATTTAGTGGAATGAAGCGAACAAAGAACCATTTGTGACCAACAATGACGTTTGACAGGCTGTCGTCGTTATCCCTGGCCCATGTACACATGGACATGAAAATCAAAGTTGACCAAGTGTGATTAACCTTTTTGCATCACACAAATGCATAAAACTATACTTCTTCTAATTTGACGTTGTTCTTACATGCGACGTTGTTCTTACATGTAAAGTTGTGTGGAAATGCAATTAGATGTTGAAACTTGATGTCGTTTCATTTTTCCTCTTTTCTATTTACCTTGATCAATGTTTTTTGTGCATTTAAAACCATTTATAAGGTATAATCATGTATGAAATAGCGTTAACAAGTCATGGATGTCTGCAACTTCTAGCAACTGCCTGAATGTAACGTTGAAATACACATCTATAGTGAAATATGGTACAGTTATTTAAATTGCAATACACTTGTATCAATATAACTATACTACACTATAGTATGTCTTTATCACTTGATGTAAGCATACATTTTGCCATAAATTAAATTAAAATAGAATTTTTATTACGACAAAAGGTTAAAATATGTTTATGAAATGAACTTAAATTAAAAAGTTTTAAAGGTAATGAAGTGCAGGAGGTCCTTCAACACACAGGATATACTCGAGGATCATAGCATTTCTATACAACTGGTTTGTCTTGTATTGTGTAAGAATTGAGAAAAACAAGTGTATCTATTGGATAATTCAAAGTTAATGTTCATATAGAAAACAAATAAATACTCAAGCATAAAATGCACGGTTTGCATTCCGGTTTCTACGGTGAGGGTTTTATTGATAATAGCATTCAAAATAATGTATTTTTGAACAATGTTCTATTGCTGTCGATGTCGTTATACATTAATCTGTGTAATGATATTAATGGTCTAAGAAACATATTTTTTCTTAATGGTCTAAGAAACATATTTTGTCTTATAAATATACTCCAAAACGCAAAAAAATTCTGGGGGAGCATGCCTGCACATTTATTTAAACCAATCTACGCCTCTGCAAGTTCCAGCTACTTACATTCCTCTTGTACCACAGCCGTAGAGAGTGTCCAATAACACTACTGCAGCCAACTTTAACTGGGAAGATCCGGGTCTGCAACCCTTTCTGTTGGATTTGATTCAGTAAATCTTTATATCTCCCTATTTGTATGTCATTGGTTTGAAAACACATTTCTTCCGATGGAACCTTCTTGAACCTAATGACTTTGTCAGATCTTTGTGTTTGCACTTTTTTAGAGACCGCAGTTTCGACCTAAGGTCGACTCTCAGGTCCCAGTCACATAAGCCTTGAAATAAAATGCATTGGTCCTAAGCTATTATGCTACTGGCAGTTGTTCCGTCCTTACCTTCAAATGTGCTGAGGATCAGATTTACCATTTTTTACTTTTAGTATTCTACTGCATCAGTTATTTCTTACCTAACTTGTTCATGGCACCACCAGTATCTGCCGTGACCAGGGGCTTCTTATCAAGACCACAGTGCTTAAAAGTGCAAGTCCTTCAGTCAAAGAGTAAAGCGGCATTGTTTTCTGCTAATACCTCATTTAGTTCGTTTGGGACATAATGCCATTATAAGCGGACTCCTACACCTTTCTCATCTCTTTCTGTAGCGCTGTTGTTTCTAATTGCATCATATGGCATTGAAATAAGAATACTATTGCATTACTTCCCGTTTTCGTATCTTCTTTCTTGACGTACATTTCGAAGTATTACAAAATAATATAATGAAGAATGTACCTGCTTAAAATACATTTTGATTACTTACACTAACTTTTACAACTAGTCCTCATTTCTCATTTGTGTTATATTTTTCCAACTCAACTTCTTTATATTTACTACTGCTGCCTCAAACTTGTTGAATGCCTGCCTTTTCCACAACAATTATTTGATAAGTCAAAAGCTCTGTTCAATTGTTTTTAAAGAATAAATATCAAAATACGCAATTTTATTTAAAGCATGTGACCGAATCTTTTGTACTCGATGGCCCGAATAATATTAATTCCTTTAAACGTACTTGTTTGGATTAAGAACCAGCAAGATATTTCAAAGATGATTCAGTGTTGATAAAATATTAATTACATATATTGTCACTTTTTCGATATGTCGGAAAATGCTTTACCAGGTGACATGAAATAGAAAGGGTTAAACCTTTGTATTAAAACAAAATGGTAATCTAGATGTTGGAAACTATAGACCAGTCAATATATTAGGTGTAAAAAAATTTTTTTTATGAATCAGTGTTTAAATAACAATAATTTACGGACTTTAATCAAATTCTTATTTTACCGACACTTGTCGTGTGCATCTGCTGGATTATATCCGAAAATATCATTTTTGGGGTCTACCTGCGGACATGATGTTCATTACATACACGCTTATTTTATCAAAATTAAAAAGAAAACATATTCGAAATACGGCATGTTTATTTGACCTTAACGTTAAATAGCATTCCCAGAGATTATTGAGAATTTTTCAAGAAATTTACATTAAAAATAAAATTGCAAAATATTCATTGAAAATTTTAAATATAGCAGAGTATTTACAGGAAACTAGGGTATCTGGTCAGTATCAAAAAGAGACTCAGTGTAGAGAAAGTCAGTCAGGTATTCATGTAATCAGCAGTAAGAAAAGGGATGCAATGTTTGCATTGGCAAAGAAGAAGGGAATTACATCACCTCCTTTGACAGATGCACAGACACAATGTCGAGTTTCATTGTGTTTAGAAAACAGAGACACGGACTGGAGTAGTGCGTTTTTCACACAGGATAATGATATGGCTTTATCCCAATAATATCAATATCTGTGTACAAAAATTACGAATGTTTCTCTTCTGGGGTGGTGTATCATAATCAGGAATCACTTCACTCTGTGTATTTGAAACTTGACAAGTATACAATATACCCAGATTCTAGAAGGCAGCAGGTGGTCTGCTACCTGCAGCTAAAATTTTATACTAGTGCTTGTTGATTGTATGTATTGAAGGAAACTGAAATTCAAACAATTTAAATAATATGAATTTCGGCATTTGTTAACTATTGTCCATTGTACATATTCTCAATTATTTATGGGAATACTATAATTATAGATTTAAATGAAACATTTGAGCACTTTAGCATTCGGACAGAAAACGTGTATCACTTTATTCGATATTTGTAGAGAAGACAGAGAGACGCCGGTTCTCTTTCTTCTCGGATGTCCAGGTGCGAGGAAAAGTGCCATGGTTAACACAATCAGCAAGGCCTTGTGCGGAAAATACTACCCGAAAGCTAAAGTGGGCAGTGGGACTGCACAATCGAAAACACTAACACTCCAATGGTAAATTTATCAGGTTCTTCCAGCTAACGTGAAGTTTTTGTAGGAACGCTATCTAAAAACACTTATTGAATTTAAGATGGACATAACTTTATTAATTGCTCGTATTGTTTGGGTTATTTAGATAGTAACTATTCAGTATAAAGGTAGTATTGTAACCGTCTGGAAATACTTTTTATATCTTAATTATGTTTTAGATAATTAAGTAATATTATCTATACAGGTAAGAGCTTGTAGTTTTGGGAATGTTTTTATTATTCAACAAAATAATGGTTATTTCCATTGCAACCCGTAATACATTTTGATATCAACTAAATTAGTTAAGCATTACAATGGGTTAGTTTTTGCATATATGGTGTAAATATTTCTTTATTAATATTTAAGGGCTTTGCGTTTAGGTATTCAATTTTAATTACTAAATACATTTTTTCAGAAACTTACAAGTCCCGAAGTCTAGTTTACAACTTTTCCATTAACTAGATAATTCAATTACTTTGAAACTTCATGTTTATTTAATGTTTGTTAAAGTCAAACTCCTTTGCATATACTGTAAATATGAATGTTTACTGTGTTATGTTTATTTAATGTTATGCCTATTATTGCTTACAATTTTCGAGTAGTTAAAAGTTTACAGTCTGTGAGTAGTAAAAACTAAGTACCGGTCCCTACTTTTGTCATTGTTAAACCTGGCTGCCACGTAACCATTTTGTAGCTAATTAGTATCATTGTTTGGCATGTTGTCAGTAATTCTGTATGTTGAATATTTTTAGTTGAACTAAATACAGTTGTATACATGTTACGTGTAAACATTAAATGCCGCCGGATTTAAGAACATTTCAACATGATTTGAAAGTTGTGATAGCTAAACTGAGGAAGTAATTTACTCCTTCAAAAAAGCAAGCTCGATGTGTTTTCATAATATATAAAATCTAGGCTATCAAAATCAGAATCCTCTCTTACAAAAACAATAATATACAGATTTGGACCATAAAGAAATAACTTGAATTTAAACATTACCATACACTTTCCAGTGTAATAATATGTTAGTTAATATCCTGTTTGGTTTTAGTAAAAAACTAAACATTATTATCATTGTTAAAATGAATATGTTCATGTACTTACAAGAATATTTGTCTTCTTATTTTGCTTAACGTTTTAAATATCTTTCTGAAATCGAGTTTTGGCTCCACGTGTATACAAACAAAAGAAATGTTTCAATTTTTTATATTTTTAGCTATGCACGTGTTAGCTATGACGTTTGGAGTGTTGCAATAAATATTGTGCACATAGTTATTATCAACTGTTTTTACTAATAGAATCAAATATATAATATATTTATTAACTTTTTATTATTGTTTAGTTATATAAATAATGAGAGTCATTCACCATATTTTGGAGAAAAAACATATCCAATACGCACATGTCAACTATCTACTTTTCCTCTTCAATAAGCACGGTGACCCCATGTTTTTTTTCAGTGTATTTAGCATTTAATTACGCATAAAGTATTGAAAATTTTGGATTTTTTAGGGAACATATTTTTATATAGTCAAACAAGTGCTTAAATAAATTAGAAAAACGTAGATTTTTCCTTAAAACATTGAATAACAAAGCAATTTTGGCAAATTACATAATAATGTGTTCACCTTGTAACGTATTGTTTTCTTACAATAAGCATTAACAATCAATGCGCAACACAATTTTTTTTTAAATAAGAACAACAACACATTTTCTAAAAATGAATTTACGGGTAAATCATTTTCGTGCATTGTCTACAAAATCTATTTCGTTGACTCCCAGTTTTCGTCGTTTCATTGTATTAGGCTTTGAATGATTTCCAAAACAGGTTAAAATGATTTTTTTATGAAAGGAAAATGAACATAAACATTGTTTTGAATGTCTAATTTATAGAATTATACCACCTTTTTTAGGACATTTTGAGGGGTCAAATCGTCTATGTGTCCGAATTGTCTACAGATTTCCCAAGTTTGGGAAACTTGTTGGGGATGTAAGGTAATTAGACCAATAATCAGAAAACTTTGATTTTTCTAAGCATACACCATTGCAATGGATGTGTTTTTATGTGTATTTTGATATATGAACTCAGTGGTAAACATTAAATCTGTTTGTTTCTAAAGCTGGGTATTTATGACTGTTCGCAAAAAAAACAACATTTGCTTTTAACTGCATTATATTTACTATTTAACGTCACGTAACATTGAACATATGACGCTACCTTACCGCAGTGCCTATGTGTCATTGACTGAACAAAATGTATACCTAATACTTATACAAATACGATTTCAGATTTCTGTTTGCTCTGTAGGTTCAGAAACTGCAGAATTAAGCGCTGTGAACTTCAAGATTCACGCATAACAGACTTAGCCGAATGTATGAATATGTTTCCAAACATCATTGACGCAGCTGGGATTGAAGATCAGAATACTGAGGAGTTAAAAGAAATACTGGAGATGGTGCTCGGATGTAATTCTTGTCAAAATGTTAAATAGTGCTATAAACATTTTTAAAATATATTATGTACAATGCATTACTTACCGAAGTTTTCATGTACATGTACGTTTTAAACACATTCAGGTTATCAAACACATCACACAATAAAATAGTTCTTGAAATATAAAGTATTGTTTTATGCCCCCCACCCACAAAGTGGGGGGCATTAAGCATTGCACTTGACTGTCCGTCCGTCTGTACATACTGTTGACTCAACTCCTCTTAACTGCTTGGCGGATTTGCTTATATTCTCACATTTAAATCGTGATCGTAAAGGAAGGTATTTTGTCAGAATTATAGCCCCATGTCATCGTTTCCACTATAGAATATATCCCGAAAGTTTGTAGTCTCAATTCGTCTTTAACTTCTTGGCGGATTTCGCCCGAACTTTTAAAGCTGAAGAACCTTAACATGTAATTGATCGTAAAGCAATGGTCATTTTTGTTGGGTTTTCCACTATAGAATATATACTTTCCAAAATGTGTTCAACTCCTCGCTGCTTGGCGGATTTCGCTCAAACGTTCACAGCTGAAGAACCTTAATGTACGTATAGGTGATCATGAAGGAAGGAATTCTGGCCTGTGAAACATTTTAGCCGAATTATGGCCCATTGTCATTTTTTCACTATTGAATATATATGAAAATAAATTTGTGGAGGCAAACATTAGTGTTGGCAACACGCCCTTGTTTTCGTGTCCAAACAAGTGTATATGACACATCCAGTTATTGTTTTATTTTGGAAACTTTGAGCTAACTGCTTTTATTTTCAGGTTTTATCCCTCCTGGTACATCCATTTATTTTTTATACCAACAACAACAACAAGACAAGGTTGGCTGTCTAAAGAAGTTATACCCTATATGCCAAAAAGCATGGAAAGTTACAAAGGTTGTGTTTGTCGCCAGTTGTAACCAGAAACATCTTCCAAAACAGACGATTGCGTGTCTTCTCGGTGTTTTAAATGATTTAGACAATACGAGAGGTGGTCTTAAGTGTAAGTAACAGTACATACGTAGTTTTTAACCTTTTGTAAAAGTTCAAGGCAGTTTAGGATTATCCCCACTTTTTAGTCTTTGAAATATACACAATGTCAAGTTCTTTGTTAAATTGTACATGTTTCTTATTTTTTTCGAGTACTATAGTGATATCTATTGGTTAAACGTATATAAATGTAAAACAGATTAACATTAATATTTTAAGACTATTTAAACTGTTATCTATAAAAACTAAATTATAATTAATAATTGGTATAAATGATGCGATCCATTATGAATTAACTATTCAAGATATAAGAATGGGTTTATTCATAAATACATATTTATAAATTAGCAAGATTGCGATCAATATTGGTGGACATAAAAATATGGATTTCATTTGAGTCAATGTTGGTGTGTTCGTGGTCATCACGAAATACGACCTTGTCGATCAACGAGACAAATTTAATATGGTTTGCCCAGATGACGCGATAGCGATGGAAGCGTTTGATCTACAGGAATGCGAGGTAGCGGGGCAATTTAGCATTGTCGGCGATATGGAAAATAACTGCATCCGCTGAGTGAGCTACGTGGACGGTCAGAGTAAGGACAACCCTTTCATCGAAAACATCGCTCTCAAGTTTATAAAGCGCATGATGCAACCGAGGGAAGATGATGAGAATCCAAAGCCTGTAATCACTCATTGGGTAAAATTCGAACGAAAAGTTAAGAAGTTGGTCAGAGAACTGACTCTGGATCCGAAAAAAACTGTAATCGTTCTCGTGTTTGCAATATTAATCTACGGTATTGTTTGGTTATTCAGCAAGCCTCTTAAGGCTTTAAGTAACGATGTATGTCAGAACATATCTATAAAGATGATCACGATTTGTATTGTACAGCTATTTATTACATCGATTTCAATATTCAATTTGTTCAACTTATTTATACGATTGCAGCAACTATTTAAATACGAGAATCGGATGTTAAAAACGTAAAAGAACTTGTGCAAAATATGTATAACAAAAAGTATGTGTCATTTGTTTAGAACAATCATAGTATGATATAAAAACGTGAAGCCTGTGGGTTTTTTTACAATATTTATTATTAGTTAACATATTTGGGGATTAGCAATCATTGAAATAAGTTGCCCATTTTGTAAATTTAATATGATTCAAGGTTTCTTGTTAAGTAGTATCTTTTCTGTCTTAAGGAAGATACAAGATTATCTTCAGCGAAATACAATTAATATACACCCATAGGCACTTCTTATTAGACCTTTTTTATTGCGGTTTTCTCAAAAATGACAAATCGCATGGGTTTCAAATTTTGCACAGCCCCATCATACACAGGTTCCATTACAGGTATGATAAAATCGAACGGTTTAGTGATTATTTATATTTCGTCGTGCTCTCAGGTGTCAAAACATATAACGACACTCCAACCAAAAAACATTTAACATCAATTATTTAATGAATAACGTAAACATCATCTCACAATAAATAATAGATATTTCCAAAATTGTCAATCATATGCAAGTTAATCTGCAATTTCATCCAATCATTGTAATTGGATATCACGTGATAACCGTTAAACCTATTTAACACAAAGGAGCGCGTGGTAAACTTCTATCCTGTTTGTGATCTTTGATGAATGTAAATTAATCCGTTAACAATAACTAGGGAGGAGTTTAAAACCTGCAAAAGGCTACTATGCAGTATAGAGGACGGGCGCACTATCGGTATGAAAGTGGCCGCATTCCACACACTTAGATATGGAGTAAGTATTATAAGACAAATGTTCTCTTTATTTATATTGAATTTATAAATTCATTATTGTTAATGCTTTTTCATCAAAATAAAAGGAAACGAACTAACATATTTACTCTTAATTTCTAATAGTCAAATTGATATTATTTCGTTTTCGCATTTTTTTAAGATTGTTTGTTTCGACATTATGTTTTATTTTAAGTTTTATATGAAACGAAATTTCAGATAAAGGCAATTAAATACATCTAAGTCTAATATATTACGTTGTGTTCTTGTAAAGTTTCAAGAAATTCGAGCTTAAAATACAAAAGTTATAGCTGATGAAGCGAAGGTCTAGTACAAGTGCCTATGGGTGTATACTATATTTATTTATTTATTTTTATTTTGCATTCTAATTGCAATATAATTAAATAATTTTGCCACATAACCTTAAACTGTGTAATCTGGATTTTTACACAGTAGTTTTGCTTCATTTGTATTGCATGACGATGAACCATAGTATTAACTTTATGATGTTATGTCTTGAAATCTTGTTAGCAACCAGAGATGTAGTTGATACTCGTTTTTAATTCATATCAGCTTACCTATCTATTCGGTTTCCTTGGTTAGCGTCAAACCATTGGGTAATTGAATTGTAATTTAATTAAATGATATATTCTCTTTTATTACTATTTAATTTGGCAAAATTAGGAGTTAGTTTTAATAAAAATGAGTACATTAGCATACATTGTAACTAAACTTGGACCATGTGAGGTTTGGTGCGCCATTAAATTCCAAAGCTTTGACCAGTTCGAGGTGTTAATAACACTGTAATTGTGTGGTGTTTTGTGGTTGCGTGTTTTTAGGGCCCTGTATCGATCAGAATTAGGGTACGATATTGGTATCGATACAAAACTATCGATATTCCATATATCATATGATATTTTTAGTTATAATATTAGTATATAAATAACTGCATATTTCTGTTGTTGTTTGTTTTCACTCCGTTTCACTCAAAAAGATATTAATCTCATAGCAACACACACAATGAACCAATAGCTATTAAGATATATATTTTGTTCATTGCTTTTCAAACAAGTTGTTTCTGTTACAGTTCTGTTACAGTTCTGTTACAGTTTCTGCAACAAGGTATTGCTTTTCGAATAATATTTAAAGGGACGTGTTCACAGGCTTTTGAATTCATGAAATATGTCATTAAACGTTTTAAAGCGAGTGAACTAAAAAGCGCATTATTACAACAAGAAAAGCATCACAAATGTTGTTTTCACAGGGGTTCGAACCTAAAACCTCCTGATAAAAAAATCACACAATAACCTCTCGGCCAATCGGACTTATTTACACGTCCATGTATTTTTTCGCTTCGAGTTGCATACGAATTATAATTTTATCAATTTCGTCTGATGATTACTCATTAACGAAGCGTTATTTCCAGTATATTTCTATGTCATTAGTTCTACTTTGCTTCTTTATATATGCTTTTCTTTTTTTCTATACATGTGTCAAAATTTTTGAAAAAGTGTGCACCTGTCAATTCGTCGATCTGTGAATAGGGCCCTTCAAAAATACGTATACATGTACGTTATATGAAAATAGGCATAAAGTCCTCACTTTGAGAAGTGTATTCATGTATAATAATTAACTGCTACTTAATTTATTTATTTCAATGAAATGTAAGTGAAAGTGACACTTTAAGGGCGATACTTAACAAAAACAATTATTTTTAAATAATCATTGACAAAATTAAGAAATTGATGTCATTTTCAGGTAGGACAAAAAAAAAGAGAATTTGTCACTAGTTTTCATGAAGCATTTACTGAAAATAGTTGCTTGAAATAAATATTTAATGGAGTCAAATGTTATTTCCATCATTCGGTAAATTCATTATATATTTATAAAATGATGCAAAAACACAACTGTTGGAAAACGACGAATCATGTTGGGGTGTCATGCGCCTGTATCAGTACTGTGAGGGGTATCTATTTAAAGAGATTGAATACACAATGGCAGTATAAATACAAAATTCAGTTGAAATTTACGGGGAATATGCAACAAATCAACTTCCACACAATTTGTTTCCATTTCAATTGCATTTTACTGTAGACCGATAACTTGTTCGATACCAAGACGTTCGATTACTTATAAATATTAATCCTAAAGTATCGATAACTAATACGTACCGCTTACCAATACAGAGCTCTAGACGTTTTGTTTGTATGGTATTTAGTGTTGTACAGATTTTTTGCTTGAAATACATGTTAATAAGAGTTTCTCTACTCTTCGTATCGTATTGTGTGCATTTTTTTTTTTGCGATAAATAAATTACCATTAGATGTTGATAAGAGTTTGTCTACTGGTGATGCACCTGGAGTTTCATCTTTCATATTGTAAAGTTGTAAATAGTATTTCGGTTCTGTGTAACATATTTCATGTATATTTTGGACCTTTATAAATACGCTGTATGTAGACTTGTACACTGTGTGTGTTTTATGTATTTAAATCTTTGCATGCTGTTTATAAACCCGAACATCAAACTAGACATTGGAATTCCAAATATTAGTAACGAACAAAAAATATTTTATCGTTTGTGTACTTTGATCAACTTTGAAGGATATTTAAATAATAATGATATAAGGATAGTTTTTGCGTAAAAATAATTGTTTAGTGTAAGTGTCATGATTTGGTTGGTATTAATTGTTCAAAGTCGTGACACCATATTTATTAAATCAGTTAACATATGCCTGCTTTCGGTGTTGTGTACGCTGGGTTGTCGTCAGAGGTTGTCGTCAATAAATCACAACAAATAATTGACCACATATAACGTTATGCTTACCTGGTGTGTGGCAAAATATTTCTGTATTCGCTACAACGTCCATAACTTCATGATTCTTATTCTGATTTTTCAAACAATACTACAAATTATACTGATGTTTATAAGATGTACAATATAAAATGTTTATCTCGGGCTTATAGTACATTGTTCAATAAGTACACAAGTGCACTTGCCAAAGTTATATATCTTTACTTTGAAGAGACCATTTATGTGTACATATAAAAACATTCCATCAACATAACGAATTCCTCGTTATTTCGAAATGTTTGAATTTTAGAAAATGCTTCATGTTTAGGACTGGTGCAAATGTTTCAGTTTGGTTTGTGTGTGACAAAAACGCAATTGACGGCATTGACGTAATCTTTGAAAGTTCTTCTAAGTTGAAGATTTTTTAATACGACCAGATCTGATTTTTGTTAAGTCATATATATTGATTGTACATAGATGTCCTTATATTTTTTACATGCTTTACCAACTTTAATTGAACAAATTTTTAACACATGGTGAAATTATCATTTACATGTAAGATTGTTTCATAATAGGGATTTTAAAGAAATCGAGTATGAATTTCGCAACTTGAAACCTCTAATTTGGTAATCAATATCCCATTGTGAACTATAACAGTATTTTCAGTTATGTATTTAACGATGTAAATATTCTAATTTTAGTTAATTTTTGAGTAGCATTGCACACTTGTACCTGTAAGGACATTGTCTTGTAATAAAATGATTTTGTGTTTTCACTGAGTATGTCCATGCTATTTATGATTTATTAGTATTTACTGTTTATTACAAATATACCAAATATTGCCAAATGTTTTGCATGCTTTAACAGATCTGTTTGATACTTAATTTATTTCGTAGCGTTGCACATATTTTCTTCTCAAATCATTACGTATTTAAAAATAACTTCAATTTTAGTTGATTATTCGTTGGAGGCATTGTACACAAAATAACATATAACATGTAATTTGAACAACTGGACAGATTTACACATATGCTGCAATTACTTCAATTTACATTGACGTATGTGTAAATTACGTAATTTTTTTTCCACAGAAAATAAAAAATGAACGATGACAAAAAAGATAAGCTGGAATATAAGTAAGGCTTATTATAAGTCGAGTTTAATTTTCCATTAACATGAAGCACCGATGTGAGTATTCAGTGATACAACGTAGTAAGACATTACAACTTCAGAGAGAACGTAAACAATTGATAAGTATAAATGAAGAGTAAATATATTTATTATTATTTTGTATAATAAGTTTGAAGTTTCATGCAAAGTATAAGTAGAAGGCAATTTGCAATATAATTATCGCTGACAACGTTATGTTTCTTGTCTATGTAATAATCGCCACAATCGATGACTTCTTGACCCTCTGACTTAAACATATTAAATGCGTTCAAAGTAATTGCTTTATTGGTACATTAAAAAAGCGAAGCATTTGATGAGTGAGACTTCTCATAATCGTTGTATTTTGATGCCAGTCCACAACTACGAAGACGCTCAGTTATCAATAAATATTCAGCGTAATTCAGTGCGTCTAAGTCAAAGGTCCACAACAGAGGCACACTGCATATGCAAGTCTACGTCGACGATATTCTTCTGATAAACAACTTAATCATTTTACAGCGGCTGTCTTCTTCTTTGTAACGCAGCAATTCTACTACAAAGGCCAAGGCATATCTCCAAAAAGCTAAAAAGACTATCTACTATACTGGTGTATTTTAGAGACGCAAAGCAGCAATCCCACGACAACGATCAGCCAAACAATACCAAATCTAAGAGTGTCACAGCAATGGGGTAAGGCTTATTTACTCTTAAATGTATTATGAATATAACTGGGCCCAGTGTGAGGTTCGGATACCCACAAACCGGTTTAAACCCCCAATGCTTTGCATTGACCGTTCCAGTTTTATTCATTTGTGATTGTTTTGTGTTTTTGTATTGTTCCGTGTTGTTTTGGAAGTTGGTTACTTTCCATAAATGAAGGACCTCGTGCTGATAATAAGAGTTCTCTCCTCCTGTCGCAGCTGGAGTTTCAATTTGTTTATAATTATCTCGAAAAGCCGCAAAAACATATTTCTACTAAACAGATTCACATCGCTGAAAGGAAGCTTACTAGGATTATAAACGAAACACGTACAACAGAATGGGAGTATAAGCGAACAAATCGTCAGCAAAACTGAATATTTGATTAACGGAAGCAAATAAATAAGCTAGCAAAGAAAACAATGTTTAAATTCAGACGAACAGTGCGTTTTTGCCAGATCCCAAATGTTTCTCTTTACCGGACATTTGGTCAACCGGTACTGTCATCGAGTATAACAAGACTTTAATTGGTAGACATTGTTTTAGATGTTGACTTAAAGAGAATGATAGATGTATATATAGATCTCGGAAAAAAATCAATTATTAATAAGCGGAAAATTATGTCAAATTGTAGATTACTTTCAGTTAAGTCCTTACTTTTGTCATTGTTTACTCACGTCTTCTTAGCGATCCCAACATCAAAAGTGATATTCTTGTTAAAATGAAGTAAATAGTTTTCGTATTTTGTGTGAGATATTTGAACATTTTAAGTACTATCTTCTTGTACCTAAAGTCGGATTCATAGATGGTAGATATATGTGCATACGGAAATTCAAAACCTACGGTGGTTACGCAGATTATACGCATGTGCCAATATTAAATCTGAAATGTGTATTTACGTTTGATGTAAGAAAGTGTTTAACTCATGACATGAAAACTTAATGCGACGATGGTAAAGAAAGAATATAAACAGTTTTTGAACCAAAGGCCGCCGGGGACGGCTAGCTCGGTTGGTAGAGCGCTGGACTGTCAATCCGGGGTTCGCGAGTTCAAATCCCAGTCCGGCCACATAACTTGTGTGGGGATTGGTCATGAAATTATTTTTACGGCCATTCTCCCACCTAAATCTAATTCAAGTAGGGCAGTCGTCATTTACTGGCATACGTATGTGCACTTAGTACTGGTAAACCGCTTAGATCGGCTAATCTTGCCCAGGAAAAGTGTGAGTAGGTTAACTGACCGCCGTGATATGACTGACAAACTGTTAAAAACGGCGAAAATTCCAAATAAACAAATAAACAAACAATGAACCAAAGGCCAAACGCTCGCTAACTGACAAATTCCATGAACTCGTTTAACAAAATCTTGTATTAAATGACAATTATGTTTCTTTCAACAAACATATTGACCATTGTTAAATTGCAAAATAGTCCCGCAACAGGACGCTAAACCGATGCTTACTCGCCGATAAACAACGCTTAATCGAAATAACGAAGATCGTATTTCGTAGATATTTTAGCACAGCATGTTTTGTATCGTCTGTTTGTTCTTTTTAACATCAGCCCAATAAATATTATATAATTATTCAAAATGTGCTGTGAAACTTCTGCAGAGATTATTTGAGGTTATAACAAATATTTTCAGTAGCATAACTGTGTAATCGTCCGCGTCGATCAGAATATATCTAAATAGAGAATGACAAGTTACTGCCCTATCGTTTTATAATATATCAGGTTATATGCTTAGAATAAAATAACGGCGAGGCTTTTGGTTTTCTGAAAACCTGCTTCTATCGCCATAGATTTCAACATTTTTGTCAGTCACTGGTGTTGTTTTTGGTGCCAAATAGAATGGGCAATCATCGCCATTTTAGCCTGGTGGCCTTTTATTTCTGTATTGTTTATAAATATTAATTTGGTCCCTGGGTCCTAATTCAGTCGATGCAAATATTTTGTGATGTATTTTGCGGGCATCCGAGACATTGGCGCCAGTGCGAGTCTTGGTTTGCCTCTCACTGAGCTCCAGAAATTCATTTCCCATAGCATCGCTCTTTAGTTTTACATCGCCCCATCTAAAACAATAAACGTGCGTTTTTTTGTATTCTTTAATTTAAAACTTGATATTATGCAGGTAAATTTCCATTGAAACTGTTGTTAAAAATTTGATTATGAAAAAATACCGGGTATATTTTATTTATAAATTTTGATTTATCGCAAAACAAATTAACATATGCTTCATTTTCAAAACATTTCATAAATTTCAGTTGAAAATATGCTTTATTTTTACATGTTACAATTTAAGTTTGAAAATAGGCTTCTCTTTCAAAAAATATTAAAATTTTAAGTTGTCAATGTAGCTAAAGTTTTTTATTGTTAAAGTCACAGATTTGCTAATATACTACTGAAAAGTAAAATAAATAGATCTCTGTTAAAATTCATATCATGCTTGTGCCTCAAATTTGTTGTTCATGCCCCCCCCCCCCCCCCCCCGGTAGTCCGAAATGCAAGCACTTATTTAACCATATGATGTTTAGTAGGGATTTTGGAGTTGTTGCGCCCAAAATGTTTTCTGCATATAGTTTTTCGATCTCAGATAGGGCTGCTGCTGCTCAAGGCTTAATACGTACAGAAATATTTTTTAATCTGTTGATATTTTTATTATTTTTATTATTTTTTTTTAAATTATTATTACATATAAAAATCATTTAATGCTGTATTTTATGAATATTTAAAGTTTTCAAGTGTTTATCTCATAATCTTAATGTTGAAAGTTACAAAAACAGTGAAATTACCTCTTCCTTGTTTTTTACAATTTTTCTGCTTTGCTGTTAGGCAATCACGGTTGAGTGAAAAGGCTGGACCACTGTTGTGGATGATCGAGTATGGATATTTGGCTCGCTGAAGTGTTCGCTCAATGCTGCCTACAATGCTGCGGAGTGTGACTGGCTCATATTCGTCACCATTGGACTTCTGAAATGACAGAAGATAAACTGCCAGGTATTCGTCAAGGTGTTCAACGGCTATTTCATGGATCTCTTTGGATTCACCTTTCATTTTCAGATACTTCTTGAATCGATTGCGTCCGCATGAGTTTTCCGAAGCGTGTTTTTGTTATCTTCACTTTCCATGATTTTTTCTACAGTTGTTGTTTCCAAAACCTGGTCAGATATGTTTTGAATGCTTGAATTTGTTTCATTTTTAACTGCATCACGACTTTCATTCTAACTGACATTTTCATTTAGTGTTTGTCATTTTGTTCAAATGTTTCATTGAATACACTGGGACTTATGGCAAACCTGTTTGCAAATTCTTGATCTGACATTGTCACTTCTTCCATTAAACTATCCCAAAGATGTCAAACTTACCCACCTCAACAAAATCTGATATGTTCACAAATTAGATTTTTTATTGTTTAAAAAAACTGTTCAAAAAGTCCTTGTTTTCCAAAGAAATTAATTTTAAATAAGCAAATGCAATTCTGTAATGATTGTAACAGACGATCCATGTAACCTTAATAATGAATACAATTTAAGTCGAATTTTTTAAATTATTTTTTA
This sequence comes from Congeria kusceri, assembly GCA_027627225.1. Classification (NCBI taxonomy): domain Eukaryota; kingdom Metazoa; phylum Mollusca; class Bivalvia; order Myida; family Dreissenidae; genus Congeria; species Congeria kusceri. The sequence continues at coordinate 29,269,986 of CM051037.1, forward strand.
TTATATATATTATTTAGTTATTGTTTAAATTTCACATGAGTATTGTATTTATATTAAGTGCTGATAAGTTTACATGACCTTTGACTTGTTTAAATGAGTAAGCGTATCTAAAAAATGTAGTCCGTGTTCTACGTGACGTCATGGGCACTTGCAGTAAACATTTCTTAATATTTGTAAATCACAATTTTTGCTGTTTTTATTGCTATTCGTGTATAAAATATAATATTCTTGGTAACAATATAAGTTTGTTTTGTTGAAACTGATATAGTTATACTGAAAAAGTTGACTGTGGTGTTGATTTTGAGTAATATAACGTACCTCCAAACATTGACTGATATAAACGCTATTTACCTGATATAAAAAATATCTCAGGCATCTTTGTGTCAAGGCGATATCAGCATAGTGGTATGATAACCTATTTTATCAGTGCTGCAAAAGTAGTAAAGTAATATGGCTAAATAATATTTAGTGTTCATGATATACATCGAGTCAAAAACGTCTTTCAGTAAAACATATTTGCATGCAGTGTAGAAATTTTTAGTTAAGGATTTAAATCGAATGCGCGTGCTACACAAGGCGGTGTAGAATGATTTGCTTTACAATCTATTTAAAACATTATACTAATCTACATGAAATCTATTTCTGCATTTACACAAACTGCGTCCGCTTTTTAAACTTCAGAAAAATAAGTCACCATAAAGTTAACATTACATTGTCGGACCTGGAGGAAAAAGGTCATTCGATTAATATTTAAACTATAAATAAAATACAACTTATTGGACGTGACATGTTAATGCTGATGTTAATATTGAGTAAGTTAACATAGAGCCACATCGAAAAGTATTACATGTATGCTGTTCAGTATTTCTTTAAAAATATTGTGAAATCTAAATAGATTACATTGCAAAAAAATGGTTTACCATAGTCGTAGCTATCATTAAGAAACAACTACATTGATTTATTTTCTCATTATGTCGTTTACGTGTGATAACGTAATTGAAACGAGACACTTTACTCGGATGAGCAAGTGCGAAATGCAGACGAAATATTGCGTATCGTTTGGGTCAAAAGTAAAGAGGCATACCTACAGGTACAAAAATATGCCTACAGGTACAACTGTGTGCCTACAGGCCTAAATTTATGCCTATAGGCCTATTTTAAAATATCCTTACATGTACAATTTATACCTGTAGGTACAATTTAGGCCTGTAGGCTCAATATTCATAGGTGTGTAGAATAACCCAAATCCAAGTAATTACCGCAATCCCATTTTGTTTTAATTGAAAAATAATATTTAATGCATTTTAAAGCTATAATGGTCATTTAAAGGTAAAATCTATGCATAAACTTTATTTATTTAAAGGGTTATGTTCACCTGCGTTAATTATGTTAAGGGATTTCGGGGGATTTCGATTATTACGGGGTTTCGGTAAGTCTACACTTAAATATATGAAAGTTTTGCATACATTTCACTTTAACTGACGTGTATTGTTATAACCAAAATAACTTATTATAATAACCGCAGGTCAATTAAAATCTAAATGTGTCATTTAGCAATCTGTGTGGTAAAGTCACCTTACTGACTTGCCTTTTTTTTTTAATCGTTACACATTTAAATAAATGACAGTTATATTGTAATAAATTCGTGTCTCGACTTTACCACACAGATGTCACTTATGTTGGAAGTTGTGTGGAGTACCCTGACGGGCTAACGTATACGCCATAGACCCTAGTTGGTACATACATATACGGATACCCAGGGTCACGTGAGCCATAATGACATTTAGCGTTCTTAAAAATAGTGTGAAACAACATGGACTCATGGACTAACTTTTGAAATTAGGAAGAGCCTCGTTGCGGGGATATTATGGTACACATAATGTATATTTATCATTCTGAATGACCATAGATGGTACTGTATGGGATTTATGAAGACGCGCGATGAGGTCAAAATCCAACAAACACAGATTACAGAATACGCAATTTTACAAGACACAAAATATTAAACATACTTGCTGCAATATGCCAATGTAATATACCCGTGTAACAATATTTAAGTGCTAATTTATCATATTGAGCAACATTGTGGCTTGTAAATATTTATTGTATATATTGTTGAATCACATGGTGTAGCCGAATGATAAAAGTCTATTTGAAGGCATATTTGTATAATATATTTAGTGCAAACTGGTGCAAGTAATACTTTTCTCGATATCCTTTTATAAAAATAAGTAAAGAGATAGAATAACTTTCAATAAGCATATCTGAATGTTTTCTATACTATCTGCATTTATTAGTTTAAATCGAAGGCGCAAGCTACATTAGTGTAGAATTGCATTCCATTCAACATATTCAATGGGTTATTCCTATCTGCATGCACTCGATATTCAAATTCAAACAAGAACTCCATTTTATAATACATCATGTGGTAATGTGTCATGAAATTTTGACCCTCCACAAGTTACGCATAAAACCCAATCCTTTGTGTATAAATTGTTTACCAAAAACTGTTTGCATTGCAAAATTCAATAATAAGTACAAATATTGATTTTACACGCTACTCCAGTCAGTGTTTTGATCAAAAGCACAATTGTTATGGTCTTTGCATCTGCATGTAATAGATATTATAAATACGACACTTTTAATTCTTTAGAACCATTGAATGTTCAATCGATCCATTTTAGTCAAATGTCGGACCCAGAAGATTAAGGTAGTGTGTTTTAAATGTATATCATTGTACATGTGTGTTAAGGTTATTTAAAAGTAAATAAATACAGTTTTATAGTGCAAAGAATGGTTGTTATTGTTGTGTTTGTTTGGTTTTGGAAATTTTAACCTAACATCGGAAATAACTTTAAGCGGATAGTTTGGTGTGGTAATTTAAATTGCTTGGAATTTTAACACAACATTCATTTCCCTAAAACATGTCCAAGGGGATTATTTACAGGACGACAAAATATCAACTGAAAAAACAATAAAAGTATGTTGTTCAAAAGTCGTTATCTTGAGTCACAATAGTTATAAATGCGACAGAAAAAAATATTTTGTCCTTAAATGTTAAGCAATCTTTTCTTAAATACCGACTAATAGATAACACACACACACACACACACACACACACACACATACACACACATACATGTAGGCGGTGATCGCCCCTGACTCGGTGTTTACAAAAAGAGGAGATATAAATTTACGAAGTGCACATGAAACGAACATTTTTGGAGGATCGACGTTGTTTTACCATGACAGTTCTGGCGTTCAAGGTGAGTGCAATATACTGTTGATAGTTAATGCAGTACAAATGTCTTATTTCATTGTTTTACCAAGTCTTCGATTTGTGATTTCAAACAGGAAGATAAATATGTCAATATATTAAACTGTCTGTAGTAAAGGCACTTTTATCAACGTTTATTTTTAAATTAGTGGTTTACTCAAACGCCAAGTTTCGACTAGCAAATTTAATTTGCGTATATAGCTATATTAAATACGTGTGTAAGTTAAGTAGAGCTTATCTTAATACATGTAGGTCAAAATTAAGCCAAATAACCAGAACATTTAACTTGAGTCGACTTAGCAGGATAGAAGTGGTTCTCATTTACACATGGTAAATTTTAACAATGCATTCCCCCTATCCCAACTAAAGCATATCACATAACATGATACAGTGTAAGAATGTATATTGTAACGTATTTTTACCTTAACTGCTTTATTGGCGTTTTACACCCAAACGTGTTTTACAATCACAAATTGCATTGTGCACATGTTATTTTTCCACTTTTATTTTTCCCATTATATACATTCAAAACACATCTAGCATACACGTGCATACTTGCATAAAATGACTCCATATATATGTTTGTAAATAACATAATTCGCAACAGTGTTTATATTCAAATTACTATTATATATTTATATCGTTGTAAACATTCGATTTGTGTTTGTTTGTGAGGGGGGGGGGCGTAAAAGATGACAGAAAGGACATTGCAACAATGGGCAAAAAGGAATATTTATATTGCGATTTGATGGATACATGCATATGTGTTTGCGGATGAGGACACTATCTGGGGCGTTTTAGTCTAAAGTGTCAGGAAGCCCCATCTTGTCCGGAATTCTTCATTCTTATTTTTTAAGGTTGCTATCGTTTCTGCAATCTTGATTTTGTGTTTAAAGTAAGTGTTAAATGATATTATGTTTGGTAAGGTTCTTTCGTACTTACATTTGAAGGTGAAGTATTTTGCTAATAGTATTATGAAGTTTATACATGTTTCAGTATATGGATTACTAGTTTTTATATTACAAAAGGAAATTGTTTGGTAATTGAATTCTATACTAACATCAGTGTTATAGTATTTTGGATAAATGTTCTTAAACAGCCACAAAAAAGCTGTACATTTTGGCACTCCCAAAACAAATGGATATTTGAATTGATGTTCATAAAACAAAAATCACATAGGTTTGAGGGTGTTATTTTGCATTTAAACATAAACTTGTTGTTTGGTATGATCACCATTATATACTTATATTGGAAGTTCCTTAACTTCGTCTCTATTGTTAGTTTTATTGGCTGTACAAAAATGCTTTTACTGTTTACCTCAGCTAGGTTTAAATTGTTTTTCCACTTTTCTATTTGTTTGATCATTTCATGTTTGTTTTTAGAAATCAAACACTTATATTTTAATTTACAGACTTTTTACATTTCTGTTGTTCTATTTATAAGAAATTCAGGTGGCTTATATGATATATTTTCATTTATCAGAGCTGTTTTGAGTTCATTCGGTATATATTTTATTAAAGAATAATACTTAAGGTAGTCGCCTCTGTTTGGATCATACAGAGTTAGCATTTCGTCAAAGGTGTAGAAATTACCATTACGATAGTTAAACAATTGTTCCAGACATTTAATACCTAGTACGTAAAAACTTTCGAAAGTTAGCATTATTATGTTTCTGGTATTCCATATTCCATATTATTTGTTTCCCCACCGAGTTGTTGTGTATATAGTTTGCACATACCCATCCATATATAACATCATCTAGAAACTTTGATAGCATATTTAACTGTCTGATATTGTTAGCGTCTAGATTAGATTTAAACGAAAGTGAAGCCCCAATGTTGTTTATCATAGTTTTGTATACTTTTACAATTTTTGATATTATAGACGTTTAATCCAGCTAGATTTTAGTGCATGCATAAAACATTCAATGTTCAGCATTTTCAACCCACCGTCGACATTATCTTGAATAATTTGATTTCTTGCACATGTTGCATACATTGTGTTTTTTCTTCAGATTTAACTAACGGAAGTGACGGACCATAATACGGGAATATACAAGATAATAGCAGCACTTGATATGGTTTTACATTGTTTAGTTTGTTTATATTTTTTGGCGTAGCTGTCTTACCGAACCTTTGACCTCCTCAATGTCGAATAAAATGTTGTGAAAATGTCCCTCGAGTAGTCCGGAATGAATGAACGCTTACAATGCATCAGCTAATTTGCAGAAGCCCCACTACACTGTCCATTAAAGAATGTTTGCAAAATCACAAAAATACTGAGGAAAGATTTGTTACAAGTTTGAAATTCTGAAGAGCACATTTTATATTATTATTATATTTATTTGTATTGTTTTATTTGTTTCTCTCTGTCTTTATTTATTTTGCGTTTTGGAGATTTAAAATAAAACTTGATTGTCTTTGTTTATTAATTGCACTTCCTTTATATACGTCTTCTTGAGATGCAACTCAAAATGACCCGGGACAAGAGAAGTTAAAATTATGGGAAGAAAATGCTGAACTGATTTGTGATTTTGTAGAGTTGTGTAATCGGTAAAGTAAATATTTATCTTGCACTCGCCTGATAAGTTTATTTTTAAAAATATATGTCGATAATTTAAAAAAAAAAATAAGTTAATGTTTGCACATTGATGTCGATATTAAAGTTGAAACCTGACCTAAAATTAAAACGATTTCAAAATGTAAAAAGCGTTTTTTTACTGAACATTTGATTAATGTGTAGAATAAAGTTATAATAATAATATGGTGTATGTTTAAGAAATAATTGACGGGTAAGCGTTGGTTATAGCGGTAATAACCAACGGTTTGGAGTTCCGATGCGTAGGAATTAAACCACATTTATTGTCCTTCTTTATCTATGGAAATCTAGCCGTGTGCCGTGTTAGAATAAATATTAACTTGAACGCAATCGGATAGCGCGTGCATCCACCAAGATAGGTAACCTTACTTAACTTGATTGTCCAATGATATGTTTCGCCTTGCCATACGTCTAATAATGGTAATCCTTTGAAAGTGCTTGGATCGATGCGGAGATTCACAAAAATGTAATCATCTGTACATTGGCCCACTTCCAACCTGCTCACAAACTTCCGTTCATAGGCGAACATAGAAACCAATAAACCAACTTAAACACAACTTAACATAGTTAAGAGCAGTAAGAAAACGAGATTAGGCAGGCTAGATGGCACTTGAATTTCTTTTTGGGAAAGTCTCAACATTTTACGAATCAAAAGCCTCAAAGTATACATACTTATAAATATTGTATTGTCTAGATTTACTGCAACTATAAATAATGCATCTGTACCTGAACAAATCAATATTGCAATTTCAGAATATCACGGATAAAGAAATATACATAACTCATACGATGAAGTAGTCTTTAGACAAACATTGGTCGTTATTTTACATTCAAATTCAGTTGTTCATCAATATAGACCGGACAGAAAAGACCGAGAGGTTCTCCTTCTTCTTGGGAGCATTGGTGTAGGAAAAAGTGCAATGGTAAACACAATCATCAAATTGCGTCCTCAAAAACCCTTGCATTTGAATGGTAAATAACTGCGTTTTAGATAATTTCTTGGCTTTGTCACACATCCATACTTTGTAAGCAGTTGCGTGGTAGGCTATGTATTTTAATTAAATGTAAACATGCTATTGCAAAACATTGTTTCAGTTTATCAATCACATTTTATCACGTAAAACAATCACAAAACATACAAAAATTGGTTGTGACCTTTATATTTGGTATTCTGTACAATAAAAATATATAGTATTATTCACTAGTTCATATTTGTTAGGTATGAAAACTGCGGAATTGAAAAGTTTTAACTGCAAGGTTTGCTAAAAGAAGCATTTTGCAATTGCTTACAAAAACTGCCTCACATCATTGACACAGCCGGAATGAGTGTAGAGAATTCTCCCCAGCTGTCTGCCCGTCCATCAGTCCGTCCGAATGTCTTGTCTTTGCTTGTTTGTGCAGATATCTGTCCGTCATCAAACGTGTCTATATTTTTTATATATCTTCAAGATATTAGAGGAAACTTTACCCTGATTCTGGACGGGGTTTTGTGCACTAGCGTCATGTCCGACTGTTTATGGCAGTGTCACAGTCATGGGTCAACAAACAATTATTGCAGGCAAGTGACCATTTGCCCATGCAAACACTTCCGACTCGATTGATAAAAATTATCCACAGTATCTTGGAAACCCAAGACCAAACGACAGGATATTTCAAATCTTAGTTATTTCTTCTTAGAACGTACAATGTGAATACCTCTGGGTATATTTTGCACACACAAATATTAAACGAGCAAACCAAGTATATTGCACATGAATTTTTAAGGAAATACGAACTTCTTATATTTATTTAGGCATCATATATTAAAGCAATTACATAAAAAAGCAATGTAGCATTGAACAGCATAATGTGATATGTATTGTAACGTTGTTTAAAATACAATCAAACACATGGGTTATACTTGTTTCGTTCTGATTAATCAATTAACCATTTATTAAACGCATATCGTACGACTAAATGTATTTTACGAGTATCATTTTGTACTAATTATTCTGCTCTATATTTTTCTTTATTATTTCTTTGTAATAAAATGCTAAAATGCAATAATAAATATGTGTATGTCTTATTTTATTAAGCAATAAAATGTTTTCGCACAAACTAGCGTGTGATATAAATGGTCTTTTAACGGAGGATCAAATTTAGTAGTGATTTAAGTTTTGGCCACATCGAATCAAAATGTGTTTTCATATTGAAATAACAGCTGAATTTTATTTCAGACAATATTGATGTTTTCGTAGTCATCACGAAGTGTGATATCGTGGAGGGACAGAACACTTTTGAAACGCCCTCTGCATCGAACATGATAAAACTTGATAAGTTTAAATGGATGGAAAATGAAGTTGCCAAAGAGTTTAGAATAGGGGGTTCTATGGAACACAATAGTATCCGCTGGCTGAGTTAATAGGACGGCCGTAGCTTGGACGATCCGTACATCGACAACATCGCTCTCAAGTTCGTGAGACATATGATGCAACCAATATGAAGACGGCATCAAATGGAGACTGATAAGTTGCGGGTGGTTACTCCGCAAATGGTGGTTTTATTGCGGTTGATAAAGAGTATGCAGGAAAGGAATATTGATCCCATACATGCGTTGGTGGGCATCGTTATTGCAGTCATCGGTTTTTGTTTTCTAAGGTTCTTTTCCAAATCTGTGTAACCAGCTATACTTAGATTGGAATGACATCTATGGCATGAACGTTTATGTAATGTAAGTTACTTTAGTTCATATCATCGTCCAATTGGTTTGTCGTTTAACCCAACCAATATGTCTGTTTATAAATGTCAATGCATCAAATGTATTCGAATGGTTAAATATTACTGCGTTATAATTTTGTTAACGTTTTTTTTGTTTTTTTAATGTGTTTTGCCTTATAAAGTTAATTGTTGTATAAGTGTTGCTTTTGTGTGTTTATGTTGCATATAATAGTTCTGATCATGTTTAACGAGATATCATCTATTTTTTTAGATTATATAATTTTATTTTATCCCAACTGGTTGATGTTCTTGTTAATTATCATTATTGCATTCAGTGATTTATGTCCACTGTAGCATTGATATAATTGCTATTGGTTTTTAAAGTCAATATAATTTGCAAAATTGATTTTTAATTGTCGTGTATACATGTGCATTTAAATGAACTGCACTTTAATTTCCCAATTTACGTTGTAAAATAGTTTTTATAAATATTAATATACGTGCAAATATATACACACTAATACATGCAATTGTTTCATGTTCACTCTTGACGAAAGAACTCAATATTCGTTAGTAGCTTGCCAATGGGTACATCTGTATGACGTTTTAAACCTTTAGTATTATAAGCTCATGGGATCTTGCAGAACTCGCAGGATATATAGAAGGCATGTCGGCATCACGACACTACCCCCGCGAAAAAAAATCGATTCGAAATCCCCCCCGCCCCCGAGATTGGAGATTGTTCTAACCGCCCCCTTAGCCCCCACCCCCTTCACCGAAATCCACCGCACCGTTTGTCCCCCCCCCCCCGCACCTCCTCAAAATAAGCTACATCATCAGAACCCGCCTCCCCGAAATCGGCTGCAACGATCGACCCCACCTGCCCGAATCCGGTCGCAATGCTCGACTCCCACCAGCCCGAAATCGGCCACAGTGTTCTAAATCGCGGCGGCGACCTAATCGGCCGCAATGCTCGACCCCACTTCCCCGAAATCGGCCGCTATGCTCGATCCCTATTCCCCGAAAGCGGCCGTAATTCTCTAATTACTGGCGACGACCAAATCGCCCGCAACGCTCGACCTTACTTACCCGTTATTTGAAAAACGTTTTTGGATTCGAAAAAAAACCACATCAATCGTTATCAGTTATCAGTTTTACTACATGCCGACATAAAAAGCCACAAAAGTCACCATTGTTATTAAATACTTGAATACGCGGTTCTTAATCGATATAAAATACGGCCATGTATCTCTATTTAAAAAGCGTGCTTTCTATAGAAGCGCGCTAAAATTATGTCACCGTGCACAAGATAAACGTCCAGCGCTGGTCACGTGCTTAATTGCATAGTGTGTATGCGAGAAATGACGTTTGACGACGTCTGATTGTGTTTTAAAATGAGGCTCTATATTACATTATTCGTTTTAATATTTTTGATTGTCAGTTTGTGAAACGGATTAGGGAAATACTGGGATAAAATAAAAAGGAAAATGCGATAATGAAATGATTTAAAATGCCTGTTCGCTTTTCCTGGCAAGCGCTATTATTAGTTGCCAAACACTTTTTATTTGATAGTAAGGTATAAACTCCGCCCTTAAAGTCAGCGTATTTGAATAACTAATGAGATCGCTGTGGGCGGGACTACAGTGCTCAGTCCCTTGTCAATCACACTGTTGGAAGTGAGAACTTACTGATCAATACGGCGTGCGTTTATGGCCAATCAATTGAAGATCTGTGTGATTAGATAAAGGGGATTAAGGGTTGTCGCTTTGAAAATAAAGGCATGTCGGCGTTACTTAGGCATGTCGGCAAACGACTAACTGCTTTGAAGGCATGTCGGGCCCGACAAGCGATACAGGCCTGCGGGAACCCTGCAGTGTATACATTTTGAAATGAATTGTTTAATTACCAAATCATACCAATCTGTCGTTTTCAATGAACTGTTTGCGATAGTTTTCTGTTTTAGGCGTTCTTCATTCGCAAAGCAGAGTACTAGTAGAAGAACGCATCAAATACTGCAGGTTAAATGTTGCTAAGAAAACAATCGACTGTATGCAATAATTACCTTTTATCTCATTGGAAGTCAGCTGATCAATGGAGCCTATTCAGATAAGAACCTTTTTGAAAACATTCTGTCATACGCATAACGATTAAACGATCATAAATTATCTGATAACTTTATACACTTGTTATTATTGTTGACATAAATGTAACAACGTAAATTTATAATAATAACAGTTGTTGTATTTGCTTATTTTTTAATAGTTCATGCATGTTTAAAGATAAAATTATGATCAAATATTCATTCTTCAGTGAGAGCGTTCTAGTACGTGTACCGGTATGTCTCGAAAGTGTAACCAGACGTTCTATAAAGTGAAAGGAAACGTACACGTGCTAAACAATAACAACTAATTTGACGTTACATAGTCTTATCTTTTTTACAGTTCAAATTTAAGTCGTAATCTAAAGAAAATGTTTTCCTCGTTAGCATAAACAACTTGTTTGACATTACATGGTATTATCGTTTGCTTGTTTAAATTTAGGCCTTTAAACATTGTCACAGCATTGAATACATGTTCACCTTTCATTCCGGTGTATAAGGGAAATAACTCGCACAGTATGATCCATCAGGTCGCGGTGGCGTAGTGGATATGGTGTCCGCCTAGCGATCGGGAGGTCCCGGGTTCGAACCTTACTGGGAGCGTTCTCAAGATCTCCCCCAAAGACACCAAGTACTGGTTCTACCCAGGAAACGGACTCGAGAGTGTCTCTATAAGCCTTCGGCTTTCGATGCAATCGAGCTAAAAAATAAATAGGTTTAAAAACTATAAAAAAAAAAAAAAAAGTATGATCCACTTAAACGAAGAAAGCTTAGCTGGCTGAACTTGCATCTCCTTCTCATATATCTGATCACATTAAGTCGTCCATTCCCTGCTGAGTGACAATTTATTGCTTTGCGGTCAATAATCTGTAGATAACCGATTTGTAAGAGAGGTTTCTGATTCTGATAGCCCAAAGCGTCTTGGTATTATCCATTATACCGAAAAAATGAAGATTTCTGGAGTTGTAAAAACAAACTTTCTGCACGCGCTTTAACACACCGAAAAGACGATTCAATACATAATATTTAATTAGCCTTTGCATAACGTGAAAACCATTTGATAATTACTTTTAAATGCATAACGTTTTAACGTTGTTAAAACATAAAGCACTTGCAAGTTTACAGTTATAACAATAATATTTAATATAATAGTAAATATGGGAGTAATAAATATGGGAGGATTATGAATAAAAAAAAAATTCTAAAAAATAATTATCTACAACTTAATATTAAAGTGTTGTATTAGTGAATTTCTACTTTCTAAACCGAATACTCAAGGGCTATTCTTAATGCAGATGAATATTAAAATTGACATTTATTTACTATTTCATTCAAATCTGCTGCTTGTATTTAAACTACACATGCAGTCTAACACTACAACTATAAACTGAACATCCAGTTTCATATAAATATTCAAATAAATCCAGTATTTAATAGGTAATTTTTGATTATCGAGCCGAAAAGATTTAGAACACAATATACCAAGAAAGCACATACGCATGTGCTTTTACTGAATAAACTAAAGAAGTTTTATTTTGCTAAATCGGAAAAAGCCAAAAACTGACCTTTATGCATGAATATATTACACACCGATAACAATGATTATATGTGTGTTTTATTTTTATTGTGTAAAATCGCTTTAGGAATAATTCGATTTAGAAATTCAGTTCGGAAAGAGTTTTGTTGATAGATTTTCCGACCCAATAAGACCAATATTGTACAAAAAATAGGTAATCGGACCAAAAAAACATAAGTCGGTTAGTATGTGGACATTAACTTGATGGAATTTATTTAATACATTAAGACTTTTATTACATGTGTGTTTCTAAAGGAGAAAGATCTTTTTAAATACAACCACATGATCACTTCACTGTATTTACATAATGAAAATTAATTTAATTTAATGTAGTCACTTTCCCCGCTTATATTCGCTTTTATTCGCTTTTAACGGCGCCATATGATGCGTTACATCATTGTTTTATTTGTCTATTTCCATTATTGTTTTGAATAATGTAATATTGTTTTGAATAATGTACAAGTTTATATGTATTCCATTTTGAACTGGAAGTACGATTTTCTGATTTTTGTTGTTTTTATTCATATTTGCGAGGATTCAAATCTGCGGTTGTTTATCTTTTGCCTTATAATTAGTGACTATGCGCTATTGCAAGTTTGCACAGACAGATATGGATATATATTTGTAGTATAATGCCCAGAGACAAATATTACAACGTTCTGAAAACACACTGCACTCTACAAAACGATTAGTGCTGACTTGGGTTGTTATGCATCGATATTTGTTTAAGGAGAAGTTTCATCAAGTTGTGTCTGAAGAAAGATAACTAGATAATCACTAATAATCGAAATAAATGAAGGTATAGTATTTTTCACCCAGTTAAAGTTCTGATATTCATGTCTTGTGGAAAGCAAATGTACACTTCAATGTACGCCTTTTAAATGAAAGTGCAACCGCAGGAAAACAAGCAAATCGAAATAGATAATAATGTATCAATTGCCAGAATAAGTTTCAATGTATTACAGGAAAACATGTTTCGTATTAATTAAGCATCATCAACTGCAAGTCGCGCATTCGAAATAAAACAATGCTTTCAGTCAAGTGTATTGAAACAAAGATAGGATAATTAATAACGGAAGTACAATTAGGGCTACACTACAATGATCCCTTAGTAAAAACTCGATAAAAGGTAAAATCGATATAAAATAGTTTTAGCTTGTTCATTGTATTTTATTCACTTAACAAGAAAATCATCCTTTTCAGTCTCGTGTTAAAACAAGCAGTCAAAAATAAATAATAATACGTGTCAATGAAAATGTGTGTAGTAATAAAGATAAAGGAAATTTTTGAAAACAACATAATTATATAACAACGCATGTTACGGATATTGCAGCATCTGCAAAAGGTACACACACTTAATTCTAATTTGAAACAGAGACATCTATACAGTGTTTTGAAGTTAACGTTCATCAGCACCAAAACTTTCGCTGGCAGCTTTAGCTAGTGAAAAATAAGAACTACAATTATGAGAATTCTAATATATATAATGTAGAATGTTATAAAGACGTGACATGAAACTGCGAATAAATGCCTCGTATAATTCTAATGTTACCTGGTCTTTCACTCGAAACTTCAAGTTGAACTTTATCAAAATATGAACCTAATGTATGAACCTGATTGTGTCGTTGACGACAATGGTATACTCCAAGTTTCATGTACTACCTTACGTAGTTTTTAAGCTATAAAACTTTTGACCTAAATATCTAAGCGAAAAGGGTCATACAAATACAGCACCGAGTTCTGGGGATTATTGTATGTGATGTTGAAGTTGATAACAATGTTCCATTTCAAGATTCAAATGAATACCTTTTGAATTTTGAAGTAATATGACATAAACATAAATGCGAAAGTGGGTTCAGACGCGGATGCCAACGCCGGCGAGTAGGTAAGTTAACATATTTTTCAAATAGTCGAGCTTAAAACAATGTACAATTACATTTGTAATGTACCAACAAAAGTCAAGTAGCGTCAAATTACAACGAAACAGCATTCAGATGTATACAATAGGCAAAAATGGATGTTGAGGCCATTTATTTATCTTATCCTGTAAATTTGTTTTAATAGCGATTTGTTTTTGAGATAAAAAAATATGTGAAAAACAGAAGACAGAACGACAATAATAAATTGAGAAAAAGGGCCATTACGGTGTTCAAATTTGGTTATCTATAGTAAAACTTCTTATAAATGCGACTGCGGAAATTATTTTTCTCCGAAATTTTATGGCGTACCCGTTGGGTCAAGATTACATATACACAGGGCAGCTAAATATAGATGTAACTGTTGTTTTAAAATTGTACCCGCAGTTACATATTTATGACTGCAGTTAACATTAACAAATATAACTGCGGTTACAATTTATACCGAAGGTAAAATATATGACAGTTGTCATAAAATATATGACAGTTGTCATAAAATATATGACAGTTGTCATAAAATATATGACAGTTGTCATAAAATATATGACAGTTGTCATAAAATATATGACAGTTGTCATAAAATATATGACAGTTGTCATAAAATATATGACAGTTGTCATAAAATATATGACAGTTGTCATAAAATATATGACAGTTGTCATAAAATTATAACTGCAGTTACACTTTTTGTCTGATTCATTTTTTGCGAAATACGTATCTTTAGATTGATTTTATAATTTAAAAATTCATATTCAAATAAATAAATGCATTTTCGACAAAAAGGCATTATATAATACGTAACTTAATTTGCGAAAAAGACTTAGAACTTAAGTTTTGCATTTGGTCAGAAAAATGTAACCGCGGTTAAAAATTTATGACGACTGCCATATTTTATGACTTTTGGTATGAATTACAACTGCAGTTATATTTGTAAATGTAACTGCCGTTACAAATTTATGACTGCAGTCATAGAATTGTAACTGCAGTTCCAATTTTATAACAACAGTTACATCTATATTTAGCTAGCAGGCGTATATATGTACTTTTGAAGCAAATGGTACGCCATATAAATGTCCGTAAATTATATGCAGTCTTCTCTTTTTATCCCATCATCACGCATACATTGACGAAATAACACCCCATGGAATAAACTTTGCTTTTTTTCAACACTGTGGTCAAAAAGCTGTCACGCGCACCGGACTACTTTTTATATGACGTCATTTGCCACGGTTCAGTAACTCGCCATTGTTTACCTTTTGCATCGCATTTGCTTGACAGTAAGTGGTTAAAAGTCAGCTACATACAACAGAAAAAATATTGTTCTGCTTTTATTTGTAACAAATCGTGCCAAAATAAATAATAAACATAAATACTGTTTTTTCTTATTTTTGTTTGTCTCACACATTTCAATTGTAATACAAAAGGTCAGTAGCAAAAAAGTTTGTCTGCAACAGTCAAGATATCAAATTTAAGGGGAAAAAAAAAGAACAAAACACATTAAAAAATTAAAATAAAACTAGAGCCAAATTATTATTCAAATCTGCATATGACCACAATGTCGGACAATGATACAGTGAATTTTGATGCTTTTTTTATTTGGATGGTTTGTATTCAAATGACAATATATTCAAGATGTTGTTGAAATGAGTTTTGAAGAATTTGAGCAGAAATATGGCATTAATGCACACCTATTTGATGAAGAATTGAATGATTCAGCAGCCCAACAAGCAAGTTTTGCTGACCAAACTAGCACTTATCTTACAACAGTACAAAATGATCCACAATCTCTGGCTGAGACAATTCCAAATGAATTCAAGATCATTCAACTTTCTGACGTTCAACAGTACATCAAACATGAAGAAAACATTAAATGATACTAAAAAATTCAAGAGGTTTCTAGTTTCCAAGGGAGAGACCAGGGAAATGCATCACTTGGAGGTTGATCTCTTGGATTAGCACCTCGCCATGTTCATCCTGTCCCTCCAACGGCACGACGGCAGTGAATATGAGCCGTCTAGTATCCGTGCCATCATAAGTAGCATTGACCGGAAACTGAAACGGCATAAATATCATTTTAGCATCATGAATGAGAAAGGGCCACAATTTTCTCTGACAAGAGATACCTACAATGCTGAAAATAAAAACTTAAAAAAAAAACAGGTAAAGCAGGAGTATAAATATTAATAAACAGTTGAAATATATAATTATCATTAATTAAAATAATGGCATTGCATAAATAAGTACATTACATTTGTAATTTACCAAATAGCATCTATGTAATAGCTTCTAATAGCCATTGTCTACTAAAATTTCTAAATGTCACACTTTCCGAGGAAACTGTTTTCTTAATAATAGGGATCTTTGCAAAATCTAACAATTTTTGGCTACTAATTTGAATTTCTAAGTGCCAACCTGATAATCTTTATGATTTATTGATGGATAAAAAAACAACAACACAAATTAATATTAAACCAGTATTTACAATCATATTCTATTTATTGTATTTTGACAAACGTGTACTATTTAGGGAAAAGGAAACCGTCCGTGTGAGGCGGAAGTACTCACTGACAATGAGATAGATGTCATGTGGCAGAAGGGTGTCCTTGGCGCTAACAATCCTACGGCTCTAGTCAACACCTTGTGGCTGAACAACGGCTTGCACTTCGGTTTGCGGGGCACCCAGGAACAGTACACTCTAAGGTATAAAGTCGCATACTGCAATCTGAACATACATAATAAAAACACAATTTGTACATTTTAATTGCATAAATGAGTACATACTGCTTAGATAGAGGTTAAACATTTATTTAAAATTAAATTTTCATATTTGTTTTTTTCGGCCAAAAAATTAAAGAAGTAGATAATGCCTTCGGGAATTATTTTTTTTTAAATTAATTACAATTTTAAAGCGTATCAAGTTATTCAATTATTTAATAAATACATTTTAACAGATGGGGAGACATCAAACTAAAAATTGCGTCCGATGGGACAGAGTTTCTGGAGATGAATGAACGCCAGACGAAAACAAGAACCGGCGAAAACTTGAGCGATATGAGGAAAGTTACCCAAAAATGTTTGCCACAAGTGAAGATGACCCCAGAAACCCAGTCGCTATGTACAAAATTTATGCTAAAAAACGCCCTTCAAATTTTTGCGACGACCATGACAAATTTTACCTAGCTCCAAACACCGCAATGATCAAACAAGATGCTCAGGAGAAAAAGGTACATCCAAAAGAATGCTGTCAGTGGTTTATTCGACGAAAATTTGGGATGAATAAATTGAACAAAATGCTTAAAATGATGGAAACTGATGCGGGTCTACCAGCAGACAAACGCCTTACAAATCATTCTACTCGCAAGCACCTCCTTCAAAAACTAAGAGAACATAACATTCCAGCAACATAAATAATGTCGGTCATTAGGCCAAAAGAACGTCCAGTCAATTATTAATTACTCAAATGTCAGCGAAGATCCAAAAAAAATGTGTTTTAACATACTTGCCTCACACGGTCACAGAACTCAGTCTCTAGCCAGTCAGACCAACATCAGACAGATGTAGATTTTCCATCTGATGCGCCTCTTCCCCACCCACAATTCAGCTTCCAACAGTCGTTGTCCAGCTCCTTCAAAACTCGGGAACGACTCTTTTACATTGTCGTGATAGTCACTGTGGCCATAAGCGACTTTGATGCCATAGTTCAAGAGCATTATTTTAGGCTTACTACTACTAAATTATAAAATAACGTTGATATGGAATAATGACAATAATTTATATTAAATCTACGAATTGATATTAATCCACTAATAGTAGTTAAATCATTGGCATTATTTATTTTAAAATAAACACCTAAATGAATAAATGCTTAAAATATGCATAACTACAGTAGATTGCTAGTTTTATGGGAGTATTTGCATATCAGGTGACCAATCGCGATTTTTATGAGAAATGAGGCATATCAAGAAAACTATCGCTACAGAAAAGGGCGATTTCTATGATAATATACGCAAATTAAGTGGCCTGTGGCCACAGTAAATGGCCTTTTCTATGTGAATATACGCATATCCAGCGGACTATGGCCGCGGTAAATGATCATTTCTATGATAATATACGAAAATACAGTGGCATAGGCCACAGTAAAGGACAATTTCTATGATTATATTCTTAAATTCAGTAACATATGGCAACAATATTTCCATTTTAATATAAGCACATCCAGTGGCGTATTGCCACAGTAAATGGCCATTTTTATGATAATATACACATATCCAGTGGCCTATGGCCACAGCAAATGGCCTTTTTTATGTGATAATACGCACATCCAGTGGCCTATGGCCACAGTAAATGGCCATTTCTATGATAATTTAAGCAAATCCAGATGCATATGGCCACAGTAAATGGCCATTTCTATGATAATATACGCACATCCAGTGATCTATCGCCACAGTAATAGCCATTTCTATGATAATATACGCACATCCAGTGGCCTATGGCCATAGTAAATGGCATTTCTAAGTGATTATACACACATCCAATGGCCTATGGCCACAGTAAATGGCATTTTCTAAGTGAATATACGCACATCCAGTGGCCTATGGCCACAGCAAATGGCCATTTCTATGATAATATACACACATCCAGTGGCCTATGGCCACAGTAAATGGCCATTTCAATGATAATATACGCACATCCACTGGCATATGGCCACAGTAAATGGCCATTTCTATGATAATATACGTACATCCAGTGGCCTATGGCCACAGTAAATGGCCATTTCTATGATAATATAAGCACATCCAGTGGCTTATGGCCACAGTAAATAGCCATTCCTATTATAATATACGCACACCCAGTGACCTATGGCCACAGTAAATGACCTTTTCTATATAAATATGGGCACATCCAGTGGCCTATGGCCACAGTGAATGGCCATTTCAATGTGAATATACGCACAACCAGTGACCTATGGCCACAGTAAATGGCCTTTTCTATGTAAATATACGCACATCCAGTGGTCTATGGCCACAGCAAATGGCCTTTTCTATATGAATATACGCACATCCAGTGGCCTATGGCCACAGTAAATGGCATTTTCTATGTGAATATACGCGCATCCAGTGGCCTATGGCCACAGTAAATGGCCTGTTCTATGTGAATATATGCTCATCTAGTGGACTATGGCCACAGTTAATGGCCTTTTTCTATGTGAATATATGCTCATCCAGTGGCTTATGGCCACAGCAAATGGCCATTTCTATGATAATATACGCACATCCAGTTCCCTATGGCCACAGTAAATAGCCAAGTAAATGTCCTTTTCTATGTGCATATACGCACATCCAGTGGTTATGGCCACAGTAAATGACCTTTTCTATGTGAATATACGCACATCCAGTGGCCTATGGCCACAGTAAATGGCATTTTCCATGTGAATATACGCACATCCACTGGCCTATGGCCACAGTAAATGGCCTTTTCTATGTGAATATACGCACATCCAGTGGCCTATGGCCGCATTAAATGGCCTTTTTGTATCTGAATATACGCTCAACTAGTGGACTATGGCCACAGTAAATGGCCTTTTGTATGACAATATACGCACATCCAGTGGCCTATGGCCACAGTAAAGGGCCATTTCTATGATAATATATGCACATACAGTGGCCTATGGCCACATTAAATGGCAATTGCTATGATAATATACATCCAGTGGCCTACGGCCACAGTAAATGGCCTTTTCTATGATAATATACGCACATCCAGTTGCGTATGGCTACAGTAAATGGCCATTTCTATGATGATATAAGCACATCCAGTAGCCTATGGCCACCATAAATTGCCATTTCTGTGATAATATACACACATCCAGTGGCCTATGGCCACAGTAAATGGCCCATTTCTATGATAATATAAGCACATCCATTGGCCTATGGCCACAGTAAATGACAAATGCTATGATAATATACGCACATCCAGTGGCTTATGGCCACAGTCAATGGCCATTTCTAGGATAATATACGCACATCCAGTGGCATATGGCCACAGTAAATGGCCATTTCTATGATAATATACGCTTATTCAGTGGCCTAAGGCCACAGTAAATAGCCATTTCTATGATAATATAAGCACATCCAGTGGCCTATGCCCCCGTAAATGGACATTTCTAGGATAATATAAGCACATCCAGTGGCTTATGGCCACAGCAAATGGCCATTTCTATGATAATATACGCACATCCAGTGACTTATGGCCACAGTAAATGGCAAATGCTATGATAATATACGCACACCCAGTGGCCTATGGCCACAGTCAATGGCCATTTCAATGATAATATACGCACATCCAGTGGCCTGTGGCCACAGTAAATGGCCCTTTCTATGTGCATATACGCACATCCAGTGGTCTATGGCCACAGTAAATGGCCTTTTCTATGTGAATATACGCACATACAGTGGCCTATGGCCACTGTAAATGGCTTTTTCTATGTGAATATACGCACATCCAGTGGCCTATGGCCACAGTAAATGCCCTTTTCTATGTGAATATACGCTCATCTAGTGGCCTATGGCCACAGTAAATCGCCTTTTCAATGTGAATATACGTACATCCAGTACCCAAGGGCCACAGTAAATGGCCAATTATATGATAATTTACGCACATCCAGTTCCCTATGGCCACAGTAAACGGCCAAGTAAATGAACTTTTGAATGTGCATGTACGCACATCCAGTGGCCTATGGCCACAGTAAATCACCTTTTCTATGTGAATATACGCACATCCAGTGGCCTATGGCCACAGTAAATGGCATTTTCTATGGGAATATACGCACATCCGGTGGCCTATAGCCACAGCTAATGGCCTTTTCAATGTGAATATACGCACATCCAGTGCCCTATGGCCAAAGTAAATGGCCTTTTTGTATGTGAATATACGCTCATCTAGTGGCCTATGGCAACAGTAAATGGCCTTTTCTATGATAATATTCGCACATCCAGTGGGCTCTGGCCACAGTAAATGGCCATTTATATGATAATATACGCACATCCAGTGGCCTATGGCCACAGTAAATGGCCATTTCTATGATAATATACGTACATCCAGTGGCCTATGGCCACAGTAAATGGCCATTTCTATGATAATATAAGCACATCCAGTGGCTTATGGCCACAGTAAATTGCCATTTCTATTATAATATACGCACACCCAGTGACCTATGGCCACAGTAAATGACCTTTTCTATATAAATATGCGCACATCCAGTGGCCTATGGCCACAGTGAATGGCCATTTCAATGTGAATATACGCACAACCAGTGGCCTATGGCCACAGTAAATGGCAATTGCAATGATAATATACGCACATCCAGTAGCCTATGGCCACAGTAAATGGCCTTTTCTGTGATAATATACGCACATCCAGTGGCCTATGGCCACAGTAAATGCCCATTTCTAGGTTAATATAAGCATATCCAGTGGCCTATGGCCACAGTAAATGGCAATTTCTATGATAATATAAGCACATCCAGTGGCCTTTGGCCACAGTAAATGGCCATTTCTATGATAATATACGCACATCCAGTGGCTTATGGCCACAGTAAATTGCCATTTCTATTATAATATACGCACACCCAGTGACCTATGGCCACAGTAAATGACCTTTTCTATATAAATATGCGCACATCCAGTGGCCTATGGCCACAGTGAATGGCCATTTCAATGTGAATATACGCACAACCAGTGGCCTATGGCCACAGTAAATGGCCTTTTCTATGTAAATATACGCACATCCAGTGGTCTATGGCCACTGTAAATGGCCTTTTCTGTATGAATATATGCACATCCAGTGGCCTACGGCCACAGTAAATTGGATTTTCTATGTGAATATACGCGCATCCAGTGGCCTATGGCCACAGTAAATGGCCTGTTCTTTGTGAATATATGCTCATCTAGTGGACTATGGCAACATTTAATGGCCTTTTTCTATGTGAATATACGCTCATCCAGTGGCTTATGGCCACAGTAAATGGCCATTTCTATGATAATATACGCACATCCAGTGACATATCGCCACAGTAAATGGCCATTTCTATGTGAATATACGCACATCCAGTGCCCGATGGCCACAGTAAATGGCCCATTTCTATGATAATATACGCACATCCAGTTCCCTATGGCCACAGTAAATAGCCAAGTAAATGTCCTTTTCTATGTGCATATACGCACATCCAGTGGTTATGGCCACAGTAAATGACCTTTTCTATGTGAATATACGCACATCCAGTGGCCTATGGCCACAGTAAATGGCATTTTCCATGTCAATATACGCACAGCCACTGGCCTATGGCCACAGTAAATGGCCATTTCTATGTGAATATACGCACATCCAGTGGCCTATGGCCGCATTAAATGGCCTTTTTGTATCTGAATATACGCTCATCTAGTGGCCTATGGCCACAGTAAATGGCCTTTTGTAAGACAATATACGCACATGCAGTGGCCTATGGCCACAGTAAATGGCCATATCTATGATAATATATGCACATACAGTGGCCCATGGCCACATGAAATGGCAAATGCTATGATAATATACGCACATCCAGTGGCCTACGGCCACAGTAAATGGCCTTTTCTATGATAATATACGCACATCCAGTTGCGTATGGCCACAGTAAATGGCCATTTCTATGATGATATACGCACATCCAGTAGTCTATGGCCACCATAAATTGCCATTTCTGTGATAATATACTCACATCCAGTGGCCTATGGCCACAGTAAATGGCCCATTTCTATCATAATATAAGCACATCCATTGGCCTATGGCCACAGTAAATGGCAAATGCTTTGATAATATACGCACATTCAGTGGCCTATGGCCACAGTCAATGGCAATTTCTAAGATAATATACGCACATCCAGTGGCATATGGCCACAGTAAATGACCATTTCTATGATAATATACGCTTATCCAGTGGCCGATGGCCACAGTAAATGGCCATTTCTATGATAATATAAGCACATCCAGTGGCCTATGCCCTCGTAAATGGACATTTCTAGGATAATATAAGCACATCCAGTGGCTTATGGCCACAGCAAATGGCCATTTCTATGATAATATACGCACATCCAGTGACCTATGGCCACAGTAAATGGCAAATGCTATGATAATATACGCACATCCAGTGGCCAATGGCCACAGTCAATGGCCATTTCAATGATAATATACGCACATCCAGTGGCCTGTGGCCACAGTAAATGGCCCTTTCTATGTGCATATACGCACATCCAGTGGTCTATGGCCACAGTAAATGGCCTTTTCTATGTGAATATACGCACATCCAGTGGTCTATGGCCACAGTAAATGGCTTTTTCAATGTGAATATACGCACATCCAGTGGCCTATGGCCACAGTAAATGCCCTTTTCTATGTGAATATACGCCCATCTAGTGGACTATGGCCACATTAAATCGCCTTTTCAATGTGAATATACGTACATCCAGTGCCCTAGGGCCACAGTAAATGGCCAATTCTATGATAATTTACGCACATCCAGTTCCCTATGGCCACAGTAAATGGCCAAGCAAATGGACTTTTGTATGTGCATGTACGCACATCCAGTGGCCTATGGCCACAGTAAATCACCTTTTCTATGTGCATATACGCACATCCAGTGGACTATGGCCACAGTAAATGGCATTTTCTATGGGAATATACGCACATCCAGTGGCCTATAGCGACAGCTAATGGCCTTTTCTATGTGAATATACGCACATCCAGTGCCCTATGGCCAAAGTAAATGGCCTTTTTGTATGTGAATATACGCTCATCTAGTGGCCTATGGCAACAGTAAATGGCCTTTTCTATGATAATATTCGCACATCCAGTGGGCTATGGCCACAGTAAATGGCCATTTATATGTTAATATACGCACATCCAGTGGCCTATGGCCACAGTAAATGGCAATTGCAATGATAATATACGCACATCCAGTAGCCTATGGCCACAGTAAATGGCCTTTTCTGTGATAATATACGCACATCCAGTGGCCTATGGCCACAGTAAATGCCCATTTCTAGGTTAATATAAGCATATCCAGTGGCCTATGGCCACAGTAAATGGCAATTTCTATGATAATATAAGCACATCCAGTGGCCTTTGGCCACAGTAAATGGCCATTTCTATGATAATATACGCACATCCAGTGGCCTATGGCCACAGTAAATGGCCTTTTCTATGTGAGTATACGCACATCCAGTGGCCTATGGCCACAGTAAATGGCCTTTTCAATGTGAATATATGCACATCCAGTGGCCAATGGCCACAGTAAATGGCCTTTTCTATGTGAATATACGCACATCCAGTGGCCTATGGCCACAGTGAATGGCCTATTCTATGTGAATATACGCACATCCAGTGGTCTATTGCGACAGTAAATGGCCTTTTCTATGTGAATATACGCTCATCTAATGGCCTATGGCCACAGTAAATGGCTTTTTCTATGTGAATACGTGCACATCCAGTGGCCTATGGCCACATTAAATGGCCTTTTCTATGTGAATATACGCACATCCAGTGGCCAATGGCCACAGTGAATGGCCTTTTCTATGTGAATATACGCACATCCAGTGGTCTATTGCCACAGTAAATGGCCTTTTCTATGTGAATATACGCTCATCTAATGGCCTACGGCCACAGTAAATGGCTTTTTCTATGTGAATATATGCACATCCAGTGGCCTATGGCCACATTAAATGGCCTTTTCTTTGTGAATATACGCACATGCCCTGGCCTATGGCCACAGTGTATGGCTTTTTCTATGTGAATATACGCACATCCAGTGGCCTGTGGCCACAGTAAATGGCCATTTCTATGATAATTTACGCACATCCAGTGGCCTATGGCCAAATTAAATGGCCTTTTCTATGATAATATACGCACATGCAGTGGCCTATGGCCACAATAAATGGCCATTTCTATGACATTATACGCACAGCCAGTGGCCTATGGCCAAAGTAAATGGCCAATTCTATGATATGATACGCACATCCAGTGGCCTATGGCCACAGTAAATGGCCTTTTCTATTTGAATATACGCACTTCCTGTGGCCTATGGCCACAGTAAATGGCATTATCTATGTTAATATACGCACATCTTGTGGCTTATGGCCACAGTAAATTGCCATTTATATGTGAATATACGCACATCCAGTGCCCTGTGGCCACAGTAAATGGCCTTTCTATGTGAATATACGCACATCCAGTGGCCTGTGGCCACAGTAAATGGCCATTTCTATGATAAAATACGCACATCCAGTGACCTATTTATCGTGCACAGGAAGTACTATTTATACAGGCAGGGGTTCTTAAACAAGTTAATGTTCACTTAGCAGACTCTATCATACATGTTGGGATAAAATGAAAAGAATGAAAGCCTTGATTATTCAGGTTTTAATCCAAGAGAACTGCATCGGATTCTAATTTTAGTTCAAAATCCGTTGACTAGTATGCATTTTTTTGTACCAAAGAATTGATCATTGATATATTTAAAATATGTGCATATCAATATTTACATACATATATGTCAAAACATAATTAAGTACAGTTATAGTTCAAACATCAATAGAACGGACTCCATATATATCTTGCGCAAAATAATAATTCTTTGAAAAAAACAACATCTTAAGATTTGTGTCTGTACTGAAATAAACATTCCGATAACTGAGCCAAACTACCCGCGCCTTAACAGCTAGTTGTTGGTATTAAATCAATTATTTATTATTATTAACATCATTTATCAAAATAGCTATGTATGTCTTGTTAAAATGTGTTGCATACTCTGTCATAATAGCGTACCCAGTTGATACAGATGAATGTATCTAAACAAGATGGTCAAAGTGTTTGTGGTCGCTCACCTAAGTATAAATCAAGTTCACCGACAACTAACTATTTGTAGCCAATATTTCGTTATCTCCGCTTACTATTTGGTTGTCTCCCCTTACATAAAAAATAATATTTTCTGACTAACTATAATTAGTAATCGACATTAAGTGGGATCATAACAAGACTGTGGCAAGACATAGAAGAAAACCAAAAGCAAAAGAAAATAGAATGTGTTTTAAACAAAAGCATATATCGTGTCTAATGACTTGTACTCATATGAGCGGACCAATATGCCTATATAATATCTGTCAATTTGTAACATACCCTTTCAATGTTCAGACATGCGGATGGGAAGCAGCTTTCAGCTTCATGGATAAATGCCTTGACGATTATTGTTCAAGTTGTTAAAAGTAATTTTAATTACGACGGACGACGAGCAATGGACGCCCGACAGTGATGACCACTATATCTTACCGTTGAGCAATTTGGCTCAGGTGAGCTTAATACCTTATAAACAACAAACATGTTATTGAAGAGGTTATTTATGCCACACAGTGAATCTTATTTGAATAATTAACAAAAGCAGATAGTCGTTGTGGTAGGTCAAAGGGATAGTCATATAGACCATAAATATAGTTCATATCTTACACATATGCAACTGGCAACTGTCAACGTAATAATTTATAAAACTCATACTTTAGTTTTTATTTTATGCATAGTATGCATAGTATACATATGTGTAGAGTATTTTAGGCTTCCAATGCCATAAAACAAGTTACGTAGTTAATAAACTGTTCCTTTTACTTAGATGAGAACAAACAAACAGCTAGGCTCTCAGGAAAAAACGAACATAATTTATAACACTTTTGAATACAATAATGTAAAGCAAAATATTGCATGCATGATCAGGGTTGATAGCTATTTACTTACTCTACTAGTTCCCCAGTCTATTGCTTCACGGTAAATAAATTACTAAAAACCACACGCACATCTGTCTATCATTGTCTTATATATACTTCAAATTAATTCAATAGATTATCATGCAGTGTCATGTTTTTCCTATATACAAACACCAAAACATGGGCGTATTAATGCAATATATTGTTGTACAATATGACTGATCTATTTTGAATAAACAGACAGTGCAGTATGTATTATGTAATAATAATATAGAAATACATAGACATTTTCAACAATAATAATAATTCAATTAAGAACGTATACAGTTACAGAAATAATTTGTCATATTATCAATTATTAAAATGTATAGAAAATATACTTCTATATGTTGATGTTGCATTTAACGAAATAAAGCAGACAATTAGATCTAAAATAAGTAACAGTTGTACTAATTAATACTATCATATACACAAATAATGCCATACATGTATTTGTAAACTGCTAGGAGTATCAACATATAATATTTCACAGTAACCATACATGTATTTGTAAACTGCTAGGAGTATCAACATATAATATTTCACAGTAACCATCAAACACTATTTCTCAAATTCACGATTTTTGTGGCTGCTCCATTACAGGTTGAACAACGCACCATTGAAGGATGTGAGCATAAAACAAATTTATACAATTATACGCTATAATGTTTGTTCTTTACTCTATGTACCTGTGGAAACTGTGCTTTCTCCCAGAGTGAAATGTATTAAATTAATCGAATTAAGTCCCACATTAATTCACAACTGATCCATGTCAACCAGTACTTAAGTTGGAAGAAATCAGTTTTGGAGACTCTCACCTTGTAATTCATGCCTGTCTGTCCGTCCGTCCGTCTGTCCGTCCGTTTATCCACATTTTTTTCTTCATAACTTCAAAAGCGTTTACACTATTTACTTAAAATTTCACAGGTGGATTTATATCATTGATTGGAAGTGCAGTGCACATTTGTTAGTCAACTGAAAACCTATTCGGCTCTGAAGGATATGTAAGTGGTATTAATTTCTAAAAGAATAAGAAAATGTATCAAAGTTGTTTCAGCAATAACTGAAGATTGCGAAATGGTTTGTTAAAAAATGGGAAGCTTCGTGAATTATTTTTGTAAAAAGTACTCTTGTTTCAGATTTTATTTAAAGCATACATATACACCCAAAAAATAGAGTTATCATGTGTCTGTATCTTGTTACATAAAAAATGTAATTCTCTGCTCGTAGATTAAGATTTGTATTAAATATTCACTGTTCTAAGTGTGTTTTACGTAGATTAAAAAAAGGGAATGCAACACTTGCCTGACCGTTAACACATCACTTCTATCAAATGTTAACATTGTTTGTGTAATTTTACAGGTGAAGTCGTGCTCCTATGAAGAGGCTAATGCTTTGTTGACACATACCGAAGGAAGGAAAACCTTACTGAAAGCACTTGCCGATGGACTGAACACATGTTAGTTTATGTTATGTACTTTATGTATAGGTGATAACTGGATCAGCAGCTAACCTGCTTTTTCACTCTATTGTCAGACAACTAAACGTATCATATTCAATTATCCAACAAGAAAATGATAACAACTTTAAAAAGATATCAAATTAGTAATCAAATCAGTGAAAATGCATTAATGCTGTATGTGTGTCATTTTTACTTCACAGTAGTAAGGCGCTGTTGTCATAGATGATCTGAGGTGGAGAACTATGGTGTTTTTTAAATAGTTAGCCACTGTGGCCTTAGATGACCAGACATTGAGAATTATGGTGTCATTTAAATAGCCAGGCACTGTAGCCATAGATTACCAGACATTGAGAACTATGGTGTAATTTAAATAGACAGGCACTGTGTGCATACATGACCAGATATGGAGAACTATGGTGTCATTTAAATAGCCAGGAGGCGCTTTGGCCATAGATGACCTGAGGTGGATAACTATGGTGTCATTTAAATAGCCAGGCGCTATGGCCATAGATGACCTGAGGTGGAGAACTATGGTGTCATTTAAATAGTCAGGGATATGTCTGATGTAGGTATACCCATGTTAAGCATTTAGCATTACCATGCCAATAGCTCTTGGCAGAGCATATACAAATGATATACCTCTCCATGACCAACAGGATGGCAACTGTGCTGTGACAAATTCGGCAAACATGTGATGATGTGCCGTTCGAAAGGCACTTCCTCGCCAGCTTTTAGTCTCCACAGCAGCTCGTCAGTTTTTGCTTTTCTCTCCACAGCCGATGAGCAATCTGTTACCTTTATCATAAAAAAACAGTGATGTCTTAACACTTTATTCAAGCAGCATCAATTGAGTACCAATATTTAAAAAAAAAAATCAAAACTTAATATTATAATCTTAATAACATACATAGAGGCTTGTTGTTGATTTCGGTAGATTATCGATTTTCATTCACGAGTGATCATATGAATTTATAGTTTCACGAGTGGCGCAACGAAAAGTGAAAATATTTTATATAATCACTAATGAATACAAAATTGATTTTCTACCGAAACCAACACATTTAGCATATATAGAATTAGCATATTGTAGCATTTTCCGACTTCATGGTGGAAAGTAATTCCATTATTAAAGTGGTAATTCACTGTGAATATCCAATTTTATTTTCAATATTTTAACACAGTGAATTACAACTTTTATTTCATTGATATTTCCCTATAAACCAACGGAAAGCATACAATAAATACATATACTGTATAAGCGTCATTATGAATCTCCTTTCTCTTGTTTTAATATGCCAATGGAAATGCTTGTACTGGATATAATAATAAAAACTTGTAATTAATTTATTTTAAAACTGTTCAACATAGTACATGTATTTTGCAAGTGTAGGATAGTCCGATAGGGGGTGTAAAATATAAAAAAAATCAACATTTCCAAAGAAGGTTTAAGTTTAAAAACTCCCACTGCAAAACAATCAGCATTCAATAAAAGCACTTCAAAAATCCGATTTATCATTTCAGCCTGCTTCAGTTTCATAACTGACAAATTATTATTACACTAATGTTGTTTTTTACTTTGAGAGCACTTATTAAAGATTACACAAAGGTCACACAATCCAGCTGTTTCAGGCTTTCGACATGGATTATATTTTTTTGGATTTGTAAGTGTTGGGCGGCGGATGCATCAAACGATAATAAAATAGGAATGTCTGTTGTGTGTTTTAAACGTAGAATTTAATAAATTTGATATTGCAATATTTTTCCTGTATGCATTCGCCTATTTTGGCCTCAAGTCCCAGTACAAAAGTTTCTTAAAACATAAACCTATCTCAGCGAAAAACCCCGATCCAATATGGCCTGCTATTCTGTGAAGTACTAGTGCCAGAACTCATGCCACTAAAAACAAACAAAGCGTTGAAGTAAAAACCTCCCCAGAAACCAGAGTTATAAATATTTTTCATTGACAGCCAGGACCTTATCAGGGGACTTTAACGACGTCATGTCATTAATAATAGCAGACGACTTTACGATTCTTAAGGCGCCAAGTTGGTTTACGTTCGTGACGTATTTATATTTTGTTTATGTTTTGACCTTGAGACAGTTACGTTAGAAATTCGCGTAAGCGTTGACGCCTATGAAGATCAAAAAGAATATATGTCGAGTAATAACCTTTTTTCATGCTTATATTCTCAAATTGTGTTGAATTACATAACGTTATCGCTTTTGTTTGAAATGTTTTGAAATGTATATATAGAAATATTTGATATATTTCACATTGTTTTAGCGTGCAGGCCTAGATGTATGATTGTATAAAACTTACATTACTATGTTTATTGGTTTAGAGAATCGTCTGGAAATATATTGATAAAGGACGCATACCTCGTTATTTGTATTTGGATTACACGGCAGAGACTCTTATAGGGGTTTTTAGTAGATCGTACGTTGCTAACATCATTGGTATGGTGAATGCGAGGCAAAAAACTAACTCGTACCAAAAATTTCGGATTTCCGATGATATTCCTAATATTTAACACATGATTTGTGTAAGGTTATTGTATTTATTTTGTAGATTTGACATAATTATCATGCGCATGATGATATACAATTATTCATTTAACCTTTGTATAAATCGTGTACTTGTGCTGTTAGTAATAAACAAGTTCTGCGACAATTTATATGCAATTGCTTGGTTGTTTACGAATTCAACGGCTTAGTATTTCTGCCTTGTCTGTGTTGTGTATGTGAATAACCTTATCGGCAGTTTTAACATCGGACTTTTTTCAAGAACAGAAAACACATACTAATATAATAAAATTCAGTTGAAATACAATCAAGCGTCCACGACGCAAAAAGTATTCCACTATTTTCCCAGTGAGACACGATTTGAGAATCATGTATGAAGTCATATTTATGACGTTAGAATGCACAAACTAGTGACGTTTCAGTATACCTCGCGCATTTTTATGTATCGTCCAAACGCATGAAAAAAGAAAATTTGCTGATTTCAATATAAGATCTATTTTATTTCATTTGTGGTCATAGAAAACTAATATTTTCACTCGTCGTTCCGCCGTTTTATACGACCACTAATCAAATAAAATAGATCTACGACCTTGCACTGAAACTAACAATTACCCCATATCATAAAAGTGCTGAATTTACCTCGAACGTAGGAAAGCTGCTCAACTCGCGCATTACACATCTCGCTGGGCAGTCTATTTTTTTCGAATCCGTCAGAAGAAACTTCTTCCCTTTCTTGTATTTGTCATGATCATTTTCCGCCTTAAATTGAACAATCGATATCAGCCGAAAAATGCATATGGTTTTGAAATTAGGATTCCAGCGGACAATATATAAACAAGCAGTCTTAATAAATCTTGCTTAGCTTCGGGTACCTCGGTGACAAATCCTTATCACTCAACATTAAATACTCAAGACATGTGGGCAAAATGGATATAATTCATCATCATTTCAAGAAAGTTGCTATTTAACAAAATGCTCTTGGTCTTTGCTCTTTGTAGATCTAATTCCAAATCCTATTGTATTTATTTCAGGGTCTGCAGAAGTTCATAATAAAAAGGGCATCAATACGTTTTTATTTTGTGCATAACTATGTCTGTATTTGCGTTTTAAGTATGTTACAATATTACACTGTACCTTTAGCTTTTCTTTGTTCCTTAAATTTAGTCTTCCTGTCCTTCCCGAACTGGCAGTCAAATGTCTTTAACCCCAGAACTACAAAGGGAATGCCATTATACTCTTGTCGTCCCACCCTCACTTGAGGTCAGTCTTCGAGGTACACATGTTTTTCTGTTTGTATGCCTACAAAATATTAACATTAAAATCACATTTCGGTCGGAAAAAAAAAATAATAGTTTTTTTATATGCCAGTCAGGACCTCTCTTGTTATTTAATATGCATCATTTTTTTATTGATAAATTATTTTACTAATTTTGAAGGAGACATTTATATAAGACAGTATCTCCAAAAAAATGCAGTAGATCTAGTAAAGCTGTAGAGGATATTTGTTGACTTCGGTGTAAGATCGTATTTTATTTCACGAATGTTCATGGAAAATGATATTTTCACTAGTGGCGCAGCCACTAGTGAAAATATATTTTTTCTATGATCGCGAGTGAAATAAAATACGATCTTGCACCGACATCAACACATTTTTTATTTTTTTTTATGCTTTTTGACAATAAATAAATAAAATTGCGCGAGATAAGCTTAAACGTCACAAGTTCGTGTATTCTGACGTCATAAAAATGACATCATAAATTATTCCAAAACTGTCACTCGTTAGTATTGTGGGAAAAAAGTTCCATATTTTGTAAGTCGTTGTCGCTAAATTATGATTCTGTCAAATGTTATAATGTTTTTTATGTACAGTACATGTATATCTATATGTCAAGGGTCGTAAACCACTACTTGTAGATCGATGTTATTTATGGAAAAATAGTCCGTTTTATGCTATGAAAATATAAAATCTTATATTTTCACTGCCCCAACAGTGAAAATATAAAATTTTATTTCACCGATAAAATTCGATATTTCACTGAAAAGCATATACTAACATATACAGATTATAAAAAATTAAGCTTTGTTAAATTTATTAAGTGCCTTTTTCTATAAACAGTTGCCAAATCATTATTATTTTATAATATATAAGGTGGTCATTGGTGACACTTTCGAGGCTCGGCAAAATTAGTAGTAGCTTAGTAATAAAATTGATATGAATCCGCGCTTTGGACAGCACGGGTGACTACTTCGCTTGATCGACTTCGTTTCCAGGCATACGACTCGAAGTACTACAGTCAATGGCGGCTGGACAGTTGGTCCGGATTGCAACTATCCATTAGGCGTAAAAATATGTTTGTTTCAGGTTACACGATCTACCCTTAAAAATGCCCACACCCTAGAACATTTCATTTATTTCGTCAGACATTTTTGTCTTTTATTTTCATTTTTTAATTATAA
This sequence comes from Congeria kusceri, assembly GCA_027627225.1. Lineage (NCBI taxonomy): Eukaryota > Metazoa > Mollusca > Bivalvia > Myida > Dreissenidae > Congeria > Congeria kusceri. The sequence goes on from CM051037.1 coordinate 29,303,408, forward strand.
CATGTTTTCGGTTAAATAAGTGTTTTCTTTCAATAGCATGTACTTGTCTTCACTGTAAAACACTTATTGAGGACGAAAAAAATGTCATACTAAATTGCCCGCTGTATGATGATTTAAGAAATGTATCAATGTTAAAGGCAGACTGTATAAATACCGATTTCAACCCATTTTCAACTACCGAAAAACTTTCATTCCTACTGTCAGACGAAAATATTGTTAAATACAGTGCCAGAATTTGTCATGAAATCTTAAAATTGAGACGTAATTATATATATAGAAACTAACGCTCAATGTGGTAACGATGTAAATATGCATTAGTTGTAAATATGTATTTACTATGGAGATAGGCAACTGGATGTGCGTATATTATTATAGAAATGACCATTTACTGTGGCCATATGTCACTGGATGTGCGTATATTATCATAGAAATGGCCATTTACTGTGGCCATAGACCACTGGATGTGCGCATATTATCATAGAAATGGCCATTTACTGTAGCCATAGGCCACTGTATGTGCGTATATTATTATAGAAAAGGCCATTTACTGTGGACATAGGCAACTGGAGGTGCGTATATTATTATAGATATGGCCATTTACTGTGCCCATATGCCACTGGATGTGCGTATATTCACATAGAAATGACGATTTACTGTGGCCATATGCCACTGCATGTGCGTATATTGTCATAGAAATGGCCATTTACTGTGGCCATAGGTCACTGGATGTGCGTATATTATCATAGTAATGGCCATTTACTGTGGCCATAAGCCACTGGATGTGCGTATATTATTATAGAAATTGCCATTTACTGTGGCCTTAGGCCACTGGATGTGCGTATATTATCATAGAAATGGCCATTTACTGTGGCCATAGACCAATGGATGTGCGCATATTATCATAGAAATGGCCATTTACTGTAGCCATAGGCCACTGTATGTGCGTATATTATTATAGAAAAGGCCATTTACTGTGGACATAGGCAACTGGATGTGCGTATATTATTATAGATATGGCCATTTACTGTGCCCACATGCCACTGGATGTGCGTATATTCACATAGAAATGACGATTTACTGTGGCCATATGCCACTGCATGTGCGTATATCGTCATAGAAATGGCCATTTACTGTGGCCATTGGTCACTGGATGTGCGTATATTATCATAGTAATGGCCATTTACTGTGGCCATAAGCCACTGGATGTGCGTATATTATTATAGAAATTGCCATTTACTGTGGCCTTAGGCCACTGGATGTGCATATATTATCATAGAAATGGCCATTTACTGTGGCCATAGGTCACTGGATGTGCTTATATTATCATAAATGGCCATTTACTGTGGCCATAGGCCACTGGATGTGCGTATATTATCATTGAAATGGCCATTTACTGTGGCCATAGGCCACTGGGTGAACGTATATTATCATAGAAATGGCCATTTACTGTGGTCATAGGCCACTGGATGTGCGTATATTTTGATAGAAATGGCCATAGGTCACTGGATGTGCGTATACTCACATAGAAAAGGCCATTTACTGTGGCCATAAGCCACTGGATGTGCGTACATTGTCATAGAAATGTCCATTTACTGTGGCCATAGGACACTGGATATGCGTATATTGTCATAGAAATGGCCACTTACTGTGGCCATAGGTCACTGTATGTGCGTATATTATCATAACAATGTGCATTTACTGTTGCCAAATGCATCTGGATGTGCGTATATTCGCATAGAAATGGCCATTTACTGTGGCCATAGGCCACTGGATGTGCGTATATTGTCATAGAAATGGCCATTCACTGTGGCCATAGGTCACTTGATGTGCGTACATTATCATGAAAATGCCCATTTACTGTCGCCATTGGTCACTTTATATGCGTATATTCACATAGAAATCGTCCTTTACTGTGGCCATAGGTGACATTAGATGCGTATATTCACATAGAAATCGCCATTTGCTCTGGTTATGGTTCACTTTATTTACGTATATTCTGATAGAAATAGCCATTGTCTGTGACAATAGGTCACTGGATGTGCGTATATTATTATAGAAATTGCCATTTACTGAGGCCATAGGTCACTGGATGTGCTTATATTCACATAGAAATGGCTATTCACTGTGGCGAAAGGCCACTGGATGTGCATATATTGTTATAGAAATGGCAATTTACTGTGGCCATATGCCACTGCATGTGCGTATATTCACATAGAAATGGCCATTTACTGTAGCCATAGGTCGTTGTATGAGCGCCCATTATCATAAAAATGCCCATTTACTGTGACCATACGTCACTTTATATGCGTATATTCACATAGAAATCGTCCTTTACTGTGGCTATAGGTGACTGGAGATGCGCATATTCAAAAACAAATCGTCCTTTACTGTGGCCATAGGTCACTTTATATGCTTATATATTCATAGAAATCGTCCTTTACTGTGGCCATAGGTGACTTGAGAGACGTATATTATTCACATAGAAATCGTCCTTTACTGTGGCCATAGATGACTTGAGATGCGGATATTCACATAGAAATCGACCTTTACTGTGGCCATAGGTGACTTGCGATGCGTATATTCACATAGAAATCGTCGTTTACTGTGGCCATAGGTGACTCTAGATGCGTATATTCACATCGAAATCGCCATTTGCTCTGGTCACGGACCACTTTATTTACGTATATTCTGATAAAAATAGCCATTGTCTGTGGCCATAGGCCACTGGATGTGCGCATATTATTATAGAAATGGCCATTTACGGTGGCCATAGGTCACTGGATGTGCTTATATTCACATAGAAATTGACATTTACAGTGGCCATATTCCACTGGATGTGCGTATATTGTCATAGAAATGGCCATTCACTGTGCCCAAAGGACACTGGATGTGCATATAATGTTCTAGAAATGGCCATTTACTGTGCCAAATGCCACTGGATGTGCGTATATTATGATAGGAATGGCCATTTACTGTGGCCATAGGCCACTGGATGTGCGTATGTTGTCATAGAAATTGCCATTTAATGTAGCCATAGGTCACTGTACGTGCGCCCATTATCATAAAATGCCCATTTACTGTGGCCATAGGTCACTTTATATGCGTATATTCACATAGAATTCGTCCTTTACTATGGCCATAGGTGACTTGAGATGAGTATATGTACATACAATTCGTCCTTAACTGTGGCCATCGGTGACTTGAGATGCGTATATTCACATACAAATCGCCATTTGCTGTGGTCATGGGCCACTTTATTTACGTATATTCTGATAGAAATCGCCATTGTCTGTGGCCATAGGTCACTGGATGTGCGTATATTATTATAGAAATGGCCATTTACTGTGGCCATAGGCCACTGGATGCGCGTATATTATCATAGAAATGGCCATTTACTGTGGCCATAGGCCACCGAATGTGCGTATATTATTATAGAAATGGCCATTCACTGTGGCCATATACCACTGGATGTGCGTATATTCACATAGAAATGGCCATTTACTGTGGCCATAGGTCACTTTATATGCTTATATTTGCATAGAAATCGTCCTTTACTGTGGCCATAGGTGACTTGAGATACGTATATTATTCACATAGAAATCGTCCTTTACTGTGGCCATAGGTGACTTGAGATGCTTATATTCACACAGAAATCGCCATTTGCTCTGGGAATTGGCCACTTTATTTACGTATGTTCTGATAGAAATCGCCATTTGCTGTGGCCATATGTCACTTCATATGCGTACATTCTAATACAGATCGCCATTTGCTGTTGCCATAGGCCACTTTATTCTCATAGAAATCGCCCTTTACTGTGGCCGTAGGTGACTTGATATGCGTATATTCTCATATAAATCCCGATTACTTGTGGGCATATGTCACTTGAAATGCGTATAGACGCATTTCAAGTGACATATAGAAATCGCCATTGTCTGTGGCTATTGGTCACTGGATGTGCACTATTTTACATAAAAGTCGCTTTTTACTGTGGCCATAGGTGACTGGCTGTTAATAAATATATATTTTGTTAATGCTCCAATTGCTTATTGTTATAATTGAATTAATTCTTACATTTAATATAAAATATCATTCCAAATCATTGTGTAATTTAGTGGTCTGATACCAAAGCTAAGAAGCTAACTCTGGCCAATTGAGACGCTTTTTATGGCAACACTAATCGGCTCGACTATTGCCGTCTCATCTATGGAAATGAGTGTTTCCCTAAACTCAGTTCTTCGTCGCAACATTCAACATCCAGAATGTTCATGTACACAATAACTGTTATGGACATAACACTGACTGCCATTATTGGCATTTAAAACAAATTAAATCCATCAGAAAGTATTATTTTCTTCTTTACACACTTCGGCGACTCACACGTGAAGACTATCGCCGGTTTTCATTTTTTGAAAATGGACATGTACATGACCTGTCCAAAAAATTGTGGGAAACACTCATTTCCATAGATGAGACGGCAATAGTCGAGCCGTTTACTGTGGCCATAAAAATTGTCTCAAAATTGGCCATAGTTACCGTCTGGATTTCGGCATCAGACAACTAAATTACACAATGATTTGGAATAAGAATGATATTTTGTATTAAATGTAAGAATTAATTAAATTATAACAATAAGCAATTGGCGCATTAACATTATATATTTATTAACAGCCAGTCACCTAAAAAGCGATTTTTATGTAAAAATGTTCACATCCAGTGACCAATGGCCACAGACAATGGCGATTTCTATAACAATAGACGCATTTCAAGTGACATATGCCCACAGGTAATCGGGATTTATATGAGAATATACACATATTAAGTCACCTACGGCCACAGTAAAGGGCGATTTCTATGAGAATAAAGTGGTCTATAGCCACAGCAAATGGCGAGCTGTATTAGAATGTACGCATATGAAGTGACTTATGGCCACAGCAAATGGCGATTTCTATCGGAACATGCGTAAATACAGTGTCCAATTACCAGAACAAATGGCGATTTCTGTGTGATTATACGCATCACAAGTCACCTATGGCCACAGTAAAGGACGATTTCTATGTGAATATATGTATCTCAAGTCACCTATGACCGCAGTAAAGGACGATTTCTATGAAAATATAAGCATATAAAGTGACCTATGGCCACAGCATATGGCCATTTCTATGACAATATACGCACATCCAGAGGCCTATGGCTACAGTAAATGGCCATTTCTATGTGGATATACGCACATCCGGGCGCCTATGGCCACAGTAATGGCCATTTCTATGATAATATACGCACATCAAGTGGCCTATGGTCACAGTAAATGGCCATTCTATATAAATATACCCACATCCAGTGACCTCCGGCCACAGTAAATGGCCATTTCTATAATAATATACGCACATCCAGTGACCTATGGCCACATACAATGGCGACTTCTATCAGAATATACGTAAATAAAGTGGCCCATGACCAGAGCAAATGGCGATTTCTATGTGAATATACGCATCTCAAGTCACCTATGGCCACAGTAAAGGACGATTTCTATGTGAATATACGCATATAAAGTGACGCATATAGAGTGACTTATGGCCACAGAAAAGGACGATTTCTATGCCAATATACGCATCTCAAGTCACCTATGGCCACAGTAAAGGACGATTTCTACGTGAATATACGCATCTCAAGTCACCTATGGCCACAGCCAAGGACGATTTCTATATGAATATACGCATATAAAGTGACTTATGGCCACAGTTAATGGGCATTTTTATTCAATTTACGCATCTGAAGTCACCTATGTTCACAGCAAAGGGCGATTTCTATGTGAATATACGCATATAAAGTGACCTATGGCCACAGTAAAGGACGATTTCTATGTGAATATAAGCATCTCAAGTCATCTAAGGCCACAGTAAAGGACGATTTCTATGTGAATATACGCATATAAAGTGACTTATGGCCACAGTTAATGGGCATTTTTATAATAATGTACGCATACCCAGTGGCCTATGGCAACAGCAAATGGCCATTTCTATGTGAATATACGCATATCAATTGACCTATGGCCACAGTAAATGGCCATTTCTATAATAATATACGCACATCCAGTGGCCTATGGTCACAGTAAATGGCCATTTCTATGTGAATATACGCATCTAGAGTCATCTATGGCCACAGTAAAGGACGATTTCTATGTGAATATACGCATATAAAGTGACTTATGGCCACAGTAAATTGGTATTTTTATGATAATGTACGCACATACAGTGGCCTATGGCCACAGTAAATGGCCATTTCTATGATAATATACGCACATCCAGTGACCTTTGTCCACAGTAAATGGCCATTTCTATAATAATATACGCACATCCATTGACCTATGGCAACAGAAAATTGCGATTTTGATCAGAATATTCGTAAATAAAGTGGCACATGACCAGAGCAAATGGCGATTTCTATGTGAATATACGCATCTCAAGTCACCTATGGCCACAGTAAAGGACGATTTCTGTGTGAATATACGCATATAAAGTGACATATGGCAACAGTTAAGGACGATTTGTATGTGAATATACCGGTAAGCATCTCAAGTCACCTATGGCCACAGTAAAGGACGATTTCTATTTTAATATACGCATATAAAGTGACCTATGGCCACAGTCAAGGACGATTTCTATGTGAATATACTAGGGATGGCAAAACTATTCGAATATTCGATTAAATGTTCATGATTCGAATACTTAAAGCGCTATTCGAATATTCGCAATTTTATATTGCTTTTTAATACATTAATTTATTGATTGTAACAAATAGTTTTCTTTCAACCTAAAATCAGTATTACACCAGTACATACATAACTCCGTGTTTTTAATAGATTAGCCCCGTGTCATGTGTCAGACAAAGATATTGAATGCACGGGTCCGTTTCAGCGGTCAGCGTCTAGTCGCCAGTAAAGCAAACTTATATCGAACATTAAGAAGCTATAACATTTAACAGGTAATTTAACCTGTGAAAAGATTAACAAACAAATAATTACTTCAGTGCGATCACACATTTGGCAGTCATTATAGCAGGGAAATGTTGCTCAAATTCGCCGATAAACATGTGTGATTATCGACTAGTTTCCGACTTGATAAGAAATATGTGCATTGTAGATTATTGCAAATATTCTTAAAACAACACTTTACATGGGACTTAAGTAGTTTATGCAATGCCATTAACTCATTAATATAATATTGCAATTTGTTAACTAAGATAGGCAATAATGTGTAATAACAATCTGTACCAGTACATATATTTACATGGTGTCGACTAGATCACAAAGCTTAATGTAATACATATGAATATACGCGAATATTCGAATATTCGATTGAATGAAAAAACGAATATTCGAATACCAATTTTGGTATTCGATGACATCCCTAGAATATACGCATCTCAAGTCACATATGGCCATAAATTGTAGTTATTTTCCTTCGATACAAAATGGCAGAATACACATGTGATAGGTTATCATCATTGGAAGAAGCCTTGGGGTATTTAAGGCGCCATGAACTAGAAACAAATACAAGGTTTGCTGTATATTCTTCAACCAAGGGTTTCGGAATAACCAGTAAGTTATAGTTTTTATTTTGCAATAATAAAGTACTTGATGTACTGGTAACATATATCAAATGTTTCGGACGCTAGCGTTATCCGGACGTTTTTAATTGTAATATGGAGTACTTTAGTTGAGATTGAATAATATAGTTACTAGTGTATGATCGATTATTAAACGACTATTACATATCGACAATAATAGCAGAATATTCAGAAAACGTGTGTAACTATCAGAAAAGACGAGGGATAACAATCAAGTACGATATAACGCCCCCAAAACACAATATACGAACAGGAATGCATTTAACAAAATTTATTTACAAGAACATAAATTATGTACAAATGATATATTAATAATAAAATATTCCAATGCTGAATTATAATAGATGAAGCTGTGTAGAGAAAGGCGTAAAAATATGTTTGTTTCAGGTTACATGACCAAAAAATAGGGTAGGTAGCTAGGTCGGTAGATAGGTAGGTAGAAAGGTAGGAAGGTAGCGATTTGTATTTTATTTTATAATATAAAATGCATGTGCGTAAAGTGTCGTCCCGGATTAGCCTGCGCAGTCCGCACAGGCTAATCCAGGACGACACTTTCCGCTGTAATGGTATTTTCTGCTTCAAGGAAGTCTTTTCTAAACATAAATCCACTGTAGGAGGAATGTGCCGTCCCGCACAGGCTAATCCGGGACGACACTTTACGCATATGCATTAAGACCGGTTTTATCACGACGCGCGTCAATTCTTAAGTTAATGGTTAACTTTAAATTTAAGAGTCTAAAACTGAATAAATATTCAAAATATACCTGTAATATCCGTTAACTTTGTTTGGAAGTACATAACAGAACAGAATAATTTATTAAAGTCTCACTTCTATACATTCATGGTAAAAATACACATAAAATAATAACACTATTATGTATAAAACCACTCTGAAAGAGTTATGAGAGACTATTTAAGATCATATACAATCAAATTTCAAACACATACGATTAAAAACCTTTAAAATGTAGTCAGTCCTGGTGCAATAAAGATTGCCGATAATGTGTATATAAAATACATATTTACAACTAATGTATATTTACATCATTACCAAATTTAGCGTTAGTTTCTATACATATAATTACGTCTCAATTTTAAGATTTCATGACAAGTTCTGGCACTGTATTTAACAATATTTTCGTCTGACAGTAGGAATGAAAGTTTTTCGGTAGCTGAAAATGAGTTGAAACCAGTATTCATACAGTCTGCCTTTAACATTGATACATTCTTAAATCATCATACAGCGGGCAATTTAGTAAGACATGTTTTTCGTCCTCAATAAGTGTTTTACAGTGAAGACAAGTACATGCTATTGAAAGAAAACACTTATTTAACCGAAAACATGTTATAATTAAAAAATGAAAATAAAAGACAAAAATGTCTGACGAAATAAATGAAATGTTCTAGGGTCTGGGCATTTTTAAGGGTAGATCGTGTAACCTGGAACAAACATATTTTTACGCCTAATGGAAAGTTGCAATCCGGACCAACTGTCCAGCCGTCATTGACTTCAAGTCGTATGCCTGGAAACGAAGTCGATCAAGCGAAGTAGTGACCCGTGTTGTCCAAAGAGCGGATTCATATCAACTTTATTACTAAGGCTACTACTAATTTTCCCGAGCCTCGAAAGTGTCACCAATGACCACCTTATATATTATAAAATAATAATGATTTGGCAACTGTTTATAGAAAAAGGCACTTACTAAATTTAACAAAGCTTAATTCTTTATAATCTGTATATGTTAGTATGCTTTTCAGTGAAATATCGAATGTTATCGGTGAAATAAAATTTTATATTTTCACTGTTGGGGCAGTTAAAATATAAGATTTTATATTTTCATAACATAAAACGGACTATTTTTCCATAAATAACATCGATCTACAAGTAGTGGTTTACGACCTTTGGCAAATAGATATACATGTACAGTATGTACATGCATGTGTTTACATACAACACATTATACAATTCGACAGAATCATAATTTAGCGACAACGACTTACACAATATGGCACTTTTTTTCCCACCATACTAACGAGTGACAGTTTTGGAATAATTTATGATGTCATTATTATGACGTCAAAATACACGAACTTGTGACGTTTAAGCCTATCTCGCGCAGTTTTATTTATTTATAAAATAAAATTAAAATTTGTTGATTTCGGTGTAAGATCGTATTTTATTTCACTCGCGATCATAGAAAAAATATATTTTCATCAGTGGCTTCACCACTCGTGAAAATATGATTTTCCATGAAAACTCGTGAAATAAAATACGATCTTACACCGATGTCAACAAATATCCTGTACAGCTTTACTAGATCTACTGCATTTTTTTGGATATACTGTTAAATGTCTCCTTCAAAATTAGTAAAATAATTTATCAAGAAAAAAATGATGCATATTAAATAACAAGAGAGGTCCGGAATGGCATATAAAAAAAACTATTGTTTTTTTTTCGACTGAAATGTGATTTTAATGTTAATATTTTGTAGGCATACAAACAGCAAAACATGTGTACCTCGAAGACCGACCTCAAGTGAGGATGGGACGACAAGAGTATAATGGCATTCCCTTTGTAGTTCTGGGGTCAAAGACATTTGACTGCCAGTTTTTATATAATAATATAATACATGTTGGTCAAACATTTATATGTAAAATCAAAACTATCATCCTTAACACTGTTTAATTTTATTAAGATAAATGAACCTTAATTTTGCAAATGTTATTGTTGATCTACCATCGATACGCCCTTTAAAGTATGTAACAATGTAAACATTTCTTGACCTAAACGGATGTAACATTAGATTACAAACAAAAAATTGCTATCTAATCTCAATGTGAACTGACAATTTGTTAATGTGTGTGCTATTTACATTTCTGCCAAATAAAAAAGTAACATTACTGTTATGCTCTTTATTGCCAAATTGCTTAAAATTGCCACTTAAGATAATATAACAATTTCAGGTTAAAACAATAATTCATACTTATTAACTTCTTATGTTCTATGTGCATAAGTTACGCTATCCAAGATGTAGTGGCCATTACTTGATGCATACAGCTATTTACAAAATACTCTTCGAATTATATCTCTGTTCAACAGAAAACTTGTTTACCTTACAGAAACAGATTGTCTTGTAAGACTGTTTTCGTTGTATTTGTATTTAGATGAAAGCAGCAAGTGACGTTCCCTGGCCAAAAAAGGTAAAATCAATTATTCAAAATCATGGTGACATAAAACATACAAGTTTAATACATTGTAAAGAATTGATCAGGATATATAAAGGTGAACACTCACAAAAAGTTCACATTCATGTATGACGCTGTATTACGCTAAATACATTCAGATTTGAAACAAAATAATGCTTATTTTACTTGAATATTGTTGTTTTGTACATTTAAGTTGCTATAACACGAAATGTAATTTTGGAAGCATTGTTTTAATTTCTAGTTCATCTTGTATATGCTTCATCCTTTATAGCAAAGAGAAGTGGCTGCAACGCCACTGTGAATTTGTAACAAAGAACAATTTCCCAAGATTGAAGGGTTACGGATTCGGCGTTTTTTCACAAAAGGTATGCCTTCACCATTTTCATGTTTTTTGTCTTCAACTGAAACCTTATTTGTCCTGAAAACACATTCCATTTTGACAGAGTTATGGCCCCGTTTCGACTTGGATTCCCTGAAAACACGTTTCCGGACAAGAACTCATGAAAGGCTTGACATATTCAAATAATGTTTGGTACACATGTGTAACATCATAAAATACAGGTCAAAGCTCGTTTTTGGTTACAAACCATTTCATGTTGGCTGAGTTATGACTTTTCTACTTAGTTTTCCTAAAAACTGTTTCCGGAATCTTGAAAGGATTCACATATTTAAATCTTAGGTACTTATGTGTAACATCATACAAAACAGGACAAGTTCGCCTTTGGTTAAAAAAAACAAATGTTGAGCGAGTTATGGCCCCTATTGAACTTAAACTTTTCCAAAGACAATGTTTTCGGATGATAACCTATGAAGGGCTTAACGGAATAAAATCATTTTACTTCGCAGGTGTAACAGCATAAAAACAGGTCGATTTTGACTTACAAAACACCTTATATTAACAAAATGATGGCCCCTTTTCGACTTAAAATCCTAAAAACACGGACAATATAAGTTGAAAGGCTTCACATATTTATTTTTTTAGATACTTGTACGTCTAACATCATAAAATACAGCTAAAGCTAGACTTTGGTTACAAACCACTAAATGTTGACAGAGTTATGGCTCCTATTGAACATAAGTGTGTCTAAATACACAGTTAAACATTCACAAATTAAAGCATTCCCTTTCGTCTATTTCTTTCAAATAGATGCCATAGTTTTGTGACAAGGCCATATGGTTGCGGGTTATTCTTCATTCATGTGACAATTCTAGTTATGATTTTTTTTCTTTCAGGCTCTTCTGATGGTAGAACAAAACGTCAAAGATAGATTTGTGAAGAAATTAGGGTAATTTGGTTATGTTTCTAGTGTGCATATTAGTTGGCGTCCACGTTGTGATGTTAAGGAGCTTAGATAGCTTAAATACCCAGATAAAATGAGCATTATTTTTTTAACATTGAAAGAACATTAAATTTGAAACGTTTTGTAACTCAATAACATGGAATGAGCTAACGCTTTTATGTATGATGTACTTATATTCTTGTTTGGCGATGTATATTGGTTTGAAAATGTAAATCAATATACCACATTTTTGTCCGCTCTCTAAGTCGACTGTTTAATCTAATATTCGCTAAACGTAATAAGAAGCTTGTGGGCATGCAATCCCGGTAAAATTCGATATTTAGCCAAATTGACCCAGTAACTGCAGAGTTATGGCCCTTGAATAATCTTTGTTGGCCTTTTTAGCCTTGGCCGCTCTTGAAGTCTAACAGTTTTCATCTAATTTTCCCAACCTTTGTATTTTAAAGATTGCTTTGGACCAAGAAAGGGCACTACAACTTTATAGCATATCGTGTTGCTACAATCTGTGTTCTTTTCTTCATTTGAAATACATACACTGAAATAATATTATGTACTATTAAATATGCCAGCTGTAGGTTTGTAAATCGTGCTGTAACTGAGCATATTTATAACGGTCTGTGTATTTCTTTTGGTGTCCAACTAAATATTCTTATTATTATATGTATTTCAGTGATGTTTTATTTATTTATTTCAGCCCATTTACAATTCAAGCCAGCATTTATTACGCAAACAGCAGCCTTAAAGGGATGTTTTCCACAGATACGCTGTAAGTTCATTGTGGATATATTTGTTTCATACATGGCAACTGTGCATATGCAAATCAAATCAATTTTGTAATTATTAAAGTATCTAACGTTAATAAAAATATACTTTTTATTTTAGTTTATTTTAGTTTGGTGTACATATTATTGGGGGTACACGTATCAGCTTAACAATGTCAGATTTATGACTAATATTTTTCTTGTTTTTATATTACAGACTAGCTTACGAGTATGTCAGCCTAGTTTTGTTGAAAGAAGCCTTAATTGCTATACTGGAAGATGTGAGTATCCAACTGTAAATAAATACTACGTGTTTGTTTGGTACAGTGCCCTGTAAATACATAACACATCAAAATTGCATTTATGAAAAAAATCATGAAGTTTTGGAACGTTGCACCAGTTTTGAAACTGTTATGTAGAATGCCTAAAAACGATTATATTTAAAAATCCTATATTATTTGTTAGTCAACTGAAAACCTATTCGGCTCTGAATGATATGTAAGTGGTATTAATTTCTAAAAGAATAAGAAAATGTACCAAAGTTGTTTCAGCAATAACTGAAGATTGTGAAATGGTTTGTTAAACGATGGGAAGCTTCGTGAATTATTTTTGTAAAAAGTACTCTTGTTTCAGATTTTATTTAAAGCATACATATATACCAAAACAAATCAAGTGTCTGTATCTTGTTACATAAAAACTGTAATTCTCTGCTCGTAGATTAATATTTTTATTAAATATTCACTGTTCTAAGTGTGTTTTACGTAGATTAAAAAAAAAAGAATGCAACACTTGCCTGGCCGTTAACTCATCACTTCTATCAAATGTTAACATTGTTTGTGTAATTTTACAGGTGAAGTCATGCTCCTATGAAAAGGCTAATGCTTTGTTGACACATACCGAAGGAAGGAAAACCTTACTGAAAGCACTTGCCGATGGACTGAACACATTTTAGTTTATGTTATGTACTTTATGTATAGGTGATAACTGGATCAGCAGGTAATCTGCTTTTTCACTCTATTTTCAGACAACTAAACGTATCATATTCAATTATCCAACAAGAAAATGATAACAACTTTAACAAGATATCAAGTTAGTAATCAAATCAGTGAAAATGCATTAATGTGTGTCATTTTTACTTCACAGGCGTGAAGACAAAGCATGAATTACAAGGTGAGAGTCTCCAAAACTGATTTCTTCCAACTTACTGTACTGGTAGACATGGATCAGTTGTGAATTAATGTGGGACTTATACATGCGCTTAATTTTATACATTTCACTGTGGGAGAAAGCACAGTTTCCACAGGTACATAGAGTTAAGAACCAACATTATAGCGTATAATTGTATACATTTGTTTTATGCTCACTTCCTTAAATGGTGAGCTGTTCAACCTTTAATGGAGCAGCCACAAACATTGTGAATTTGAGAAATAGTATTTGATGTTTGCTGTGAAATATTATTTGTTCATACTCCTAGCAGTTTAAAAATACATGTATGGCATTATTTGTGTATATGATAGTATTAATTATTTCTGTAACTGTAAACGTTCGTAATTTCATTATTATTATTGTTGAAAATGTCTATGTATTTCTATATTATTATTACATAATACATACTGCACTGTCTGTTTATTCATAATAGATCAGTCACTTTGTACAACAATATATTGCATTAATACGCCCATGTTTTGGTGTTTGTATATAGGAAAAACATGACACTGCATGATAATCTATTGAATTAATTTGAAGTATATATAAGACAATGACAGACAGATGTGCGTGTGGTTTTTAGTAATTTATTTACCGTGAAGCAATAGTCTGGGGAACTAGTAGAGTAAGTAAATAGCTATCAACCCTGATACTGCATGCGATATTTAAAATATTATATTTTGCTTTACATTATTCAATTCAAAAGTGTTATAAATTATGTTAGTTTTTTAAAAGGAACATTATATGAACTACGTAACTTGTTTTATGGCATTGGAAGCCTAAAATACTCTACACATATGCACACTATGCATAAAATAAAAACTAAAGTATGAGTTTTATAAATTATTATGTTGACAGTTACATATGTGTAAGATATTAACTATATTTATGGTCTCTATGACTATCCCTTTGACCTACCTCAACAACTCTCTGTTTTTGTTAATTATTCATTTCCGTTTATACATAAGATTCACTGTGTGGCATAAATAACCTCTTCAATAACATTTTTGTTGTTTATTAGGTATTAAGCTCACCTGAGCCAAATTGCTCAAGGGTGAGATATAGTGGTCATCACTGTCGGGCGTCCATTGTTCGTCGACCGTCGTCATTAAAAATTACTTTTAACAACTTGAACAATAATCGTCAAGGCATTTATCCATGAAGCTGAAAGCTGCTTCCCATCCGCATGTCTGAAAATTGAAAGGGTATGTTACAAATTGACAGATATTATATAGGCATATTGGCCCGCTCATATGAGTACAAGTCATTATCATTAGACACGATATATGTTTTTGTTTAAAACACATTCTATTTTCTTTTGCTTTTGGTGTTCTTCTATGTCTTGCCACAGTCTTGTTATGATCCCACTTAATGTCGATTACTAATTATAGTTAATGAGAAAATGTTATTTTTATGTAAGGGGAGACAACCAAATAGTAAGCGGAGATAACGAAATATTGGCTACAAATAGTTAGTTGTCGGTGAACTTGATTTATACTTAGGTGAGCGACCACAAACACTTTGACCATCTTGTTTAGATACATTCATCTGTATCAACTGGGTACGCTATTATGACAGAGTAGGCAACACATTTTAACCAGACAGACATAGCTATTTTGATATTTTTGCAGCAATGATGTTTATTGACAATAAATGATGTTAATAATAATAAATAATTTATTTAATACCAACAACTGGCTTTCAATGAGCGTGTAGTTTGGCTCAGTTATGGGAATGTTTATTTCAGTACAGACCCAAACCTTAAGATGTTTTTTTTTTCAAAGAATTATTATTTTGCACAAGATATGTATGGAGTCAGTTCTATTGATGTTTGAACTATTACTGTACTTAATTATGTTTTGACATACATGTATGTTATTATTGATATGTATATATTTTAAATATATCAATGATCAATTCTTTGGTACAAAAAATGCATACTAGTCAACGGATTTTGAACTAAAATTACAATCCGATGCAGTTCTCTTGGATTAAAACCTGAATAATCAAGGCTTTCATTCTTTTCATTTTAGACCAACATGTATGATAGAGTCTGCTAAGTGAACATTAACTTGTTTAAGAACCCCTGCCTGTATATATCGTACTTCCTGTGCACAATAAATAGGCCACTGGATGTGTGTATATTATCATATAAATGGCCATTTACTGTGGCCATAGGCCACTAGATGAGCGTATATTCAAATACAAAAGGTCATTTATTGTGGCCATAGGCCACTGGATGTTCGTATATTCACATAGAAAAGGCCATTTACTGTGGCCATAGCCCACGGGATATGCGTATATTATCATAGAAATGGCCTTTTACTGTGGCCATAAGCCACTGGATGTGCATGTATTATCATACAAATGGCCATTTACTGCGGCCAGAGGCCACTGGATGTGCGTATATTATCATAGAAATGGCCATTTACTGTGGCCATAGCCCAATGGATGAGCGAATATTCACACAGAAAAGGCCATTTACTGTGGCCATAGGCCACTAGATCAGCGTATATTCACATAGAAAAGGCCATATACTGTGGCCATAGGCCAATGGATGTGCGTTTATTATCATAGAAATGGCCATTTACTGTGGCCATAGGCCACTGGATGTGCTTATGTTATCATAGAAATGGCCATTTACTGTGGCCATAGGCCACTGAATGTGCTTATATTATCATAGAAATGGCCATTTACTGTGGCCATAGGCCACTGGATGAGCGTATATTCACATAGAAAAGGCCATTTACTGTGCCCATATGCCACTGGATGTGCCCATATTCACATAGAAAATGCCATATACTTTGGCCATAGGCAACTGGATGTGCGTACATTCACATAGAAATGGCCATTTACTGTAGCCATATGCCGCTGGATGTTCGTATATTCACATAGAAATGGCCATTTGCTGTGGCCATAAGCCAGTGGATGTCGTATATTCACATAGAAAAGGCCATTTACTGTGGTCATAGGCCACTGGATGTGCGTATACTCACATAGAAAAGGCCATTAACTGTGGCCATAGGCCACTGGATGTGCGTATATTCACATAGAAAAGGCCATTTTCTGTGGCCATAGGCCACTAGATGTGCATTTATTATCAAAGATATAGCCATTTACTGTGGCCTTAGGCCACTAGATGAGCGTATATTCACATAGAAATGGCCATTTACTGTGGAGATAAGCCACTGGATGTGCGTATATTATCATAGAAATGGCCATTTACTGTGGCCATAGGCCAATAGAGGTGCGTATATTATCATACAAATGACCATTTCCTGTGGCCATAGGCCACTGGATGTGCGTATAATCACATAGAAAAGGCCATTTGCTGTGACCATAAGCCACTGGATGTGCGTATATTCACATAGAAAAGGCCATTTACTGTGGCCATAGACCACTAGATGAGCGTATATTCACATAGAAAAGGCCATTTCCTGTGGCCATAGGCCACTGGATGTGCGTATAATCACATAGAAAAGGCCATTTACTGTGACCATATGCCACTGGATGTGCGTATATTCACATAGAAAAGGCCATATACTGTGGCCACAGGCCACTGGATGTGTATATTCACATAGAAAAGGCCATATATTGTTGCCATAGGCCACTGGATGTGCGTTTATTATCTAGAAATGGCCATTTACTGTGGCCATAGGCCACTGGATGTGCGTATATTCACATAGAAATGGCCATAGGCCACTGGATGTGCGTTTATTATCATAGAAATGGCCATTTACTGTGGCCATTGGCCACTGGATGTGCGTATATTCACATATAATGGCCATTTACTGTGGCCATAGGCCACTGGATGTGCGTATATTCACATAGAAATGGCCATTTACTGTGGCCATAGACCAGTGGATGTGCGTATATTCACATAGAAAATGCCATTTACTGTGGCCATAGGCCAGTGATGTGCGTATATTCACATAGAAAAGGCCATTTACTGTGGCCATAGGCCACTGGATGTGCGTATATTCACATAGAAATGACCATTTACTGTGGCCACAGGGCACTTAATTTACTTATATTATTATAGAAATCGCCCTTTTCTGTAGCCATTGGTTACTTGATATGCCTCTTTTCTCATAAAAATCGCCATAGGTCACCTTTTATGCAAACACTCCCATAAAACTAGCAATCTACGCTAGTCATACATATTTGAAGCATTTATTCATTTATGTGTTTATTTGAAAATAAATAATGCCAATGTGTCAACTACTATTAGTGGATTGATATTAATTCGTAGATTTAATATAAATTATAGTACTTATTCCAGATCAAAGTTATTTTATAATTTAATAGTATTATGCCTAAAATCATGCTTTGAACTATGGAATAAAAGTCGGTTATGGCCACAGTGACTATCTCGACAATGGAAAGAGTCCTTCCCAAAAATTGTATCTTTACATTGCTATAAATAGAAAGTGATTGTTGTATATTTCTTTATCAATTTGTTTCAGTTTCTATTGCTTACGGATCGCCAAGGCTCGCGGTTCCGGTTTTCTAAGCCTTCGCAAGATAAACTTCGCTTTATTCAACACCAACCTAGTATTCTCTTTATATACCGCCTGATAGATAACACAGACATGTA
Organism: Congeria kusceri; assembly: GCA_027627225.1. Lineage (NCBI taxonomy): Eukaryota > Metazoa > Mollusca > Bivalvia > Myida > Dreissenidae > Congeria > Congeria kusceri. The sequence continues at coordinate 29,322,106 of CM051037.1, forward strand.
CGCGCTTATCGCCCCTGACTCGGCCTTAACCACAAGGGGGAAAGCTATTTACGAATTTCACATAAAATCAATTATTTGGAGGATAAACGTTTTACCATGGCAAGTTTTCACGTTCAAGGTGAGTGCAACATGTTGTTGATGGATAATTATGGAGAACAAATTTCGTTATTTTATTGTTTCACCAGGTATTTAATTTGTGATTTCGAAACAGGATAAATATGGAAAATGTGGTCGATATAAAAATAGACGGGCTGCAGTAAAGGCTCTTTTTTTATCAATATTTACTTTTTAATTGCAGGTTTAATGTAGCACGCCAAGTTTCGATTAGTAATTTATTTTGCTTATATAGATAACTTAAATAGGTGTAAGTTAAGGATAGCTAAGCTTATACATGTAGGCCATATTAATTCAAAATTAAGTCAAATAACCATAATATTTAACTTGAGTAGACTTATAAGGATAGAAGTTGTTCTAATTTACACATGACGCACTTCACAATGCATACCCGCTAACCGACCTAAAACAGATCACCGAACATAATACAATATAAGCATGCATATTGTATCGTATTTGTTTACCTAAACTGCTTAAGTGGCATTTTATATATTAAACATGTTTTAATATATATCACATTGAATTGTGCACGTGTTGTATATATTCCGGTTTTTTTCTTCAGATTTAAATAACGGAAGTGACGGACCAGACAACGGGAATATACAGAATGACAACAACACTAGATATGGTTGAACATTGATTATTTGGTTTATTTATGTGTTAATCAACTGTACAATATTATGCACAATTCAGTGAACATGCACGTTTTATTCAGTTAGCACGAAATAAAATGATCAACTGTTCCTGTATGAATTCAACTGTATAGGATCTAAGCCTTGTGGCTAAAACCAGTGCCTGTATGAAATGTCGATGCCTGTATAAGATTTAGCGCTTTTGATTGGTCACTCGAACTGTTCCGATATGAAATTGGAACTATGAACGTTTTTCCAGAAACATAAATAATATTGAAAGCAATTGCTTTGAAATAAATAGTGTCGTGTTTTCAAATAGTTAAAGTATTCTTCTTATCATTCATGTTAAACCTTAAAAAGGTTAGGAATTGTAGTCAATACAGTAAAGTCTATTATTAAAATAAATATTAAATAAGTTATTTCATACATGCACTGTTATTTGTTATTCAACAGCACTTAAATACAATTAGTTATTTATTTATTTATTTTTAAATTAATTAATTAAAATTAATTAATTAAGTAATGTATTTATTAATTTATTTTTATGTTTGAAGAGTGCTTAAAGTGAGATTTAAAAGACTACTGGATTGCCTTTGTTTATGTATTGCACTTCCTTATATGTGTCTTCTTAGATGCAACTCAAAATGACCCGGAACAAGAGAAGTTAAAATTACGGGAAGAAAATGCTGAACTGATTTGTGAAATTGCAGAGTTGTGTAATCGGTAAAGTCAATATTTCTCTTGCACTCGCTTTATAAGTTTATGTTTACAAATAAATGTCGATAAGTTAGAAATGTTGAAAGTTCCACATTTAAAAGACGCTTTATACTGAACAGTTGTTTAATTTGTAGAACAAAAATGTTATATTAATATGTGGTGTAGATCTATGCTAAATAATTACTTGCCTGCACTCGGAAACCTTCCTTAACAACTGATTTTTTTTCAATGATATCGTCTTTGCATATATCCCGATAAAACAATCCTTAAAAAGATAATTTGATATAGGTGGTGATTCGCGCCAAATCTTATCGCGTGTACATTGACATATTTTCAACCTTCCCGCAAACTTCTGTTCAAACAGATAAGAATACACCAAAATAAACAATAAGTTACATTAATTTGGTAAGAGTAGTAAGAATGTCTTTAGGAGATGTGACAAGCTAGTTGGTACTTGAATTTCTTTTTGGGGTAGTCTCAGCATTCGATGAAAAGGCCTCAAAATATATATACTTATACGCACTGTATTGTATAGTTTCACTGCAAGTATAAATTTGTACATGAAATAATAGATATTTAAATTTCGGACAATAAAGGATCAACAATTTATATAACATATTATAAAATATTCCCTTGACAAAACATTGGACTTCATTTTACAATCAATTCATTTGTGTATCAATATAGACCGGACAGAAAAGACCCAGAGGTCCTCCTTCTTCTTGGGAGCACTGGTGTAGGAAAAAGTGCAATGGTGAACACAATCATCAAAGCCTTGGCAGGGAAATATTTCCACAAAGCTAAAACTGGCTTCGGGTGTACGCTCTTAAAAACTCTTGCATTTGAATGGTATGAATGGTAAATTACACCTTTTTTTGGCTTTGTAACATATCGATGCTCTAAAAGTAGTTTAGTGGTATGCTATATTTTTATTTAACTGTAAAATGTTTCTGAAAAAAAGTTTGAATTCACCCTATTATTTAGTTTGCAAATGGCGAAAACCTTTATATTTAGTATTACGTAAAATAAAATAAACTATCATCACATGATTTAGGTTCGAGCACTGTGGAATTGAGAAGTTTGAACTGCAAGGCTTAAAAAAAGAAGCATTTTGCTATTGTTTGCAACAGTTGCCTACCATTATTGACGCACCAGGAGTGAGTGCGCATGGTTCTGCCCAGGTACGCGAGCTACTTGAGATGCTTTTTGGAGGTACATGGTCAATATAATTTTAATAATTGATATTGATTTATCCATATTGGTTTGGCGTGGATGTCTATCTGTCCTTCCATCAGTCAGTTCGTCTGAAAATATGGCCTTTGTCTGTTCGAATGATTGTCCGTAATCAAACTTGTCTTTGCTATGTTTTGGAATATCTTGAAAAAATGTGGATTCCCTAAAAGAAACTGTATCACACGATATTTTGCGCACTAGCGTCATGTTTGTACTGTAATGTCAATGACACAGTAATGGATCACCAAACAGTTATATAAGGCAAGTGACCATTTGCTCATGCAACACTGTTTATAACACCTGCTTTTTATCCTGCAGGTTTCATTCCTCCGGGAACATCGGTAAAGACTTTACGGCAGTGGCAAGAGGAAGGCGGTGTAGGTTGTCTAAAGAAGATATATATCAACAGCCGCAAGGAATGGGCTGTAACAAAAGTTGTGTTTGTTGCTAGTTGCAGTCAATCACTTCCGACTGAATTAATTGATACTATCCACAGTATCTTGGAAACCGAAGACCAAACGACAGGATATTTCAAATGTAAGTCCCTTCGTTTTACAAAGTACAATGTCATATTTTGTATATTTAAGACATGATATTTATAGAAAGTACAAGCTTATTTCATAACTCGGTCATTTGTAAAATCAATTTAATAATAGCAGTCTAGTAATGAGCTTTAGAGTTGAACTATGCGTGGAAAATTAAAACGTGGAAAAGCACAGGTTTGTTCTATTCTTCTCAAACACACAATAATCAACTCCCACGATCACATTTATTACGCATGTGTTTGAGTTCATATGCTTAGGATTATATTCTATGTTTCTTCGTATAGGATATTTCAAATGCCTTCTTTTTAGAAAGTACAATGATTTACACCAATGATTTACACCTATTGAACAATAATTTCACTAAATTATTCGACCAAAGAAACTTTAGTAAGGAAATATCCAGAACAAAATATCAAATCGCTCAACCCTACTACATTTGGGTTCCCCATCCTGTCCCTAATTTGAAACCTTATATATTTTGGCAAATATTCACTGAGATTTAAAGATCCCCCCCCGCTCGTTTTGAGCCACACCCATATATCTTTATGACCAAAGTTCTATTCCAAATTAGATTTTAATACCTTTTACAAACGTTGGACTCAAATTATGCTTTATATTTTAAGCCTTATTTAAATGAAATGCGTGTATTATACATTGAAGATACAGTCAATTTTATTTCAGACAATATTGATGTTTTCGTAGTCATGACGAAGTGTGATCTTGTTGAGGGACAGAACATGTCTAATATGCCATCTGCATCAAACATGATTAAACTGGACAAGTTTAAGGAGAAGGAAAATGAGGTTGCCACAATGTTTAGTATAAGTGGCTCTATGGAACACAATAGCATCCGCTGGGTGAGTTACGTGGATGGCCGTAGCTTGGACGATCCGTACATCGACAACATCGCTCTAAAATTCGTGAGACATATGATGCAACCGAGACGAAGAAGGCATCGCATGGAGACTGATAAGTTGCCGGTGGTAACACCGCAAATGATGATTTTATTGAAATTGTTGAGGTTCATAAATGAAATGAATTCGGATCAGATAAAGCGGTTAGTCGCTGTTCTTGCAATCTTTATTTTTGTGGTGTATGTGTCATTGTCAAAAACCGTTTAGGCTGATAATTGGAAGGGCTGACATATGATACATTAATACCAGTGACTTTCATATGTTGGTTATGTGAATTACCTAAGTTTACAGCAAATAAGAAACAAAGCCACGTTTCTGATAATTGTCATGTATGCAAACCAAGGCTTTTGCATTGCTGTATTTTAAGTGTTATTGGTTGTATTAGTGGATGTGTTATTGCTATAGTAATGTTGCTTTTATTGAGGTTGGTGCAATTTATACGGGAAACGAATGTGGATCCGATACATGCGTCTTTGGGCATCGTCATTGCTATGATCTTATTTGTATTTCTCATGGTACCTTCCAAACCTGTTTAGACTGCACTGCATATATAAAAAAAAAAATTTAAATCTCATCTGATTGATTTTCTTATCAATTATCATGTTTTTATTCATTAATCTTATGGTCATTGTAGAATTGTTAAATATGGCATTGGTATTGTAAGTCAAAAGACTCAAATTTTAGTGTATGCAGGTTCATTTGAATAAACTCCATTACGTTGTAAAACAATTAAACGTTATTAACATTCATAAGAATGTGCATTGTCTTATCTTAACTCATCGTGACGAATGGACCCAATATTCTGGAGTAGCTTGCCAATGGGAGCATCTTTTAGATGTTCTAAAACATTTGGTATTTTAGCTGATGTGACCTTGCCAACTGAGTTAAATTATTTAATTTTACCTTAAACTTTATTTTAAATAATAATGCCAATAATTCTGACACCTTAATATACATAGTGCATACATTTTGAAAAGAAGTACTTATTGACTAAATAAATTTAGGATTGCTTTCCATTAACGAAAGGAAAGGTACGAGTGGTTAGAATTAATGACAACTTAATTGACGTTCCCTGGTTTCATCTTTCGAAAGTTCAAATTTCGGCCTTAAAGCAGTGGTACTTTGAATACTCGAATATAAATTATACGAAACTCAAACTGCATCAATCGGAAGAGAAATCCTTTTTATCGCTCTACTGTCCTTTATTGTATGCAAGTGCCAACACAAATATGATTTTGTCCTATTTCTACAACCGAATCGATCGGATAACAACCCATTGTATAAACTTTAGCTTTATCCGATCGCTATTTTTAGCATACGTTTATTCGATCGTTATTTAGAACGCTATGTAATTCAATGTGACGTCATACCAAATGTTGACGTAGTAGTAAACAAAAACCGGGAAACCAAAGTTATTTTCTGTTTAATGTTGACATATGTTCACGCCGTTTATATGATTTATGAGCATAGCATAATATGATAAATAGAATATTAGGTGAGTGTTCGATGAAGATAAAGTTTATCATGCTCGGCACGAAATTTTTGAGCGCTTAGCAAGCCTCGCACTCATCTGTTTCTAAGCCTTGCATAATAAACTTCATCTTTATCCAACACTGACCTAATATTATCTGTATCTCAGGGGTCACCGCCACGGAACGGTCAGTGCAATGTATTGGGGGTTTAAATCGATGTAAAGCATATGAAACCTCACGCTTGGTCCATAATTACACACAATACATTAACATGCAAACACAAAATAACCTTAAGGCATTGTAGTGTAAACGAACACACATTCTAATACAAGATAATATATCATTCGATTGAGATACATTACGTAATGGTTCAACTTTAACGAGAGCAATAATAGAGCAACTTTCTGAGGAACGATGTAACATGTGAATATAAAATATAATGAATATATACAAAAGATATTCTTCATTCCAGCTTATAAAAATGAGAGGGAGCATATGTTGTATCTGATGATGTTCTATATATTCAGAGCGGGTGTAACACAAACACGTGTAGGCTGTAACAGCAGTGTCATTGTGTATGTTTGCACTTTATCTTGGCAAAAGTCCATTGTCCGATACAAACAAACTCGTATATTCAATTGAAATAAGTGTCCTGCAATAAGTTCTGTCAAAATCAAACTACATTCATTAAAAATATGGGTTAGTGATCAGATTGAAGTGGCGCCGTACACTGCATAAGTGCTTGCTTTGAAATCAATATCTAAGTATTCCCTTTGTATAAGTAAGCTTTAAATACGGACAAGAACCAATTTCCAAAAAAGACATTGATAGGCGACACACGTAATAGTTTACATTGTGATGTCACTTCCCGGAGAAACAGGTGAGTGTTTTTAATTGTGCTATGAAAAGGGCCAGGTTTAAGCCAGTTTGTAGTTAACAAATTTCTAATCATAATGTCAACATAAACGTATGATAAACCAGTTGTTAGGTAAATCTATATTGCCGACTTTTCTTGTGTGTGCTGAAGAACGTCGTTAGTTTTCTGAAAATAGTGAAAGCATAACGTATATTTTGACACTTAAATTAATTCAAATCGCGTATGTTCATTAGTGTCCGTTATTACTTTGCCAATTGCAGTTTGAAGATAGTACAAGATACAGTTTATTATTGTTATATAGACAGATCATTTACTTCATGTTGCGACACGTTTATGTGGCAATACAATTATGACTCGCATGAAATGTTACCCCTTGTTATTTATATGCATAAGGTCAAACATGTTGCTTTAATCGACTTAAATATAAGAATAATGAAAATCCAGAGACATCAGGAGAGAAACCCTTATTAACATCCACTGGACCTTTATTTAGGGCCAGTAACCAATTGCCTAAACAACACCGGACAATACGCACAACATAACACAAAACATAAAAAAAATGATTAAAACTTAGGTCACCACCTAGGAACGATCGATGCAAAGCATTGGGAGTTTAAACCGGTTAGAAAACATGTCGAATCTCACAAACTTATCAAAATACACACACTTGTAAATTGAATTTAACCTCATAGCATTGCGATTCAAACTTAATAGTAATAAAAGAGAATATTAATTCAATTGAATTACAATTTAATTACTCAATGGTTTTCAGTTCACCAGAGCAACGGAATAGCAACTTTCTTAAATCCTACGAATTACGAGAACGTTCCTAGCTGTTGGTCCACGTTTTAACCATATTCAAATTTACCGTGTTGTTTACTGCTTGTATAGGCATTTGGACTCTTGCTTTAAATAACTATATGTTGTTTAAGCTTTCTAATTGCTCATTTTAATAGTTTAATGTTTTTAACAAATTTAAATACTATAAGGGTGGAGTGTGCAGATCAAGTTACTCTTGAAAAATTTCAATGTTTATTAATTAACCATTGAGAGATGAAAATTAACCCAAAGATTTTGTATGCCCCTCGGCTTCTTGATAAAGGAGGCATATAGTGATTGTCCTGTCCGTCGTCCGTCCGTCCGTCCGTGATTCCGTCCGTACGAGGTAAACTAGATTTTACCGTTTCGTCTGGCACCAACACCGCTTACTACAACACTTGGACACTTACACAGTTGTTGCTTATGATCATTCCCAATCCACCCATATCACCCAACCTCACGTTGACCTTGACCATGACCTCATTTGGACGAAGAATAATTCCACTGGGCTGTCCAACACCAACCGGGGACATGTTTGGTTATCGAACACAACGTCATGTTATAATTTAGCTATCTGCAATCACGTTTATGGTCTAGCAGCGGCATTTGGAATGAATATATACCACTGAGAGATGTTTTTGAAAAGTCCTGAATGATTTGGTATGATTGTAGTGTTAATGACTGACACATGTACAACTGTAACATCATTTGACGTTATCGGAGGAAGTGTGGCATATGCATTATTTCTGAATCATTACTTGTGACTGTTATTGTTTTAACGCGATTTATTTTATGTATATGGACACATTTTATGTTTATACAACTCGATCAAATATCGTAGAATCATATAAATAGTCTTGATACAAAACCTTCTAAATCGGCTATCTCTATCTTAAGTTGCGACTGTTGTTGTAAGCACACATTATATATGAAACAAATATATATTAACTGTAATTGATAATGCCATGATTTTATATTATTCGTATTATATTGTTTCAGATGTGGATGAGCTACACAATAGCGATCAGTGGACCAGTTCAGTACAGGCTGAAAATATGTGGTTGCTTAACGATATTGCAGAACTATGCAGTCAGTAAGCTTTATTCGAGTAAAAAAAAGAAGTTTATGCTAATTAATTAATAGTTTTAAATGTTTGCCAAATTATACGAATGATGCATAATAGCTAAATAGCTTATGCAAATTAAGGTACTATTATACCAATAAAACCGGTATAAAAATTAGTTGAGACTCATGTGCAACAACGTTATATCAGCGAACCTGTTCTCAGCTCTTATGCACCACGACTGCACATTTAATAATTATCCTAAACCAGTATATTAATCAAAGAGCTGATAGCGTAGAAAGACTGTTAACGAGAAAATAGAATTAACGAAAATCAAGGGAAATACAGTGCATTAAAGTTCTAACAGAAAGGACACATGTGTTTGATTGAAATTAAATTTCTGCAATGCCATTTTTACACAAGACAAATCGAACTACTCAATAATATACTCCCTACTTTCAATATCTTGGTAAATAGATATATCTGTGTGCAAACTACTTACTACAAACGCAATAATATGCATAACATTCAACATGTCGACTAATCCAAACGGGTTAAAATAGCCGATGGAGCGTATAAATATGGGTGTATCGATTGTTAGTGCTTCGCAGCCTGCAAAGAAAAAAAAAAGCTCACGCGATTCAGGCTAGAAACCAGTAAATTAAAGCCCCATAGGGTGCCCTTGTAAAATAGCAAAATCTCCTGGCGACGTTCGCCACTTTCCTTTATTGCAGATGTTGCGAGTCTGGTCTCCTTGAAAAGATGCTTCTCTTTGCTTTCAAAATATTAAATGAAAGCATATAGGTATTGCAACTAGGAAAGTAAATCTCACTTGAAGTAAGTCACCCCTAAGAAACACAGAATGCACTCGCGATTTCGACAAAATGCGCAGGAGGCGCGTTGTTTTCAGGAAATAACAATTGAAATCAGTGTCCGTTATGTTAAATGTTTACAGAAGAACAATATTTCATATACGGCCTACTTTGGAGTTGACCACCGGGTAATCTCCGACTATTTACTGGATCTAACCTTAATTTTAAATAATCGCACTACTAAAGAGTAAAGACCGTTGGCTTCCGTCATCAGTCTAAAACGTTATATGTGTACACATAATTGTTATTTTGATTTAATGCTCTTTGCTGACGAATGACGTGTGCCTGTTTTTAAACAGCCCGGATAGGACAATTATCGGAAATGATATTTCTGCTCGGATGCGTCGGTGTGGGCAAGAGTGCCAGGTTAAATACGATCTATAAGGCGTTATGTGTGAAAATCATTCACATAGCAGATGTTGGCACCGGTGTAGCAGCTTCAAAATCGTCTGACTTAAAACGGTTGGTAAAAATGAGTAACTTTATGTTATAACGACATATAAAAGGGGATGCAACATAGAAGCACGTCCACGCGCATTTTTGCCATCGTGGTATATGTATACACATGTTCGATCTATAATGGATATGACTTCCTCAATGTAAAAACAAAGCTTAAAGTAACTGAAAATTCGTATAGATAATGTTTTCATTTTCTGTATTCCTTCATAAATTAACTATTTGCAGATATGATCATTATGGTATCGATCTTCAAGGTGTGTATAAAGAAACGTTCGGTGACTGCGAAGGCATGCGTATTATTGGAATGTTTTACGCAATACATGTCAGCAATCTCAGCATTACATTGTTGTATTGTTTGCGTTTCTTATATTCATGATTTATTGGCAAAGGATGTTCCTAAGGACAAGTAACTACATGTTTAATACGTCCTATTATATACAACACCATTGATATTCCAAAACAAACCGTCAGGTATGACCAGAATATATGTAAAAAAAATAACGTTTAAACGATTTCAGTAAACAACAGTTTCAACTTAGTACCCAGTGCATTCCTATTATTTCATGACAAAAACACGTTTGGGTTTCAAAAAGTAAAAACCAGTGACATGTACACATTTTGCTTATTAAACAAATCCAATCTTTTTAATTTCGTGTTACGTTGGCGAAATGATTAATCAGACCATCACTATCATTCAAACGATGTTTAACAGTTCCATATCTTGTTAAGTTGTTTATTAGGCCAAAAATAAAAATATATTTGTTTCCCCTTCCCGACCCATGCAAAATAGGTAGGGAAAAAAAATCCTATTTGTTTACATTGCAAATGAGATACATCTGTGTAAAATTGAACTACCATAGTAATTTATTTAATGCTATAACAATATGTACATGTATTACAGACATATTAAACATTTACTGGACTGTAAAATACATAATGATGATTCTATTCATGGATGTACAACTTGTATTTATTTTTTTATTCTTTATATTTAATAAATGAAAATAAATTTAAAACAAAACATATTGTTATTCTTATGCACCCAAAATTGACAACTGTATTAAAGAGAAGTGCCTTTGCTTGAGAATTCAAACTGAATGCAATTACAGGTACAGACAACCAAAATTCAAGAGTCAAATTTATTTATCGTAGTGTGTCCACATTCCGATGTCGATAAGAAAGTAAACCATTTCACAGACCTTCCATGCACTTTGAAAATTAACAATAGCTAATCATAATTATCTATACCTATTTTTTGTGATTTAGATATGCAAAAACGTCCAACATATGGAAAATGTGTTCGCCAATAACTTAAATCTGCCATCTTTAATTTGTTCCAAATTTCGATCACACACTATAACAGCATAAAACATATTCGCTTGGCATTGTTTTTCAACATTGTTTCAGATTTATATGATCCATTCAAGAATTGTAAACATTTCCTTTTCATGTATTACTTTTTAGATATGTTGCCACAATAGCACAGGAATGTTTTAAATTATTTTCAGCTACTACAATATACTCTTTCTAGCATCCTTACACCAAATGCAGATCAACCCTGAGTTATCTGAATAAGTCATTCTAAATTAAAATCATGTATATACACTGAAGACATTATATTTATCTAAATTTGTATTTTAGTCACTGACTTTGTACTTTCAGTTTCAGTTCCTCTTTTTGCACATTCTGACAATATAGTAAGTGACATGATAAGATTTATTTCAGTAAACTTGTAGTAATAGTTGTCTTGTTTATTATTTGTTCATGAATACAAACAGTTTTTCATTTCAATTTAACAATTCGGGATTAAGCGAATAGCAAACATAACTTTCACTGACGATTACGATGTCCGATTTTGTTTGCAGCTTTGCACCTGATCAGTCTACAATCACTTGAATTATTTGACCTCAACCAATCTTAGTAATCATAAGCAATCAATCCATCAACAGTGTTTTTCCCTTATTTTCTTATTTTCACATACACGCAAATAGCGTGGTCCTCCATCTTGGCTAAAGTGGTTCCCTGCGCTATAGTATCACTGTGTGGAAAATTCTACTTAGTGATAAATGCGCGCCGGGAACCACGCTTGGGTTGATTCGTACCAATCGCGTTTCATTCATAACCACTGAGTTCGTACCATTTTGTACTCGGAGCAGAATAAAATGTTTTTACCCCCTTGAAACCTGAAAACAAATTTGGGTCGCGGCAATTTCAGTGGGTCGGTGGGGAAGGGGAAACAAAAGTAATTTTATGTTTGGCCTTACCTTTATTGGCGCCGGGCATGAGTGACGTTTTTGTCGACGTTGAAGGTTTTGTTAAATGGTATTTTTAATAGTGGGTAACGAACATGACTTAAAATAAAGGTAGAAAAGTTATAGTGTCCCTCTTTAAAGCTGCTAGGTCAAAGATGGGTAAAATGAAAAAAATGAAAAAAATGTTTCAAATCTAGTCAAAGAAGATATCATTACATAGAACTGAAATAATATTGTTGGCACATCAACAGATGTCCCAAACACCCTGGTTTAATCGTTACAACGCATTCTTGCAACCCGATTTCAAAAGCGTCTCGAAACGCTTTTAACTATTGATAACTCTTAGGTTGTTGTTGTAAAATACCACTTGGGCAAAGCAGCCAAACAATTTAAAACCCGAAGTCCCGTTGTTTACAAAACATATGTCCGAAATTACAAGTAGCGCAGTGTAAATAGCTTTAGCGGCGCGGTTAGAGCATCCGCTTCACATGCTGATTACAATTTTTAATGTAATGGCGTTAGAAGTTATCTATGTTTGCACGACAATGTCTGGCTATAAAGAAATATATAAATCAACGCCAATGTAATAAGATCATTTAAAATACTTTATAATCTCTTGCTTTAATAAGCTATTCGAATCGCATTTGGCATTTTCATAAATAGCCCGAAATTACAATTACTCAATATCACACATCGAATAGTCCTAGTCTATTTTTAGAAGGGCTTTCGAAGGGAGTCGTTTAGTCCGCTATTATTTGTATTGTTATTATGCTGTTACATGCACTTAGTTATTTTCTCGCAAATAGACCAAAACAGCACATTTTGCTGTTACATGCTGGTAAGAAAGCTAGGCACGGCGTTTTTGGTGCGAAACTGGGCGGACCGAGTACCCGTAAAAGATTGGCAAGTTTGATGGTCGTCGGCATCACCGTTCGTCGGCAATTTAAAAATAACAATTTCTGTCGTTTTTGACGTTTTTCACGCAAATTAGCAGAAACTGCACATTTTACTGTTGTATGCTGATAACAAAGCTATACAGGGCTTTATTGGTGCGAAACTGGGCGGACCGAGTACCGGTAAAAGACAAGGTTATTGGCAAGGTTATTGGTCGTCGGCATCACTGTTTGTCGGCAATGTGAACAGAGTTTTTTCTCGCGTTTTTGACTTAGACGATTTCCACGCAAATATCAAAAATTGCATTTGTTGCACTTAGATGCAGGTTAGAGATCTATAAACGGCGTTTTGAGGGCTAAACTGGGCGGACCGAGTACCCCTTAAAGACTGGCAAGTTTGATGGTCGTCGGCATTACCGTTAGTCGGCAATTGAAAAGAGCGTTTTCTGTCGTTTTGGACGTTTTTCACGCAAATTTACAAAAACTAGACATTTTTCTGTTGCATGCTGGTAAGAGAGCTAAACAGGGAGCAACTCGCGCCAAACTAAGCGGACCGAGAACACCTAAAAGATTGTCAAGTTTGAAGGTCGTTTTATACTTAGTAATTTTCTCGCAAATAGTCGGCAACTTTAAAAGCGCATTTTCTGGTATTTAGGACCTAGACGTTAATCACGACTGGCAAGTTTGAACGTCGTTGGCATCACCGTTTGTCGGCAATGTGAACAAGAGCATTTTCTGTCGTTTTGGACTAAGACGTTTATCAAGCAATTTGGCTAAAATTTCACATTTCGCTGTTGCATGCTGGTAAGAGTCCTATACACGGCTTTATTGGTGCCACTCTGGGCGAACGGAGTACCCCTAAAATACTGGCAAGTTTGAAGGTCGTCGGCATCATCGTTCGTCTGCAATGAGAAGAAGAGCATTTTCGGTCGTTTTATTATTAGCTATTTTCTCGCAAATTGATAAAAACTGCACATTTCGCTGTTGCATGCCGGTAAGAGTGCTATACACGACGTTATTGGTGCAAAATTGGGCGGACCGAATACCCCTAAAGGACATGCAAGTTTGAAGGTCGTCGGCATCACCGTTCGTCAGCAAAGTAGAAAGAGTATCTGTCGTTTTCGACCTAGATGTTAATCAAGCAAATTGACAAAAAAACTGCACATTTCGCATTGCATGCTGGTAAGAGAGCTATACACGGCGTTATCGGTGCCAAACTGGACGGACCGAGTTCCCGTAACAGACTGTAAAGTTTGATGGTTGTCGGCATCACCGTTCGTCGGCAATGTGAAAAGAGCTTTTTCTGCCGTTTTCGTCTAAGACGTTTATCACGCAAATAGACAGAAACTGCACATTACGCTGTTGAGAACTATACACGGATTTATCGGTGCCAAACTTGGCGGACTGTCGGCATCACAGTTCGTCGGCAATGTGGAAAAAAATGTGGAAAAAAGTATTTTCTGTCGTTTTATATTTTCTTGCAAATTAACAAAAACAGCTCATCATGCTGCTGCATGCTTGCTTGAAAGAAAGCTATGCACGGCGTTATTGGTACCCAACTATGCGGATCGAGTACCCCTAAAAGAATGGCAAGCTTGAATGTCGTTGTCCTCACCGTTCGTCGGCAATGTGAAAACGAGCATTTTCGGTCGTTTTATACTTAGTTATTTTTTCGAAATTGACAAAAACAGCACGTTTTGCTGTTGTATGCTGGTAAGAAAGCTATGCACGGCTTTATTAGTACCAAACTAGACGGACCGACCCCTAAAAGACCGGCAAGTTTGAAGGTCGCAGGCATCACCGTTCGTCGGCTATGTAAAAAATAACATTTTCTGTCGTCTTAGTCTGAGGCATTTCCTAACAAATTGACAAAAACTGCACTTTTCGCTGTTGCATGCGTGTAAGAAAGCTATGCAGGGCGTTATTTATGCCAAACTGGGCGACCGAGAACCCCAAAAAGACTGGCAAGTTTGATGGTCGTCGGCATCACCGTTCGTCGGCAATGTGATAAAGATTATTTTCTGTCGTTTCATAGTTTTAATTCCTCGCATATTGTCAAAAACTGCACATTTTGCTGTTGCGTGCTGGTAAGATAGCTATACACGGCGTTATTGGTGCCAAAACGGACGGACCAAGTACACCTTAAAGACTGACTGTTGCATGCTGGCAAGAAAGCTACACTGTCACAAAGTCAGTGGGGTAACATGTCACTGATAGATTTGTTTAACGTCACTAACAGAAACGTGTGTCAACTACCTTAACGGAGGCTCTTACAATAAAACTTTTACATGTTAATTGCAGCCAGCACATTGAACATGTCTTCCCATGATTACGTAGCATAAGTTACAAATTGCGTACTCTGCAGAGTATGTACTCCAAGACCTCGATTGGATGTAAGGCTTTGTTCTCAAAGGTTAAAAAAGTGCGTTCAATACAATGTACACAATTCAAGACAATACGAAAACAGACCTGCAAAGTACAAACGAAACACGTGAGAGCCAAGGTCAATGAACACAAACAGCAGTGAGATGGGTCAATCCTGTTCTCGAACATTGCCAGACGGCCAAAGACCAAGACACGAACTCGTGCAATCATGGGTACATCAAATGTAGGAAAAATGAAACTCCAGAGACATCATCAGGAGAGAAACCCTTATTACCATCCGCTTTTTTTTCCACTTAATAAACGTAAGCAAAACCTTCAAATCCCTACAAAGTGTATTCAGCCATTTCGATATAAATGTAAATGTACCGCGAAAAGGTGATGGTGATAGGAACGGTGATAAATTGCTTTGACGTAATGGGGAGGGGCTAACACTAAGTAATTAAGGACTTCATATTCCTGAAAAATCCTTATAATCGGCATTCAAAACATTCCTGCATATCTTTTGCTTAACCAATTAGCATGTGTTTGTACCATTCACGACATTGATTGCAGAGCTTAATTATGCATAACGAAGAAACAACGGTTCTTGTTCAAGTTATTAAATCATTATTATTCATTATGTTGTAATCCACACAGCTATTTAATATACGTTTAAAAAATCAACAACATCAAATAAAAAGTGAGACGCATGATCTCCAAAGAGCCACTGGATCCGGAAACAAAGTCGTCTTATAACCAATTTCATGCAGTGCCCGGACAGTGCATTTTATACAACGGCCAATCAGATAATAATAAAAAGTGATTTCGGAATTATTTGTATTCCAAACAGTACATTCACGTGGGCGCCTTGCGTTAGCTAAGCGGTTAACGCACTTGCCTTGCAATAACTGTAAGGTGTCTGTTTAGTTCGTGCAGTGATGCCAATCCGGTGAGGTTGATATCGGGAGAAACAGTTGGATGCATTGGAATTATTTGACGTTTCTGACATATATTAAACACTATAGCGACCGATCCACATCAACGTTGTACGTTACATGTTTAATTAGGTAATTGAAAAATGAAAACATTATCTGCCATTCTTTGTAACCGATATAGCGATTTTCCTGGTCACTGAATATCGCTGTTGTTGTGTCATTTCTGGAGAATTATGGGACTTTAGTGGCAATTCAATGCCAATAAGTATTCGCGTTGAAACCATAGAGCATTTCTAAATATTCAATGAGATAAATATCCGCGTCATTCTATTCTTATTATCACATGTGAAATAGTATTTTTAATGTCAAACTTGAACTATGTGTTTTCTATCTATTAAACCTTTAAAGATAAATATATAACAACATCACGTCACAACACAAAATTACTATGAATAAAACTCCACCGGGTCACCGTCTAAGAAAGGTTATTTCACAGCATTGGTCATTAACCCGGATTACGGACGTCCGAATATCCCACTTGGTCCAGAATTATTCACAATGCATTCATAGGTAAATATATGTCAATATAAAAGCATCGCTATTCAAATTAAATAGTAATAAACGGAGAATACTTGATTCAATTTAATTACATTTTAATTACGCAGTGGTTGGCTGTTAGCAGATAAACCGAACAGCAACTCTCTGAGTACGATGAAATGACATAAAAACAACTCCCCCACACATATCTTCTAGTTCAAAAGACAACGTGGTTTAGTGGCAGATTTCTCAAGCATTCGTTGTTTGGTCGCCGATAGATAACTCTAGCTATGTAGAGAACATATACTAAACCATTAAATGTTTAAACTGTTTAAACACGCGACCTTGATTCTAAAAGCCACAAAAAAGGTGAAAATGGCGCAATTTTGAATGAACAATTAATATAGACTGCTAAAATTGTCTAAGTACTATTATTTGCTACACACTCGTTTATACCGTATTTCAGGAAACATTTGGGTTATTGGGTTTTGTTTAAATATAAAATAGTTATACTGATCCTCCAGGAAAACTGTTGATAAACATAAGCTTTATTTATTTGCTAATCATCGTGACAACCCGGATTACATCCGACTATTCATCGTTAACCTTCGGCGAGTAGCAAGATATTCTAAATGAAACACGAGGAACCTCGGATAGTTTCGTCTTGTAGAAAATGTAAACAATACTCTGAAATCAAAATTAGTCCATCACAGCTTATGTTAAGGAAATGTGGAATACGTTTTAACCATATTGCATTATTTAGGTCGTGGTAAAATCTACACTAAACTCTTAATGTTTGTCTTATCTTGCAACACCTTGTATGGGCCTTTAAATTAACACAACTTGTGTTCAAGGACAAGTAAACAGAGTAATAGGAACAAATGGTATTATATTCTGGTACCCGATCTTTACTTACTTCGTGGTAAAGGTCTGGCATCACCCAAATCTCCTATGGTAACACCGGTTAAATGAAGATGGCTCAGGTATGTTACTTGCTATAGGCAATTTTAAACGAGCTTGAAAATTAAGTACTTCTTTACCTGTCGTTGTAATATCGTTCCGCCTTTCATTCAACCTTTGTCTTGTCTGTTTATATGCATGCTTACCATAGCAGTATAAATAGTTTTGTTAAAAAGCTCACCCAACTTAACGTGATGTCTTTTTCGGATATTCGGATAAGTGTGTATTGGTAGTTTAATTTGATTTCTAATAATGCTCAAAAGGCCAATCACGTTACTGTATATTAAGTTTGTGTTAAAGTAAAAAGTATTACAGCAAAAGTAAATGTGTATTGCATCACCATTTTAGAATTCTTACATCTGGGAATACATTAATAATGTAGATCTAGTTAGTAGTTGTTGATGCTAGTAGAGCTTACTGTATAATTCTTGTTTTTGTATTTATTTTCAGGTTGCTGATTCATTTAGAAATTGCTGGACTCATTTTGTGTGCATGGCTGGCCAACTGTACTGGCAATTCAAAGAATCTTGAAATTGACTGTTATATATTAAAAAAAATAATAAGTTCGTCTTTTTTATTTATTTATGTTTCATTATTACCAGTATTAATTACGAAATCATATACACCTTAGGTATTATGATTAAGAGGTGGAAAAGTATGCATGCCTTACAGAGAATGGAAATTGCAATTAATTTATACAATTGATGAAAATGCCTTGAAACTTATAGCTGAAATACTATACATGTCACTCTTTTTACAGTGATATGACTGGAAATATTGACTAAATCATTTTATGTACAAGACTTATGCCAGCTTATAAGTAATATTATTTGGGCATCCATATAAATAACAAATTTTAATTACACTGTTTAAACTTTAATTTGATTTATAATTTCTAATCAAACAAATAACACAATTAATTCACACATAGATTCTTATGTCTTTTCTAAACCAAAACATCGACATATATATTTCTGGTTAATAATGACACAATGCTAATGTACCTAATACATGTTCTTCAGTGAAATACAATTATCAATATATTAATGACTGAACATGTTTACTTTCACAATAAATGTATACATGTATTATTTATATATATTTGCAAATCAACCATTTCAACTGCATAAAAATAATGGGCACATTCCTAAAGTAACATATCTACATTAAAATCTTCACTAAAATAATTTGATGCAATCAAACAAATCAATAATACATAATTGAATATATTTAAATTTAATTGCTCAATGTTCTTTAAAGCTACAGATAAAAGTAATTAAATTATCATTTTCAACGTAGAATAAGTGTACTTCCACCTTACAAAAGGACAACACATGCTTGGGGTATGTTGCAAAGTTTGTAAGATGTCCTCATTATTGCTTTGTTTGCTATACACTGTTAATATTCACATTTTATAACATACTCATATAAAATTCCTATTGTAGAAAGTTTTTGTTTACATTTGACATTTTATAATCTCATGATAAATCCACTAGATAAAATATTAATCACACAGATGAACGGCGAAATTTCTGTTTATGAACTTTCTTGTCTTGTGAAGTTGGAAGAGAACAGTATCACACATTTTGTGGCTTTTTTCTGTTCTTTCTATCTTCTTACTGTTGTACTGATGCCTTGGAGTGGAAACTGCACGCTGAAACAAATATAACAGTTTAAATAAATTATTAATATCAATAAATTAATCGTGTTATTTATTTATTTTTAGTTTGTATGACCAATTCACATATTTTAATAAGGATAATGGTCTTTATTAACATAATATTGAAACGTATTATTTGTTGTTAATTATTTAAAATAATATAACAGTGTACTTAAAGATCTATAAATAAGCATTACTTAATTTCTGGTGAATGTTATTCAATAGTAAACAACACGTCCGAATATCCGAAATATATGTATGGATGTTCAGACAGGTTAATTAGTATATTTAATCGATATACATTCAACAAGATTAAAATCACTAAAAGATAGCGATATACTAAAATGAAATATAATATTTGGTTACAACGACAAGCAAAACGAACGCACACAGTTTAGAAAACTATGTGTTTATACATGACATACCGTTAGTCCGCCATATTGTATTGTCCATGAGTAATCGGCCATTGATTGGTTGACGTCAGACTAACGGTATTAACAAAATAGGGAAAACACACTAGCTACAATATTGCAAGCCTGTTTCTACGGGGAGATAACTGTTAGCTCGTTTACGTGAATTTGGGTAGGCAAATCCGAAAAGGTGTACATGTATTCTCTATTATTTGAGGCTGTCGTACTATTACTACGTTGGTAATTAGTAAAATAAAAGCGGTAAAGATAACATCTTTAATCTTGCAACCCAAGAGAATTTTTATTTGCAGAGGCGTATGACACTTTAGTCAATAAAGGAATGCTACCGATTTGTTTCTGACTAATTTATCCTTCCCGTTTTGTTCACAGTGCTCTTTCTTGACACTATGTTTACATGACTCTAGTTGGTACTGACATACATACAGTCATTATACTTATTTAGTTCTATTTAGTTGCGCTTTTTAAACACTTCTAACTGGTCTGCACGTCTGTATTGATGACTAAATGATACAGGTTTTTATTTTTGTCATGGTGTCTTGGTATAGTATGACAATCTTTTTAGAGTCTGACAATTAGGAAAATAAAATAATTGTCAATTATATTTAATTAGAATTTTACTTACCTGTATTAGTATTTACAGTGACCTGATTTGTGATATTTTTTAACTAAATGTGACGTTCTTTGCAAATTTAAAACACTAGACATTGACCGTTATTCCAATGCGGTGAATCTATTTCACTTTAAACATGTATGTGTCTGTCTTGTTCTGGAATATCATTTACGTGTCAATATATCTAATAGAAATAGGTAAGGTGCTTCAATATAATTAAAGTTACATAAATGCAAACTGTAATCATGTTAATATCTATGTTCGCAAGCCAGTTTATATGTTATACGTAAGCGTATTGTCGTAAATAACAGCTGCAACATAGACGTCAACATGTATATAATAGTCCTTAAAGAAAAATCAAAATCGGAAATTATTCGACTCTCACGCTTCGTCAGAACAGTCTGATACTGCACGTGGTTTCAATTGTTAATGCATGGTATGCACTGTATGAGTTTCACTAATGAATTATCATCGCCCTTCAAAGTGGATTTAATGAGACATAGCCATTCTATGTAAAATTTCGAAATACACGCTTACTAATACGTTAACACACCGTTAAAAGGTTGAACCACCCTTAAAACGTACGTGTGTATAATTATACAATAAATGCATGGTCATTAGACGATAAACTTTATTTAGGAACTGAATAATATATTTCTGCATTCATCGGTGTTTATTAATAAATTATGCGTAATTTTTCAGACAGTTCATACACCGATGAAATGAAGGAAAAATAAAATTCGGTTCTTATAATTACAACAGAAAAAGGATATTAACTTTTCTTTTAACTGTCCAAGTGCCGCAACTGACGTGTAGCCCGCGGCGTAGGAATCTCCGTTTCGGTTTCATTTTCGTCGAACGGCATTTCTTATATCTCGTCAAACATTTCAAATTGCTGTGGATCATTTTTGAGTGGACTCTCTGGAAAAAAAAATTGAATTTCACAAAATGCGTTAAAATGTTATCGTCTGCAACACTGGCAACCGATAAATCAGACATTTTGTTTAAGAACGATAGTGTAGACATCGTAAACGTTCGCGCAAAACAAGGACGTGGTGGTGGTGGTGGTGCTGGTGGTGGTGCTGGTGCTGGTAGTAGTAGTAGTAGTAGTAGTAGTAGTAGTAGTAAGTGGTAGTAGTAGTAGTAGTAGAAGTAGTAGTAGTTTTAGTAGTATTTTCAATAGTAGTAGTAGTAGTAGTAGTAGTAGTAGTAGTAGTAGTAGTAGTAGTAGTGGTAGTAGTAGTAGTAGTAGTTGCATTAGTAGTAGTAGAAGTAGTAGCTGTAGTAGTAAAGTAGTAGTTGTAGTAGTAGTAGTAGTACTAGTAGCAGTAGTAGTAGTAGTAGTAGAAATACTAGTAGTAGTAGTAGTAGTAGTAGAAGAAGTAAAAGTAGTAGTAGTAGTAGTAGTAGTTCTGGTAGTAGTAGTAGTAGTAGTAGAAGTGGTATGGTTCTGGTGGTAGTGGTGGTGGTGGTGGTTGTGGTGGTGGTAGTAGTAGTGGTACTAGTAGCAGAAGTAGTAGTAGTAGTAGTAGTAAACATATTTATTTATCTTGTACAACTGGCAAATATACAAATAGATGCACAATGCAATAAGAATAAGAAAAGGATTGAAACGAAAGAATTAAATTCTTATATGGTTTCTCTCCTTGAAATAGTTTTTACACATATAAATGGCAAGGTTTTATAGAACAAACAACAAGCATTGAAGCCAGACAAAGATGTATACGTTATAGGTATGCTAAGTTTTAGAAAGACAAACGAGTGAGGCGAGAAAAAAAAAAAACAACAACAACAACAACAACAAAATAAAAATAAAAATCAAGGAGTGGAGGACTGGTGATGCACGGATTAAATAAACAGCTGACGACGGAATCGGAATCGGATTGTTAAGAAAATCGTCGGGATTCGCTTAAATACTCTTGGACGTGAAGAAATATGGTGGAATTTACATTATCGTCTAGATTTATATTGCCGAATAATATTACATTGAGGTCTGCGTTGCGACTTATTCTATAAATATTTTGTTAATTAATTTGGCTCGTATTGTGTTAAAATATGGGCACATAAAGAAGAAGTGATGATTCGATTCAATATCACCACAGGAACACAGTGGAGAAGCAACGACATGTTTTACATAGAGATGTTCATTTAGCGAACTTGAATTGGTTCTTAGCCTCGTATGAAGTATTTGTAGATAGCGCTTACTGACATAATAGTACGAAGGGTTCTTGACTACGTTTCGGTTAAGATTGTATTTAAAGATATTCAACGAGTCGCTATTTTTTTACTAATTCTGGTAAACTATTCCATTTTCTAATAACTGCGGGTAAGAACGAATTATAATAAAGAGTATATCTAGCTTCTGATGTACGAAGATCATTAGCGTTTCGAAGATTATACCTAGAAACAGAACCAATATGTTGAGGTACCAGATCCATCAAATACTGAGGTGTAAGTAAATTTTGCATTTTGTAAAATAATATAAGTTGATGTTTATCGCGTCGATCTTGCAAAGGTTCCCATTTAATTTCGTTATGTAATTCTGATAGGGAAACTAATTTTGATGATCCGCATGCAATTCGTGCCGCTTCGTTTTGAATTTTGTCTAATTCGTGTTTTTCTGCCTGGGTACAATTATCCCATATTACATCTGAGTATTCTAATAAGGGGCGTATAAACGATGTATAAATTATATCGAGCGATTTTCGGTCAAGTTTGAATCTCAATTTGCGCATAATATTAATTCTACTCCAGGCTTTGTCTGTTATATATTTAATATGCATATGCCATTTGCAATCGTTCGAAAGAATAACTCCGAGATGTTTATGAGAACTGACATCTAGTATATTTGTGGAGAGCATTGTAAAGTGATATTGATTCGGTTGTTGTTTTCTTGAGAAAGTTAATGTTTCTGACTTGGAGGGGTTAAATGCAACATGCCATTTTAGAGCCCAGTTAGATGTTTTGTCGATGTCGTTTTGTAATATTGCATTTGAGGTGTTAGGGTCATCTATAATAATGTATAAGGATGTGTCGTCAGCAAAAAGGCGAATATTACTTTGGATATCATTAACAATATCGTTTATAAAGATTAAAAATAATAAGGGCCCTAATATAGAGCCCTGGGGGACACCAGCCTCAAGTGTGGTCCAGTTAGAGCATGCGCCTGAGAGCACTACGCGTTGGCGTCTTCCATGTAGGTAGTTTACAAACCAATAATGTAACTTTCCGCGAATGCCAATAGCTTGGAGTTTGAGTAACAGACCTTGGTGCCAGACCTTGTCAAAGGCCTTACTGATGTCAAAAAAGATAGCTTTAACCTCTAGCCCATTGTCAAGGGCTTTGCAGAACGTATCGTATATATAGGTAAGTTGGTTTGTGGTAGAGTCACCCGGCAAGAACCCGGACTGAAATGAGGTAATTATTCTATTATTAATGAGATTGTTATAAACATGTTTAAATATTATTTTTCAAAAACTTTTTCCATTGTATTAAGCAGCGAAATTGGTCGATAGTTACTTACTACTTTTGGATCACCCTTTTTAAAAACTGCACTGACATTAGCTTCTTTCCAACAGCTGGGCAATATACATTTGTTGAGCGAAAAATTAAAGAAGTCACATAGAGGAGTGGACAGTTCAACCCGACACTCTTTTAAAATACGGTTACTTATACCATCAGGCCCAGACGCTTTGTCAACAGAAAGTGACTTAAGAATATCGTGGACATCAGTAGGTGTGATAATGATCGACTCTAGCGAGTTTGCAATGGGTACATAGATGGGCTCCGGTGCGTCGTCGTTATTAATGTAAAGTTTTGACTGACTTTCAAAAAAGTTGTTTAGAATGTTCGCTTTCTCACAACAATCAGTTGTAGTGGAGTTGTCGGCAGGATTTACGAGCGCAGATATAATGTTATTATTAGGCTTGTTGATAAATGACTTAAGAATCCTCCACCAGTCCTTAGGTGCATGATTGTTGTGTTTAAGTTTTACACTTAACCTTTCGTAGTAATTCTCTTTAGCTTGTCTAATTAATAATATGGTCTTGTTTCTTATTGTTCGAAATTTGGACCAATAATAGTCAGATTTTTTCGATTTTGCTCATCGGTAAGCCCGTTTTCGTTTTCTTATCATACGGCGTATCTGTGTATTGAGCCAGGGAGCGTCACGCGGTTTTATTTTTATTATCCTGTTTGGGATACAATGTTTAGCATTACCGATAATATTATGGTGATATTAGTGCAATATGTGTCAACATCAATACTTGCAATAGTATTCCAATCAAATGTAGAAAAACTTTCACGTAACATACCGTAATTACCATCGTCATGTTTCCATATATGACGCTCATATGCTTTCGCATTTGGCTTATTATATTTAAATAGACCATATATAGGACAATTGTACCGATGTTGTTGATCAATAAAAGGTTCGCCGACACCTGATAATGCCAGGCTTTCTGGATTACTTACTAATAATAAATCCAGAATTGACGAAGACCTTTCCGTAAAATACGTTGGTTCGTCAATAACTTGAACATGACTGTACTCTTGACACCAAGAATCTAGTTTTCTAATTAATATAGGTTGGCTGTTATTTAGGTTAAAATCACCGGTTATTATGATATCAGAAATGCCGGTTTCGACTGCTAAACCAATAGAATCGTCAATTAAATTCGTGTATGATGCATCTGCGTTTGGTGATCTATAAAATAACCCAAATAGGGCACGCTTTTTACTCTTAAAGTGGATTTCAATCCAAATGCATTCTAATGAATTAAGTTCAAGGTCAAATCTGCGTTCGTAGTGGATAGAATCTTTTACATATAACATAACGCCACCGTGACTATCATGTATTCGGTCTTTGCGCTCAGGGGAATGATATGAGGGGATAAGGAGTTCATCAGTTTCGATAGAGTTGTTAAGCCACGTCTCAGAAAAGGATAATAAATCAAAATTCGAAAGCTCTGCTGTAAGAATTTCCATCTTGTGCCTTATACTCTGCACATTACACTGAATAAACGAAAAGTTGTTATGCATTGCCAAAAGATCGGACAATGTGTTAGACTCAGTGACAGAGGAATTAAGAGAACTAAGCGATACAGGGCCTGGGTTTGGTTCGATATCCCCGGAAAGCATCAGGATTACTTTAAGCCATGTCACGAACACGACTGTTAAGAAAGAACAATATATTCTTCTTACGAAAGATACATTAGAAATGTTGAGATTGACAATTAATGTTTTGAAGACTCGACTCCAGGGCAATTTCGTTTTTGTACAGTGATATTAGAACAAGCAAGTTAAAAGATGCAAAAAAAAATCCGATTGACGTGTATCTTGGTAATATGTTATGAGTGTCCATCATAACATAGTAGGAAAAGTGAATGCAATGCGTTATTTTCACGAGTTACAATAATCCTAAGAGCATCATACAATCCTCCATCCTTTAGACAGTAAAATAAGTAGACAATGGGAATGAAAAAGGTTATAAAAAAGTATAATAGTATATAAATGGTCATTGTAGATATGAACTGGTCATTCATTTATTTTACAAGTGCCACAAATGTAATAAACGGCATTCTTAGTGGCCACTGTTATTGAGAAAGTACATAAATGTATTTATAAGGTTGCTATGCAGATACAGCGTGCAAAATCAGTTATACAAAGATACATAAGTACAATAATATATTTCAGAAATGTACATGTATATTACAGTTTTGGTACACATACACCGTACACATTCGGTAATACAAAATATACTTCCGAACAATATTTGCACACTATGTCAGAATTCTAATACTTTTGAATAGTGCTCAATGAGCTAAATAGGTTAAGACTTTGTACGCTATATTGTACATTATTTTTTGGAAAGGAATCACATTGTTATCTGTAATTATAACAATAAGTTGGTAAATAATCTAACAGAAGCAATTTGATTCGTTCATACTTTGTATGGTAGTATACATTGTACAATCAG